>CM034005.1:2097588-2317653 GCA_019603395.1 Cyrtorhinus lividipennis
CATTATAATCGATTCAGGGTCCAAAATTTAGTGGAAAATGATACCACACACGCCTAGGTACCGGAAATTTGGAAAACACACATTCGAAATGGGTAAATAGGCACCCATTTTGACCCATAGCGTCATCCAGAGGGCACCAATCGTTCCGAACACCGTCTCATTGGACTCAGCGTCCAAAAGTTAGTGGAAAATCATAACCCACACGCCTAGGTACCGGAAATCCCGAAAACACATATTCATAATGAGTATATATACCCAATTTGACCCATAACACCTTCCAGTGGGTGCCAATCGTTCTGGGACCCATTTCATTGGATTCAGCGTTCAAGATTTAGTGGAAAATGATACCCCTCTCGTCTAGATCGACCAAAATCTTGAATATCCATTTTTCATAAAACACATTTTGGCCCCTACCCCGCCCAAATTTGGTCCGATCGGGCTGAAAAGTTTCGAGGACCGTCCTAGGCCGGGATCAGACCCCTGGCCCAAATTTCAGATTTATAGAAAAATGTTTACTACCAAAAACGGCGCGGAAGGCGCCCGGATATTCAGGTTTTTGGATCTAGACACCCAGAAAAAATTTTTGAGCCGAATCGGAGAGGTTGAATTTTTGCATGAATACATAGGTTGATTACTCGAGGAATAACCAACCAAAAGTATTCTTCTGTGTAAAATATATATTCAACCAAGTATTCAGGTTTCGCCTAAAGCAACCATTGTTCAGTACCAATCATGAAAATCGTATAACTGACGGGTCCCTCAGTATGACTGTACAACTGAGGTAATAAACTGGTACTCATACTAGTCAATTAAGTGATATAAAAACTTACACTTTCTCGAGGACGATGCCTTTAGCGTGAGAAGCACCTCCGAAGGGGTTAGCTTTCCAGCGGGTTCCAAGATGAGCTTTTTTGTAGTCTTTGTCAGCCCATCTCATCTCCCTCCTGTGGTTGACGTGCTTACGAGCAGTTCTGATTCCTCTCGGCTTACCTTAAATAAGACCATTTAATTAGAATTTGTCCCAAACGGGATAAAAAGTCGTCCATGTGGACTGGCAACGTGGGGCTCAGCGACGCTGGAAGTACATTTTACGCGAGACAGAAATAGGCGAATAGAAAAGTCAATAAAACCTTCAACAATACAACAATTGTTCGAATTTTATCAAGTACACACGAAATTTAGTCGATATTTACCCATTTCGTCGGGATAAAATGCTGTAAGAAATTCACAACACGTTGACGAGAGAACCTTTCAACAAAATGGCCGGGGCACTCAGTAGGGATGAACGATACTAATCGATATCGAGATGGTATCGATACCAATCCTTTTTAATATCGATACTCTGCATTCCATACCGATACTGGTACCTCAAATTTTTGTTAAAAATTACTAATTAAGAATCAAGAAGACCCTCTCCTAAAGGTTGCTACACTTGATTCGGTTAGAACTTCGAGTATATACTTCGGGTATATACCATAGACTAAGGTATATACTCGAAGGGCCAGGAGCTTCGGAGAGAGATCCCTTTTCCCTGCTTTGGCTAGGGTTGTCTTGTGAAGAATATGAAGTAGCCAAAAAAGCTAACGAAATGTCATTTCGGAAACTGACACGACAACATGGATATCGATGGAACTAAGGATCGTGAAACCTCTGATATATTTTGTTATGACGCGGTGACTATATAAGGTTCTGATTTAGTGGGGGGAATGTAGCGAAATTGCGTGAAAATCGTCAGTAAAACACATTCTGTGTTTCAATAATTTCGTTTGAAGTATGTAAATAGTGGTAAATTGATTCGATACTTGCTTCATATCGATACCATTCTTTCGATACCAATACTAGTACTCATATCGATCCCCCTGGTATCGATCATCCCTAGCTCTCAGGTTGACCGACGGAGGATGAGAAGAATGTCGCCCAGATTCAAAGACTTTCTACGGACATTTGCCGATTCAACACTGACAAGAAAAATTTCCATTAAAATATATATGTAGGGTTCAAAATATATTCTCGGTTCAAAATGTTGCCAAACTTCACTTCTTCTTGTGGGAGACGTCGCGAAAGAAGTAAAATTCAAAAATTATGAAAAACAATCAAAACTCAAAAGCAAAACCGAAAGAGTACAAAAACTTATGAAAGAGTCATAAACTTATAAAAGAGAAGTGAGGGCTTTTGGTGGTGGTGGTTTCTTCATCATTATGCATGTCTTATCTAGAGTCAACCATGGCTATTATACGCGACTTAACAATAATGGCGATATAATGATTATTTGATCACATAAATGTTTTTGTACACTCATGTTCACCACAATTGGACATCCTTCTGGAAGGACTGCAGGAATATAAGGCTTCATTTTTCGATTTCTTCCATTTCCAGATTACGCCTTTATTTTTCAATATGTTCCGCAACTATAAATTATACAAAACAATTATTATAACGTATTGAAGAAAAACATTGATGAATGGGGTCAAAGTAAGGAAACAGCACTGTTTTTCCAGTTGAATATTCTTGATTGGTATTATCTAATCCCTTGTGTGATAGGTGATGAAGCAGTCCACGTGTCCAAGGTTGCACCACATTTTACGCATTTTGAGGTTGCCTTTTTATAGCAAAACCTGCATACCAGTTGTTGTTTTTCCCCTGATGAAAGATTTGGTAGGCTCGCTATCACAAACGTGCAAGTTCGACATTATGAACTGAAATCTGTCTCTTGAAATGGCTCTGGATATAAGATCTTTGTGCGAATCACGGCTTTTCTCCCAGTACATATTTTTTCTAGAGACTACCACGTGTCCACTCTGTAGTAAGACTGCGATGAATACATATATTTCATTCTTTGTAATGTTTCCAGCGACATTGTGCTTAATGGCGTATAAATTGGAGAAGTTCACAAAAAAATCCAACACCTCATTATATAAACAAGTGAAAATACTCAAGTGGTGATTTCCCTCGTTCTGGCTTGCAAAAGTCAAGTAATGGTCAAGTTCAGTTTGTGACCAGTTATGTACTCGAGCAGCGTACATGCTGGTTTTGTAGGGTCAAAACCCTGTCATTGGCTAATTCTGATTTGAGACGCAAGAATGCAGCTTCTGCTGCAGCTGACGAGGAATACTTGACATTGACATTATCTTGTAGCAGGTGTTGCAGGAAATGAAGTTACTCATCCCCGCCACACGAGTTCCAAGTACTGATCTGTGTTATCTCTGCCTTATCATGCATAGGGATGTTCCGATACCACTATCGATACAATATTTGGTATCGAATCAGTATCGAAACAACGGTATTGATATCGATGTGGGTAGAATCGAATGAGTACCTAAATTGTATTGGTTACAGTATTGAGTATAAACCGGATTTGGAAGCACAAAATTCCAGGTAAAATCAGACGTTTGAATCATACAAAAGGTTTATTACAAAAATTGTTACTTAGAGAATAGTAAATTGAAACTAACACAAATGTAAAAGAAGCTGCTAGCTAACAAAGTTTTTTTTTGTATTCTATTCCACGTCCTAACGGAACCACTCTTTGTCACCAATGGTGCTCAGGAAGAAATACAAGTAATTTAATAACATTTAACAAATAACGAGATAAGATAACCGAACAATCAGTGTTGCCAGACGACTTCGGCCTTCTGCTGGTTTTTCCCACTCAGGCCCTTAAAAAATCCCCACTCAAGGCACGAAAATCCCCACTTCTTTTTTCCTCTTATTTATTTTTTATTTTTTAAAAGCTTCAATGTTCTTCTCATCAGTGTCTTCGACATCGATATCGACCTGACTGGTTCGATATCGATACTGCAGATTTTCTTTCGATACTAGTATAATATCGGATGATTCGATACCAGTAATATCGAAACAAAAATATCGATATCTACCTATATCGGTGGTATCGGAACGTCCCTAATCGTGCACGTGCTGCTTTGATATCGTTCATTCTTACAGGTGCCCAGGGAATAAGTATTAATATACTTATTCCATGGCAGGTGCCCTGTATCCAGTATTCGTGATGTGTTCATTAATATAATATTTTAAGTGCGTAATATTCGTATTCCCTCGTTTTAACATGATCAAATCTCGATTACTTATCGGAAATTGCCCAAAATGATCTCAGACCTCGACGGCCCTTCAGATTTTTTATGTCGCTCGAGACGGTATGACGTAAGTATTGTACTCCATCCTCAACGTTATGGACCCGTTGAGGATAAAATACTTCATCAGCCAGGAAGTCGTCAATTTCGAAGACGAACGGATGACCCCGTTCTTTGCGGCTGTAGAACAAGAACATCACAGTCGTGAAAATACTCGTCGAATGGTTTGGCGCGGACGTCAACAAATGTGGTGTTATCTGCATTGACGATACGCCTGGATTGAGAACGCCTCCCCTCTGCGGCTGGATTCACCAATATCGTGAAGGACTTCGTTGAAGGTGGTGCTGAAATGAACCACTCGACTCCAGTTAGAGTGGCTCACTTTGAGGGAAAATTGAATGTCATTCAGTACCCCAACATCGTTGACAACACTTGCCTCTTGATAGCTGTAGCATTACTTTTGGAAGCTGGAGCAGATCTAAACGAACAAGCTCTCTGTGCGGCCACTCTTCATTTGGCTTCAGAATTCGGGCACTGAGGTACTTCTTCAGGCTGGCGCTACCACAAAAATAAGTGTCACCTACCCCAATAATGAATACTTGCTGCTGCAACATGTGGTTTACCTGTTCTTGAACCACAAAGATTTACAATGGACAACACAAGAACAACAGAAGAATGGACAACATCAAACCATTGATGCTGTTGAGTTACTTGGGGTAACTTTTGCCAATGATCAGACAGTTACAATCTGTGCTTGAAAAACCTTCGTGGATGGTACTGAGGCTTGGGAATCCTGAGATCCTGATTCCCAAATTACCCCGTGCACCCCTACGTCAGCCTACGAAAACAAGAGTTGAAAGTCGATATGGCTGACTGAAAGCGCTCTCCACAACGAATTCCCTATCATCAGGCTTCTTGATCCTGATTTCTCCCATAAAACTACTATTCCTATGGTGTACAGGTGATTGATGATGTCAGACAAGGGCCATTATCAGCGATGCATAAATTTGTGGTTGTGCAGACTGCATCTGCTCATCAGTCTCAAGAAGGGTATCAAGAATATCCACCCACACACATCATATGTTCTCTAGATCTTTGTGCAGTCTTTGAATATGGACTGTATGATGACTACCCTGAACGCAGCTTGAGCAAATCTTTCGCACCAAAGAGAATGAATTATTGCTCAGTGTTACTGGTACTTTTGACAGAATTGGCCTACAGGAGGACATCAACGCCCCAATCATTTCTATAATGGATCTGTTGGTCATGGGGACCTTCCAGTGCAAAATCGCCAATGATGGGCAAAGATTCCACCAACCTGTTTACGAATTCAAGAAAACTCGATGAGCGGACTTTTACTTTCATTGCTACACCTCACAGCCGATCCTGCTACTAAGACCAACAATACGCCAATTTCCTTGCTAACTCTTCCCGTCATATCTATTCGCCGCTTCGACAACATCTCTGAAGACATCTCTCCATGTTTTCTATGCCCCTCTTCTGTGACCATGTGTTGGCGATCTAGGCGCGTGGTATCATTCTCCACTGGGTTTTGGACGCTAGTATCGTTCATACCACATATGCCAGCCCAAGAGGAATAGCAGCCATTCTCAGCCACAAATTTGATGACCAAGAAAGGCCAATTGCATACTCCTTCCGTTCTCTTACACCTGCTGAAGCTAATTATAGCCAGTTGGATAGAGAGGCTTTGGCTATAATCTATTCTGCAACCCAGTTTTATGATTACCTTTCATGGATAATGAATTCTCATCTTGTGTCTTCTACCCAGATCAGCCACTCCCACATAAGAAATGTGCACGCCTCTTGTGGTATGCATAATTTTTGAATTACTCAGTGCAATGTAAAAAGGGCAAGGAGAACCACTACGTTGACTGTCTCGTACATCTTTGCCTCCAGCCAAAACATCAGAACTATCTGTAGAAGGTGAAGTTGATACACTAAGTTGAAACCCTACTCCAGATTTCCAGTCCTGTCATTACTTCTCATACCGTTGCAGTGGAGACAGCCAAGGACCCTGAGCTTTAGAACCTGATGATCCTCGAGATAGCCCCATCACAATTTCAAATAACGTCTTGTTCCAGTTAGATCCAGTAGTCATTCCAAAATCGCTCTGAACCCTGATTCTGCAAGAGCTCCAGGCTACTCATCTAGGGGTCACAAAGATGAAACAATATGCACGGAGATATGCCTATTGAGAGAGACTCAACAAGGAAATTAGAAACATTCGTAAGAAGCTGCTAACCTTGTGCTCAAGTGTAAGTCCCCAGGCTTACTGCCTCCAGAGAACTGGAAGAGAGCATGCGCCAGGAGGTGCGCGCAGCTTCTGCCTGGGCATGCACATTCTGGCCTATTTCTCGTGTAAGAGCGAGCCAGACTCCATTGGAGTCATATTTAATGTAACTGTTGTGAAAGTGCACATGTGCTCAAGAACAGAGATCTCATTCAGTCCATCCTACGCTCTGAAGTGAACTATGCCACCATGCTGAAGTTGACCAAAGCTGTTTCTTGTGTTCCCCCTGAGATAGAGGACTAAATTGAATCAAGCCTTCAGGACAGCATGCCCCTCCAGCTCTCTCTTTGACATTTATGTCGTTTTTTGTCAGCTGGTATCATAGCACCATGTTTATTTATGTATAATTACGCTCTTTTGTTCATGACAAGTTGTCAGTTTGTTCATATAACTTTGTCATGTCTTGTAGGTTGGTGCTTAGGCTCCTGTGCAACATGTCCTTGTTTTTAATAATGATTCATTTTGTTTCAATATACTTGTTTCTCATCCTTGGTATCCCTAATTTAAGCTCAATTCTAATACATTCAAATTCGAGAGAGGCTTACACAAGTCCACAAATGCCCTCCAAAGGCAATGGTACAGCGTAGTCCATGTGGACTGCGCTGGCCCCCTAGATGGCCAGTACCTGCATCTGCCGTCCAAAAAAGAAAAGCAATTTTTCCAGAAACCAGTTTTGAGAAAATTTAGGTTTTGTTCCATAAAAACATAAATTTGAATTGAAAATATGATTTTTTGTGTGCAAAACAACTCTACCTTTTCTTTGATTCATTGCATTGAGTTAACTTACAAAATAATACTAATGGCTAATAAACTACCATGGCAGGGAAAATGAAAATCTCTGATTGCAATCTAACCATAGTTTTCCCCTCATGAAAACCCATTGAAGTTACTCTCTAATACAATAAATATGAGTCAGGTTATTCCTGTGCTCGTAAACCTACCTCATCAATCTACCCATCTAAAATGGCAGGGTAAATGAACTTTTCTTACTGCAATCTAACCATAGCTGTCTCTTTGTGAAAACCTGTTGAAGTTAATCTTTGATAGTAAAAATATGAGTCATGTTTTTCCATGGCTCATTAACTAACCTATTCCAACTACCCACTTACCATGGCAGGGAAAATGAACTTTTCTTACTGCAATCTAACCATTGTATTCTCTTCATGAAAACCAGTTGATGCTGTTCACCAATACTAGAAGTAAGAGTCCAGTCTTTCCTTCAGGTTTGTCTATTTTGATATGACTTCTGACAATACGCCCCGGTAACTCCCCATCCTGAAATCCGGCTCTGAAGAATTCATAGAATCATGAGCAGGCCACGGTATTACTTTGGCCGACATCCCACTCACTAGTTTTATTATGGTTTTCAGAATCTTCTGAAACGTGCTTTTGGCAATGTCGAACATGTCTGCCACATCTCTGAATGACGAACTCTGATGACCGGCAAAGGTCCACGGCTTAGCGGCATATAACAGTATAATCGATTTCCTCATCATATCAACCAAGTCGAAGAAATTTTCGAACTGGTCCTCATCCAACTCCACACTTCTAAAGCTTGATTCCCAAATAATAAGACATTTTGAAAGGATGGACAAATAATACAATTACAACTACTTCAGCAACTTCTTGTTCCAAAAATTATGGTTACCAGGGACGGTAGTTGTCCATGTTTTGTACGATTAAAGCTGGGTTCACATGGACGTGGTTTCTCAACAACTGCGGTAGAATGGTGGGGGAAATAAGTTTTGAATTTGGGTGTTCACATGGATGCGGTGCGGCAAGCGCGTTTGTGGAGCTGATTGGTGGCGAGATCTGGCCTAAAATTAATGATTATTTGACAACATTTCACACGAGTTTTCAGATTTCAATATAGTTTTTAGTTCATTTGTTGCTTTATTTTTATTTCATATATTTTTATTCTTTTATCAATAGATTCTTGTTAGAGAGTCCAGGGAGGATTTCGGATCCTGCGGCTCCCTGCTCCAGCGAACCTCTTTGATCAAAATAAATCATTAAATGTGTTGTCGTTGTCCCTTCCGTGGGACGTGTCAACAGCGAATTTGGACCAAATCAAACCAAAGGGCGCAATCACGAAGTATTATTGTGGTTTTGGTTAGTTATTCCTCGAATAATCAACCTATGTTTTTATATGGGTGCGACAAAAATCAGAGATAACAAAAACGAGATAATATGAGATGTTGAGAAAAAAACATGAGATGGCAATAATGGCGGGGAGCGGCTGCGCCAAGACCCACTGCGCATGCGGTAACTATGGATACACACCTCTTCAAAAGTTCACCTGCAGCAGCTGAGACAGACCCCTGGAGCCAATCAGATGACCAAACGCGTTTGCCGCCCAACGGAACAACAGAAAAACCGCGTCCACATGAACCCAGCTCTAGAAGTACAGTCTAGAAAGTCTAGAAGTACAGAAATACACAAGTCTAGAAATACACAGTGAACAGAATCTGTTCAAACGAGGTAGAATACGCAGAAGCCACGGCGACGTGGATCATCTAACTTGTGCTGCACTGGTCGACCTCCTCACGTCTGAGATGGTATTGTAGCCTTCAGCCCTGAAAACACAATGCAAACACGTGACTATGAGGCTACATTAGAACTCAATTTCATGCGAATTGTTCAATTGACACAAGGTCAACTAGATTCATGATCATCACTTGTCAAATTGGAAAATGATAAGATTTAGAAGGTTGAATTTGTGTCCTGCTGATGGGCTTTTGTCAAATACAGGATGTGGCCAAATATATGAATTGATTATGAAAGGCAATATTTAGAAAAGTACTTAATTTAGACAATGAATTTAAGTTTATTTGAATCAGTAGGTAATCTTTAGATTTTTCATTAAGTCTTGAAAATTACATTACCAAGATGGTGGCCATCAGCAGCGATACACAAATGATGGTAATTTCGGGAGCCAGAAACCCTAACCAAAATTTCAGATTTTTAGAAAATCCCCTATCAAATAACGGCGTTGGTGGCGGGACATTTTGGTTTTTGGTTGGTTATTCTAAAAAAAAGTCAATGTCAACCTCTCCAATTTGCCCCAAAATGTTTTCTGGGCGTTTCAAGGTGTCTGAGACTTTCAAGTCCGTCCAACGTCCGCACCGCTTTTGTTAGTAGAGACCAGTTTCTGGCTCTAAATTTCAAAACATTTAGATAACTTCATCTTAGACGTTGGACATTGGACAGGAGAACGTTTCAGACCGAATTTGGAGAGGAGGATGGGCCAAAATGTGATTTCAAAAATGGATTTTTGGCGATATAGGCGTGTGGGGTATCATTTTTACTATATTTTGGACGATAAATCCAATGACACGGGTCCCGGAACAATTGACGCCCACCGGAAGAGTTTATGGGTCATAAGAGGTACTTATTCCGAAATGACCACATAGATTATTAACCAAGGAATAACCAACCGAAGACCTAAACGTCCATCCGCCGTCCACGCCGTTTTTGGTTGTGGAAAATTGTCTAAAAATTTGAAATTTTGGTCAGGGACCTCTTTCTGGTTTTAGTTGGTCCTTTTCAACCCGATCACACAAAATTTGAGCAAAGGATGTGAAAAAATGTGTTCTTTTTTTCAACTCGATTTTTTGGATGTAGCTACATGGAGTATCACTGTCCACTATATTTTGGACGCTGAATCCATGGAGATGGATCCCAGACCAGTTGGCTCTAACTGAAGTTGGATATAGGTCGAAATAAAAATATTTAATTACAAATCGACATTTAACGTTTGATGCTGAATCGATTGGAATAAGTCCAGGACACTCCGTTTTCCCCATACTCTTGCTCCAACGTGACATGAAAGTTTACGTTAAATAGGTTTTGACCCAGTACTGAATTTCATGACGGTGGTAAAGCCCTAAGGATCCTAATATAACCTGGCTAGTGGGGTGGTGTTTTTATCTGGACAAAGTAACATCAATCTGCCACTAAGTAGCCATCGGATCACTCACGATAGCTGGATGATTTTAGAAAAATATGCGCGTCGTATCGCTGGTGAACTGAATAAGCCAGCGTCGTGGCCACCATTTTTATTAAAGCTGAATCCATACCTGAGCGCTTCGTCGAGCTCCTTCTTGATTTTCGTAATTCGTGGAGGACCGTGGTAAACAAAAGCGGTGTACAACTGAACAAGAGCGGCTCCTGCTTTGATTTTATCCAAAGCCTCTTTTCCATTTGAGACTCCACCAACGCCAATGATCGGAACCTGCCCTGAAACCGCATACAAAATTATAATTGGTCACTAATACGAGTGCTATCCAGAAAGTAGATTACGTTTTCCTCTGTGTCCGCTAGGGGCGGGGGTGGCGTGGCCATTTTGGGGTTAGAGTGTTGTGCAGCTCAGTCAGCATCTAGCCGTGCTAGTGAGAGGTTTGTGCTGTGCTCCGTTCAGATACTGTGATGGTTTGAAATGTCTGTATTAATTGAAAATCCCGCGAGGTGCGTGCAGTAATGAGGTTTCTGACTACAAAAAACTTATAGAAATCTATCGGCAGCTTTGTGAAGTGTATGGGGACAACGTTATCACTGAAGGTGGAGTGCGTCAGCGGGTCATAAGATTTAAAAATGGCCGAAGATCGAAGTGGGAGAGCCAGCATAGTGACTGTGACTGCCGAACTTGTCGAAAAGTCGATTCTGAAGTCCGTGAAAATCGAAACTTCACAATAACAGAACTTTCTTTGAGTTTTTCACAAATTTCGCGAAGATTGTTGCACGAAATCATCAGCGAAAAGCTTGGTTACCACAAGTTTTGTGCAAGATGGATTCCAAATATCAGCGAATGGCTGCAGCGTTGAACTTTTTGGACGCTTACCATAAAGATGTGACTCTTTACTCGATAATATCGTTACTGGTTACGAAACATGGGTGAAACACGTGAACTGTGAAACGAAATTGCAATCAATGCAGTGGGGGCCCACAAGTTCTCCCCAAAAACCCATGAAGCTGCAAGAAACGAAGTGGTTGAAAGCGCAAGCGGCTGAATTTTTTGCCAAGCCTTAATTTGAATGGTGCCTATGTAGAAAAGTAGGCTGCCTATTTGAGTGTGGCTTTCATCTGTATATAATAAAATTTGTTTCCTCTACTAATTCCAAAACGTAATCTACTTTCTACAAAACAAGACGTGTACTTGAATTGCCTTTTTGGTCTTTGGCCACTACCTTTGGTTATGTCCCTCATTTCTCGTATCAATTTCGTTGATACGTCGCAGATAGGACGACCGCTGAGTCCTCCTGCTTCTGCAACGGAATCACCTTGGAGATCTTCATAACGATCTGTAGTCGTGTTGGATATCACCAACCCATCGATGCGACACTATGATGACAAAACTGCGGTCTATTACTCCACAAGCCAAATACGTGTTGATTGTTCATACAGCCGATTTTTTCAAAAATGTGCGTACAAACTCACTTTCTTCTGTAAAACCAACTTTCCAATGTCCTCTTTTTGAGAGTCGGTCAGATCTGGGGCTAATTTCAAAAGTAGAGGCGGTTTCCTTCCAGGCAACTGATCTCTAACTTGAACCAAAGTCGTCAGCAATTTTTCCAATTGATCTCTGTTTTGCCATTCTCTCAATCCAGGAGTGTTTGGGCTGAAAAAAGTCAACTTATCCAGTATTAAAATAAAAGAAAATTAACCGTAAATTGCGAGTACACAACAGAGTAAATGAAGCCGCACTTTACCTAGAGATATTGATGACCAAGTAGTCAGAGATGGGTCCAAAAAGTTCAATACCGGACACGTAATCTTGAATAGGGTTGCTGGAGAGCTTATTTTTACCCAAATTGACTCCTATAACGCCTTTGAAGTTTTGATCTTTAAGTTCCTTCACTCTTTCATAGACTGCATGGTGTCCTTGACTGTTGAAGCCGTACCTGGACAAGAAGCCTGTAGTTACTAATATTAAATGCAGGTGAACAGAAAATACATTCAAAAGTGAAGAATGAAATTAAATTACCATTCATAACCATGAATTGAATGAAAATGAATTTCTAGGACATGAGACAACGTGGAGTCACAAATGACGGTAGAAAGAGTCGTTCAAAATATTATGGTTTCTAAAACCAACAAAAATACAATTTTTTATGCGTCAAATTCACATTGACGCATAGACTATGAGTAAAAATCCTGGACAAGTTCAATGTAACATGAACCAACAACCGCAAAAAACCAATGAAAATATAAAAAATGTAACTTCCATGAGGAGAAGACAAAGTAAAGCGTAACTTCTATAAGGAATTATTGGGTAGATTTCAGAGAGAAAAACACTGAAAATTCATCCACAGGGGTTGGTTATTCCTCGGACCAAGCGCATGGAGACTCATTTCCTCAAAATGGGGAAAAAAGTGGGTGTGGACCCGTTCCAATCGATTCAGGGTCAAAAATTTAGTGGAAAATGATACCCCACACGCCTAGGTACCAGCAATCCCGAAAATACACATTTGAAATGGGTAAATAGGTACCAATTTAGACCCATAACCTCATCCAGAGGGCGTCAATCGTTCCGGGGCCCATTTCGATGGATTCAGCGTCCACAATTTAGCAAAAAATAATACCCCACACGCCTAGGTACCTACCAGAAATCTCGAAAACACGTACCTATCTATCTGGGTATCTATAATGGGTATCTATTACCCATTTTGACCCATTACTTCTTTCGGCGGGTGCCAATCGTTCCAGGAACCATTTCATTGGATTCAGCGTCCACAATTTAGCGGGAAATGATACCCCACACGTCTAGATCGCCAAAAATCTCGAAAATCCATTTTTCGAAATACACATTTTGACCCCTAACCCGCCCAAATTTGGTCCGATCGGACTGAAAAGTTTTGAGGACCAACTACAGCCGGGAACGGACCTCTGACCCAAATTTCCGTATTTTAGAAAATTGTATACAGCCAATGTCGGCGGACGGCGTACGGACATTTGACATTTTTGATCTAGACGCCTTGAAACGCCCAGAAAAAAATGTAGGGCCGAATCTAAATGGTTGACCATTTGCATGAAAACATAGGTTGATTATTCAAGGAATAACCAACCAAGAAGCTGCAAATTTATTTACAGAGGTTGGTTACTCATCTGACCAGGAGCATGGAGACCCATTCCAATCAATTCGGCGTCCAAAATTGAGAGGAAAAACACATTTAAAACCCAGTTTTGTATGAAAACGTAAGTTGATTATTCAAGGAAAAACCAACCAAAAAAACTGGACTGATGCACCATGAAAGCAGTCAAAGTGGCTTTTACCTATTTTGAATGTGGATTTTCAAGATTGTTTTGGTTAACTAGGCCACTAAATGTTGGACGCAGAATCAATGAAAGGAGTCTAGGACACTCCACACTATTTTTCCCCATAATCTTGCTTCAAGGAATATTCAACCATCATGGAGGAATATGCAGCGTTATTCCGGTTCAAAAGGAGGACGGCCATTTCCTAAAATGTTGGGGCCGATCGGAGAAAAATAGGTTGATTATTCAAGGAATAACCATTCAGAATAAACGGCAAACCTGTTTATAATAGCTTCGTTTTGAGGAAGTCTAAAAACTCGTGGCCTATCGTTACCCGGCTGCGCATGAGGAGTGACAGATCCAATTTCAACAAATCCAAAACCAACGTCGTGGAGATTCTCAATGGCTTCCCCGTCTTTGTCAAACCCCGCTGCCATTCCGATGGGATTTGAAAACTTTAGATCCCACACTTTGCTCTTCTGTGAACAATAAATGTACATGTAAATGAGATTAAATTGACACAGTCATTTTCTATTCAACTCAAGTCCACATCAGCCTTGAGGCGTTTACCATTGAAGGTGGGTCGTTAAACGGTGATTTAGGGATAAGACGATATTTATGCGCAGTGACAGCCAATTTGTGAGCCCATTCCGGGTCGAACCAATGAGCAAGGGGGATGAGGACCTTTTCGTAAAATTGTTCATCTTCAGTTTTGAGACAGTAGCCAGAGAATAGGCCGGTAGCAGTAGTGCAGATGATCGCTAGCGATTTGAGCCGACTCTGGAACAATACAGAATATGATGGTTACTCCTTGAATATCCTGGTTATTCTATGAACTAGGGTAACGATGCCTGAGGTCACCGATAAACCCCAAAATTTGACTTTTTGCGTTTCATGGTGTCTAGATTAAAAACGCTTCAAATTCTTACACCCTTAGAGGAAACAGTGAGTGGGGAGTGTCCCATATGTACTAATTTCAATCGATTCAGCGTCTAAAATTTAGTGGAAAATGATACCCCACTCGCCTAGGTAACCTAAAATCTCTAATGAAAGAACTTCATTTTCCCTGTGCACCCTCCTGTTATCTAAAGCACAGAAGCCATGAATGAAGGAAGCTTTCTTAGTCCAAGATAGAAGCTCTAGCTTTTCAACAGCTAAACATGGACTGACTGACTTTTTAAAATATTTAAATAATGCAGTAAAACAACTACAAACAATTTGTGTTCCAAGTAGGGTTGATCATCGAAACGAAAACATCGATGTTCACCATCGATGTTTTTGAGCTTTTTCTGAACACCATCATTGGAAGACTAGAAGACTAAGCGGCCCATAGACGGTCAATATTATTGTGCAATATTCCGGGTTGTGCAATTTAACTGAGCGTGTGTAGACGATATTGAAAGGTTGCACAATATATTGTGTGATTGATGAAAAGTTGAAAATATATTGTACAACCTGAAAAATATTGCGTCGTCTGTTGGCAGTATTGCGCAATATACCGTCAGTTGGTCTCAAGCAGCGGTCGTTTCAACAAGTCGTCTCATTATAGGCCTTATCATGGGTGACAAGAAAGCGGAAAAACAATTTATTTGTGAATTTATAGAAGTGTATCGTGGTCTTCCGGCTCTGTGGGATGTCAAGTCCAAAGACTATAGTAATCGGGCGAAAAAGGGGGAGCAGTACGACGTGCTAGTAGAAAAATACCGAGAAAACACCCGGACGCTGAGAAACAGGAAGTGGTCAAGAAAATTAATTCTCTGCCTTCAAACTTCCAGAAAGAGTTAAACGGATTCGAGATGCAGAGAAAACTGGTGCAGGGACGAATGTTAGCACAATGTGGTGGTACGTCTGTGCTCGCAATTGCGCAATATATTGCACAACCTTCAATGTCTACTCTACACAGTACAATATTTTGCACCAACCAAAATATTGTACAATACTATTGACCGTCTAGGGGCTGCCGTCAATATATTGTGCAACCCACATTGCACAATAATATTGAGCGTCTAGGGACCGCTTTGATGAAACAGATAAACATAAGGATAAGAAGATGAACAAGAAATGATGGCAGTTTGGCCAACGATTTAACCTATCCTATGCCTGGGATCCTGGATTGGCAACAATGACAATGTGATAGCAACGTCATGCTCATGATGAAAACTTGCAGTACAGCAGTGCTGAGGACTGTCAAGTTGGTAAATAGGTAGCGACCCAAAATCATGATACAAAATGGACTAGATAGGGATACGAATATTATCATAATGTTCTCTTTTAGAAAAAAAGATAATCTATTTTTCTAACCTGGAACCAAAATAAGTTCAAATAATTTAAGCAGGTAGTACGTTTTTCAAACATTGCCTCCAACCATCGATAGTGGGGAAAACATCGAACCTTCGCCATCGATGGCACAAAAATCGAAGCTCACCATCGATGATCAATCCTAGTTCCATGACCCGCCAGCGACCTCAGTACATGATATACATAATGCGTTATAATCATTCGTAGAAAGTAAAGTTCCCAAATATTCACATAAGAAAAGCCCACACTTGGTATTTCCATTTGACAGCAGGGGAATTCATGGTCAAAACAGCTTGGCAGTTAGGTTAACCAATGTTTGGTAAATCTCTAGTATACAGGGCGCGGTGACAATTGCGGCACAGAAATCGAGAGCACACAATCGATTGTTATTGATGACGTCATTTGAGTCATCATGTTTTCACGGCCATTGCTTCAAAAATATAAACAATGCCTAATAATATAAAATCATACAAAATAATGAAATAATTTAAAATCATGGTCAGTGTCATAGACTGAAGGAGTGACGGACAATCGATCAGCTTGTTGTTCGAGTTCGATAGCTCGAGTGAAATCGATAGTTTCTTATTTCTGCCCTATGTATACTATACTAGAGTTCAGCACAATGTCCTTGTTGAAGTAAAATACTTTTGATGATTTACGTACAGAGATTGTCATTACAGAGAAAGTGTGTATAAGTAAAAGATAAAATTTAAGGACTTTCCATCCATTTCACTTCCTACTCAGATCGGCGCAGAAGGGAAACGAAGAACTGAAACTTTGCCATCGAGAAGGTATCAATATCAGCAGCACATTTGAGCAACGTTGAGATGAACAAAAAATATCACATGACTTTTCCACTCACTGGAGTTTTGAGCTTGTTCAGTTCACACATGACGGTCGATGGAACACACGTTAGCTCGAGCACGAACGACCGGGATACTTATCGACGTGTATCAACATTGATTTCAAATAGCTTGTTGTCGATCAACCAACATTTATCAAACAACCCGATTATCAATAACTGATTTGAACAGGGTGGAGGGATTTAGGCGCACCACAACAAACCAACTCTGAACCACGCTTATCTATTTCATAAGTTCTTATCAGAGAACTACCCTTTTCCTTATCAAATTGCAATGTTGCCACATTCCCGTCCGAAAAAAATGAGTATGTACGTAAATTTTGAACCAAAAAATAACTATATATTTCACACATACACAATTTTTTCAAACACAATCTTTCAAAATGATGATAATAACAGCAATATACAAAAATTACATGAACTCAAGTCTACTGTACAGGCACGTGCGCGGACACCGACAAGGCATACGACGTTGCACTCATGTCAGTTATGTAAACTAAAAAATGATGAAATTGAAATTCCTTGGACCAGGAGCATGGAGACTCATTTCTTCAACATGAGGAAATTGAGGGAAACAGTGGGTGTGGCAGGTCCCGGACCCATTATAATCGATTCAGGGTCCGAAACTTAGTGGAAAATGATATCCCACACGCCTAGGTACCAGAAATCTCGAAAACACTTCTTCAAAATGGGTAATAATACCCATTTTGACCCAAAACTTCTTCCAGTGGGTGCCAATCGTTCTGGGACCCATTTCATTGGATTCAGCGTTCAAAATGTAGTGGAAAATGATACCCCACACTCCCAGATTGCCAAAAATCTCCAAAATCCATTTTTCGAATTACACATTTGGACCCCTACCCCACCCACATTTGGTCCGACTGGGTTGAAAAGTTTCGAGAACCAACTAGAGCCGGAAACGGACACCTGACCCTAATTTCAGATTTTCAGAAAAATTTACGTCCAGTGGACGTCGTCCGCCGTCCGTGCCGTTTTTGGTTGTAGAAAATTTTTAAAAATCTAAAATTATGGTCTGAGGTCTGTTCCCCGCTTAGGACGATCCTCGAAACGTTTCAGTCCGATTGGACCAAATTTGGGCGGAGTAGGGGTCAAAATGTGTTTCTCGAAAAATTGATTTTCGAGATTTTTGGCGATCGAGGTGAGTGGGGTACCATTTTTCACTAAATTTTGGACGCTGAATCCAATGAAATGGGTCCCTGAACGATTGGCACCCTCTGGATAAGGTCATGGGTCAAAATGGGTACCTATTTATCCATTTCGAATGTGTGTTTTTGAGATTTTCCGGTATCCAGGCGTGTGTGGTATCATTTTCCACAAAATTTACTACCCTGAATCCTTTGGAATGGGCTCGGGACCCGCCAAACCCACTGTTTCCCCCATTTTCCCCCTCCAGTCGACCAATGGCTAGAATTCAAATAGGGCGGGAATCGTGAGCTGCCTCACACTCCCGCAAGATGGCGTCACAACACAATTGTTCGTTGGCGGGTGCTCTGTCTTATCACATCCTACCGATAAATTTGTTTATTTTAATTTTAATAAAAGGGGCGGGTCGGGCTTGTAGCCTTTATCGACAACCCAGTCAGCAATTCCGTCGTGTATTTTTCTCTTATTTCGCAATTCTGAATGCGAACTTATTTTCCTTTGCTCGTTTGTTCTTCATTCGATTTTCCCTCGCCGCTTTCCGTCACGAATGTCATCTCATGGAACAACTTCAACTGAAATCGACATGTTTCAGCTGCGCTGGGAATTTAAAAAATCCGTCTTGCCACGAGTTCACAATCTCTAAGGGAGAGAAAAGCTCCTTGGGAATCATCGGCATCATTCTGTTAGCCGCAGTCGTCTCAATCAAAATCCCTTGTTTACTACGATGGACTTGCAACTTGCAAGAACTACTGCGGTTGGCCGTTTTTGCCATTATAGTCATTTTATACTTCGTTCACTACTTGTCCTCCGTTCAGAGAGAAACTCTTCTCCTCGTGATGCCTCTGGGCTTGCAAATGTCCACCGTTCGTCGTTCTGGAAAAGAAGACATCACTTGGATACCCTGGTACCTCATCGAGAACTTCATGTTGTTGGACGTCATCATCGGACATAAAGTGATATTCTGTTTAGCCCTCTCAGTTAGGGAACGGGTCGGTGGTCCGGAAAAAACGCAGATTTTATTTCGAAACACAAAACCAAGGCTCCATCATTTGGAAACTATCTACACAGAACTGCAGAATTCATTGGATAACTATAGATAAGCTTCCTACAAGACTGGTGATAAGTGGCTCAATTTTGTATCTAACGTTGCGTCGAAGGCATTTAGCTTTTCATTTTTGCAGTCTTCCTTATAAGCGGAATAAACTAACTCACTATAATGAACCAGAACTTTGTGTGTAGATGAACATACCAAGATACCCTGGCAAATGAAGAGACTAAGCTCCGTATAAAACAGTAAGAAGGTTGTTCCTCCGTCGTCTCAACATTTTTACGAACATACTAAATGTGGCCACACCGACAAAATAGGCCACAATGTGTATTGTGTATGTGTGGCCATAGAGAAGGAAAAAGGGAAAAGTGGAATCGGGATAAGAGAGTTTGGAAGAGTTTGTGAGACAATTTAAAACATGGAGAGAATTGAAAGGCTTGATGTTCTCCACAGACAGGTCGGTATTGGTTCCCTTCACCAGAAAAAGACGACTAAACGTCGGCCATGGAAATAGCTGGGAACGTGGTGATCAGGTTAAGTTTCTGGGGGTTTGGGTTGATAAAACGTTGACATGGAACGGCACTCCAATGTACTGAAGATGGTTACCAGCCTGCAACTGGGGAGCAGACCCAGAGGTACCTAAATTCTATGGAAACGCTAGCGAGACCTCCTCAAATTAGTTCGACTCCAGTACAAATGTATTCGCTTCGCAAATGCATGGAATTTCTTCAAGCGACACCCATTGACGCTCTTAGCGGAATCTGGCGGATATCCTTTGAACTATACGCGTCAAATCCCACAGGACTATAGTTGAAGACTTGTGTCGACATGCTGATATCCAACTCCAAGATGAACATGCCGTTACTTGCCAGCAGTTAAACACAAGAAGACGTCGATATTTCAAAACTTCATTGCTCCTGAAAGCCACCACCATTCACATTAAAATATCCAGAGCTGATGGTTCCTGTAAAAATTTATCATTTGACATACGGAAATCGGGAAGATCAGAATATAAAAGATAAATTCAAGATTTTCACTCACTCCAAATGGCCAGAATCCGTACAAATCTTCACAGATGGCTCAAAATCCGGGAATTCAGTTGGATGTGCCTTCTTTGACGCTTCCAATAATTACTACGGGATGTACAAACTACCAAATATGACTTCCAGCTTCAATGCTGAGGCAACCGCGATCCTAAGAAGTTGTGTACATCGATAGATCAGAAAGAAATTATGAATACCTAATATGCACAGACTCTCAGTACATTACAGCTACTAAAAGGAAGCAGTATCCAGAGAGCCAAAAATATTTATTTATTTATTTATAGCACGGACCCAAGGTCCAATTAACAAGAATATAAATATAATTAAATAAAAACAAAGGTAAAATGGCTGGATACAACACCTAACAGGATAGCAAACATAAAACCATTAACAATCATTTAGCAGAGAGGACTTCAACAGCTCGCGCCCTGAAAGAGTGCAGAGAGTCCGAGAAGAGATAGCAGGCAGCCTCTTGTAAAATTAAATTTGCCTGACGAGGAAGACGGAGAAGCAGACGGTCCCTGAGGTAATTTGTCTGTGCAAATGGAACGAAGAAAACATTGTGCGAACGAGAGAAAAATTGAGGCACATTGAGGGAGATCATTTGCAGAAGAGGAGGACAATCGATGACTCCATTCATCAACTTATGGAAGAAGCATTGATCGGCCACAGCACGACGATTGACCAACGGGGTAAGATGGCAGACACGTAGGATTGAGCCATAGTCGAGATCATGCCACGGGATATCCATCTTGAAAGCAACGTATCGAAGGAAGATGTGCTGTACAGTCTCAATCTGGTGGGCGTAGGTGGCGTAGTATGGCGACCACACGACGGACGAATACTCCAGGAGAGGACGGACAAGCGAGCAATACAGCGTCGTAATGGCCTTGACATCACTGAAATCGCGGGTGTTACGCTTTATGAAACCCAGTACCCTCCGAGCACGGCCAGTAACTGCGTCAATGTGTTCGCCAAAATTTAACTGTTGATCCAACAAGACCCCCAGATCACGCGTAACTTGCAAGCGATGGAGAGAAGTGCCAAGAATGGAATAGTTGAAAATTAGAGGGAAAAAATAGCATCATCATTCAAATACTCCGACTATTGAGGCGCTGAACTGGAACAAGAATATGGAACAAGAACATGGAATAAGAGAGAAAGTTAAATTTCATCTGGGTTAGGGGACATGCAGGGTTGGGGGCTAACGAACAAGTTGATCAGTGGCGCTAGGTTCTCGTCATGGCCGAAGATTTGATACCCTACGTAAATCAAGATCACAAGGAAAAATGGAGGAGGAGATTTGTCGGGTCCAATAACGCTCTATTCTAAAAACCATAACCCAACCCCCTACAAGTGCTGTGGTTTTCAAAAAAGGCATCGAGAAACCCCTTGGACGAACCATTTTCCACCTGAGGGTAAACTGTGGAGTCTGCGACGCGTTATACCTCATCAACCAAAAGGAAACGGTCCAATGTCAAAAATGTGAACTTTCAATAGGATCACTCTAACACAATTATGGAGTGCCAAAATTATGAAGGTCCAAGAAGAGTGTTGTTCACTTCTATTGCGAGAAAATCAAACATTAATGTAGAGTATCGTGCCATTCTAGCTTCTAGGAATATTTATGTAAACGAAGAACTATTTAATTTTATAAATGAATGTCAATTGAAAGTTTAATGAAGCCTAATTTAATATTATGGCTGTATACAGTTTTGTAATGCCAATAAAAAATTAAAAAAAAAAGAAGTTAATAATCAATCTGACCACCCTAATCGTACGCTTTATCCTTTGGAATAATTGAGAAAACACTTTCAAAAACGCTAAAATTTCTCCACAACAGTTAGATTTTTAGATCCAAAATGTCAAAAAATGTCTACTGCCAAAACGGCGGAGGGGCACTTTGTTTTTTCTGGTTGGTTATTCCTTGAATAATCAACCTATGTTTTTAAATCGGAACATCATAGAACGTATATTGTCAAATTTTGAGCGTTTATTGTCAATGATTGACCTCTGGCAGATAACATAGGTTGATTATTGAAAGAATAACCAGCCAAAAAGGATTATGGAATGTCAATGAAATGCAGACAATATTCTCAACTAAATTATATTGCTTAGTACAATATACAGGGTGAGACATTAATTGAAAAAAAAAACCTTTTACATATTTCAAGATCTACATTACATTCGTGAGAGAAACGTAGGTATCTACATGTATTTATATAGGTCATTGGAGTGAACAGTTATTGTAATCGTATTACAAGCGAATGCAGAATAACTGCATCAGAACACGGAAAAAACGAAATTTTCATCATATTCGTTCATGAAAAAAAAGGAAAATCAAACCGAACGATGTTATCTTCAGATTTTTGATATCTGTTATACATTTCAAATGAGTAATTGAAGTCATAAACGCTGTTTTTGAGTTCGTGACGGGATTGGTACTTCAATTACGAGACCATTTTGTCATCAGGCACTTCGACGGTGGTTTCATCAGCGGACTTTAGTGGGACGAAGTAAACGTTGGGCTCGTAGGACCATTTGGGAAACACTCTTTTGTACAAGTTGAGCAGCACGGTGTCTTGCGATTTGAGCTGGTTGTTGAAAACACACTTCATATGACCGTGCGTTCCTGAAACGAAAGTAACATTAGAGGACGAGTCGTGAAAAGTACGAAGAAAACGCTGCAAATTGCTTCACAGGGGTTGGTTATTCCTCGGACCAGGCGCATGAAGACTCATTTCTTCAACTTTGGGAGAATGGGGGAAACAGTGGGTGTGGCGGGCCCCGGACCCTTTCCAATCGATTGAGGGTCCTAAATTTAGTGGAAAATGATACCCCACACGCCTGGGTACCAGAAACCTGGGAAACACACATTCGAAATGGGTATAAAGGCACCAATTGTGACCCATAGCCTCATCCAGAGGGCATCAATCGTTCCGGGACCCGTCTCATTGGATTCAACGTCTAAAGTTAGTGGAAAATCATAACCTACACGCCTAGGTACCGGAAATGTGGAAAACACATATTCAAACGGGTAATAGATAGCCATTTTGACCCACCTCTTCCAGTGGGTTTAGTCTGATATGTCCTGGTTTCAATATTTTAAGGCTAAAATGATAAATTATCAACAGCTTCGCCGTATATCACAAAAGCTAAAGAAATTGCAGTACGGTACTGAAGATTGTATGAGTATTTATAAATTCCCCGCTGTTTCGTGCTTACTGTACATTCAGTGATGCCCAGTGGCAAGGTGGCCGCCACCACAAGAGCCATGTCTCGAGAACTACCACCCTTTGACATGATAATCCACCAGAGATGGAAAACCACAAGCCATAAGAAAGGCGGATTAGTACGCACTCTGAGGCAGACGAAGACCCTAAATAAAACCCGGCACCTCCTCGAGGTCTATGCGTGCAAGAGCCAAAGCAGGCCTCACCAATATGATCCTGCTTAAAGACCAGGGATGACTGTCTTGGCCCCTCGGCCTTAGATATAGTCTAGCGCTGGCAAAACAGGCTCCACGGACGCAAATCAACAGAAAAATGCCGTTCCCTTTGTCAGAAAGTCTATTAAACCTACAACAGATGCAAAATGTATCCTTACCAAGCGGCTCTTTAATGTGCCCGCGCCGTCCATACTTCGTTCTGAGTTCCACAGGTTTGAACCATTCTATGTCTTCTCTATTGAAGAACATAAAGCGGATGATGGCCGAACGTTTGAAAATTTTAAACGGGTGGCCGCTAAGGACAACTCGTTTCACTATGATCCTGTCCGGATCCACGGAAAGAACTCGTCCCGACGCAACAAGAGACTGCAATAAATAAAATGAATAAATAATAATAACAATAATTGTAAAGTGAGAATGAAATGATTGTAAGGAATCTCCCTCAACCCATAATTATTCCCAGACCTACTAACCAGGGTGCCGTCAGTGTACTGCTTGAATGCCAAGACAGGGGCTGGTGGGAATATGACCGGAGCGTACATCGTGGCCACTACTTCGCTGCTTGGGCGAAAAAAACGTTCAAACTGAAAATAAGGTCGAGATGCTGATTATTAGAGACGAGTAAATGACATATTAGAACTGACATAAAATGGCAATTTTTCGGTTAAACTGACATAAATCGCCAAAATTTCTAATAAACAACATAAATCGCACGTTTTCGGGCCCTTTCCCCCCCAAACCTTAGATATACTGATGTTCATATTCGTGCTCTCTCTAGGTCATCATCCTAGCGAATGCATTTCTAATCTTGAACAGTTGTTACAATTGCTCCTAACGGTGTACAGCAGTAGGGGTAACATTCCCTTTAGTGAGCTCTTCATTATCTCTGGCAATTGCACGTATAAAAGGGAATGTGGTAAGAATATTGGTAGTCTGAATATTGTGTCCGTTGCGTCAACATGCCTAAGCCTCAAACTTCAAAGGCCGCTCTTATGCGAAACAGGATACCGGGTTTTCAGGAGCTTGCTGTCGATGGGTATTCAATCTTCTGCAGGCCCTGCAGAAAAACTGTAAGTTCAGAAAGCCGGATCACCTGACAGCACTTTATCCAAAGCTCCTTCACCTGATATGCTTGAGCCACAGGCTACATCGGGTGGCAGAGACAGTACGGGACGAGTACAAGAATGTCAACAAATATTAATATCATCGGTTAAGGTGTTTTTACAGGCATCTACTGGAGTGGATGCCTACCAGAGTGTTTTGCAGAACTGAAAGAGGTACCACTCCCTCCCAAACCTGTCATCACTCGATGGGGCACATGGCTGACTGCTGTCAACTTCTATGCAGAAAACATGAATGGTATTCGTGAGGTTTACATGGCTTGATTCCGATGACGCTCTATCAATTGCTCGGGCTAAGGAAGCGTTGGCGGGCTCCTGCATTGGAGGACTACACCACATTGACAGCAATTTTGGGGCATTGCCACACAAGATTGAATTGCTCCAACGGCAGAACATGCTCATCATCGAAGCAGTGAAGACCGTTGAATAGTTCTGCAAGGAGAAGCGGGCTGAACAGATGGGGAAGAAGGCAATGGACAAGCTTGGGGCTGTACTCGAACGTAATCCAGCTTGGGAGGACATCCGTGCAATAGCGAGGCTGAGAGGTGAAGAAGAAGGAACGTTACCTGAAGGATGGACGCCAAAAGATGTTCTGCTTATGAACTACGAGCCTGCATCCTCTGCTGATGTTGAGAGATAATTTTCAAAATTTAAAATGCCTTTCAGGGAAAAGAGAACTGATTTTACTCGGACCAGGCGCATGGGGACTAATTTCTTAAACAAGGGGAAAATGAGGGAAACAGTGGGTGTGGCGGGTCCCGGACCCATTCCAATCGATTCAGTGTCCAAAATTTAGTGGAAAATGATACCCCACACGCCTAGGTACCAGAAACCTCAAAAACCCACAATCAGAACAGGTCAATGGATACCCACTTTGACCCATAACCTAATCCAGAAGACGCCAACCGTTCCCGAACCCATTTCAATGGGCTTTCAGCCTCCAAAATTGTGGGCCTCGTCGGAGGGGTTGACCTCAGACATGATACGTTGATTATTCAAGCAATAACTAACCAAATTACTTCACATTAATGCAACATTCACCTTGTGTTTGGTGCCTTTGGTTGATGGAGAACTGAAGATGGGCTTCGCTCGATACCGACGGTATCCTACTTGAAAGAGCAATTCTTCTTTTCTTGATTCAATTTCTTCAACGAGATCTGGAGTACTTTTCAAAAACAAGTTGACGACGCTCATTTTTTGTTCGTGAGGCAATAATCCAATCACGACGATTGGTTGTTTGCCTCGGAGTGCTTGAAGGACAGTCGGGACCTTTTCTATATGCAGTGTGACGTACCATCCAGGCTGAAAACGAACAAATATGTCAATTCTTTATCAGAAGACTTGTCTAGTAACTTAAATTTGCAGTTGGTCCCACCGTTCTACGCTTGAAAAAAAAAAATAAATAAATAAAATAACTAAAAAATAAAAGGTCTATGTGCGAGCGGTTTGCACCTTTGTGGGTATTTTAGTTTTTTCTGGGTTAGGGTAGGCAATAACGGGTAAAACGAGCTGCATTTGAACGAGGAAGAAGTAAACGGCCGGTAGGGAAATTGCCTCCGCTAAATGTGCAACACATTAACCTAGCGTTCATCCTTCGTCATTTACTGTGTACAAATATTCATAAAACCTTTTAAAACACGACAAATCATGGAAGGGAAAAGGACATGCGAACGTGACTGACGCCAGAGGGCGGTCATCAAACTAAGCCAGTACCGATAATTACAGAGGTTTTGCTGATACTAGATGAATTTACAGCTGATTGCGTATACATGAATATTTTGTGCGGAAAGAAGGAATGTTCTACCCTGTTTTCTGAGTCGGATTCTTTCTGAGACAGTGAGAAACAACGAATACAAGAAAACTTGAACCAGTGAACATTGAAAAGGTGGAATTTCTTGCAAACTATTACAACTTGGTCCTTCCAGCTTAAAAATTTCATTAAACAACATTTCTCCACCATAATTTCAGGACCAAGAATTGTAAGGTGAGTAGATATTAAGCCCGAAAGGATGCTTCCAGCTATTTACAACATAAAACTCAGCAAATACTTTCGCAGGGGTTGATTATTCCTCAGGCCAAGAGCATGGAAACTCATTCCAATCGATTCAGCGTCCAAAGTTTAGTGGAAAATGCCCCACACGCCTAGATAGTCATAAATTTATGACTATCTTGAGACTATCTTTTGAGATTTATCTCAAAAATCGATTTTTCGAAATACACATTTTGACCCCTACCCCGCCCAAATTTGGTCCGATCGGGCTGAAAAGTTTCGAGGACAAACTAGAGCCAGAAACAGACTCCTGACCCAAATTTAAGATTTTAAGAAAATTTTCTACTACTTGAGTTGGCATGGACGGCGGACGGACATTCGCTTATTTGGATCTAGACACCTTGAAACGTCCATTAAAAAATTTTGGCCCAAATCGGAGAGGTTGACTTTATGCATGAAAACATAGGTTGATTATTCAAGGAATAACCAACCAAAATGCGCACGCAATCTCCACGGAGCTCAAATGAAAATAAATTCGAGATGATAATTCCACCTTGTGGAGTCTTTATCGTTGTTTCTCTGAATTACTAGACCTAGACTATCTAGAATCAGAAGATGAGAACCGAGAGTTCCTATCAATTTGGCGATCAGAGCTGGAAAAACGTACCTGAACGCCTTCTCTCTCGTCGGATAAAACCGCTGCTTTCATTCTTTTGAAATTCTGGAACTGAAATATTCTGGCGTAGTCGCGGGGCAAATTTTCTTTGGGATCCCACGGGGTTGTTCGAAACGACTTGAGGCCTCGGTATTTGACGAAACGGTTTTTCGCCAATTCATCCCTTGGAGTGTCTACTTCATCAGGGAACATGGCGTCCTGTTCGGCTCCTAGACGGGCAAAATAAATGGATAAATGTAACGTAAGCAGGCACGTCAGTTGCTTGTATCATTGCGACAACATGCCACATATGGTGTCGTGGACCAGGGGGTAGGGACATACTTGTATCGATACGAGTACTCATGTAAGTACTCAATTAGGATAATCAGCACTACTCATGTATCGAATGAAAAGTATCGATACTTTAAAGAAGTCAGAAGAAATACTTACGCTGCAAATTCTTTCACAGGGGTTGGTTTTTCCTCGAACCAGGAGCATGGGGAAAAAGTGAGTGTGGAGTGATCCGGATTCATACCTAGGTACCAGAAATATCAAAAATCCACTTTGAAATAGGTGAGTAGGTATCCATTTTGACCCATAACCCCTTCCTGTGGGCGCAAATCATTCAGGGACCCATATCATTGGAATCAGGATCCAAAAATTAGTCAAAAATGATATCCCACACGCCTAGATCGCCTAAAATCTCGAAAATCCTTTTTTCGAAAAACACATTTTGACACCTACCCTCTTCAAATTTGGTCCGATTGGGCTAAAAAGTTTCGAGGACAGACTAAAGCTGGAAACGGCAAATTTCAGGTTTCACTACGAGTAACGGCGTGGACGGCATATGGCGGACGGACATTTACCTAATAAGCAAGGTAACAGTTTTGATCTAGACACTTTTTTGGTTGGTTATTACTTGAATAATCAACCTATGCTTTCACGCAGAAAGTCAATTTCTCCGATTCGGCCCAAACAATTTTTCTGGGCGTTTCAAAGTGCTTAGATCAAAAAAGTCAAATGTCCGTCCTGATATACCTGCGCTAGACTGTTCCTGAGACCATGTGGCCCATTACAGTCTATCCTTGTCTTGATTTACGCGCCAGATCATCTGGGAGCCCTGCTCTATGGCTTCCCCGTATAGCAGGCACCCCACCCCAGCCGGCGTTCGCCTGCTTGTGGCAGCCCAGGATGGACCTCGTGGAGGTGCCAGGTTTTGCAAGGGGTCTTTTGTTTCTCATCTTTGCTCTGCCAAGCCATGGTGGCATACTTAAATAGGCTATAGGGTGGGGGTGGCTGTGGAGCTGCTGGGACTTAGTGCTTAACGTGGTGGTGGCGGCACCTAATCGCCACTTTACTGGGCATCACTGAACCTACAGGCATTTTGTAGGGGTACCTAAATAGGAAAACACCCCACCTGTGTCCTCCACTCCAGCTAATTCTTCACCCATTTTTACACACCCATGTGGAGCACACACCACAGTCCTGGCGAAGGAGTCCATTGCTCAAACGCTGTAGGTAGGGCGAGTAATAGGATATTCATCCCCTGCCTGGTTAAAAACCTATATTTAACTATGCCTAGCCTAAAAAATTATCACAGGCGCATATCACATTTTATTCAAAAGACTACGGGGGGGGGGGGGGGGAGTACTTGTTATTCCTCCTTCCCCTAAAGCTTTGGTCTAGACCAACCCTGAGAGCACACCCACCACCTGGCCGGTAGGGAAGGAGAAGCATCCCTGCCAGCCAGCCGAGCCCACCCTTTCTGAAGTGGCTCTCCTGGTTCCCGTTTTGTGGGGAAAAATGGATTTTCGTGATTTTTGGCGATCTAGGCGTGTGGGGTATCATTTTCGACTAAATTTTGGACGTTGAATTCAATGAGACGGGTCCCGGAACGGTTGCCGCCCACCGAAAGAGGCTATGGACGCTGAATCTATTTCTCTATGCGCCTGGTCCGAGGAATAACCATCCTCTGTGTAAGAATTTGCAGCTTTCATTTGAGGGCGGTACCGCCCATAGGCGCTGCGATACCTTGAAACACCCCTGAAAAGTTGCTGGGGAAAATCTGAGAGGTTGACTTTCTGCATGAAAACATAATGTTCATTATTCCAGGAATAACCAACCAGATATTCGAGAAAATCAGCAGAAAATTTCAAACTGTTGTTCACTTCAAGAAGGCAGTTTATTCAATAAGCTACTTCAAAATGGCGAAAACCCAACAATCTCCATTCTTTCATCCCCAGACCACTTAGGACACCAAGCGTTCATGTGTTGGTGACAGACTGTTCCTAATTTTGGTCAAAATATTCCCAGTTTTGGAAAAATGTCTCTCACTCGGCACATAAATAACCACAAGAGTCCGGATTCAGGATTATGAGAGCTTGTTTGTAAATAACAGGACATATTTTTAGGTTATGCGAGGCCCGGTCAGGCTATGATGGACAACGAGGGTTGAATTTGAATTTAGTGAGGGTGGGTCAGATTTCGTTGGTGGTGGAGAAATTGGAGGAGTTGTTAAAATATTTTTTCTTATTCTTGAAATTGTAATCTGACTCCATATAATTAGTTTGTTCGATACTGGCCAAAGTGTTGATACCAAACGTACATGGTATCGAAAGAAATATTCGATACTTTACTCATATTGATCAGTAACATATATCCCTACCAACGGGATACACACATGGCTCCTCATTCTCTCACTGCCTTGAGCAGACAGGTTCAGCCTGCAGCCAGTGCCAAAAACGGACAGGTCTATTCATCAGCAGTCACCCATCAAAGTAGTAACCACGCCCGATGTTGCTCAACTTTGGAGATCGAACGTTATCGATAACAACTCACGGGTTTTCTTCTCCAGTTTCAACTTGTCCAAAGCCGCAGCTTCCTCGGCCATGTCGAATCCGTGATCGTACTTGTCAGGTGCGTCCTGGGCGTCGGAGACAGAACCCTCATCATCCATGTCACAGTCAGAATCACGTTCAGAATCTTCCTCGACGTTCATACCCATGTCTTCATCTTCCTCGTCCTCACTTAGCTCAACTTAAAAACAGGATAAGGGATATATAAACATGCCATGAAACATACACAAGAGATGAAGCACTCCACGAAGCATACCTGCATCAACGTCAGGAATCCATGCAGCTTGATAATCAGACATGCCATGAGGGACCTTTTTCACCTTGCGAGGCTCTTTTTTAGCCTCGGACAGCTCTTCTGCAGTGGGCCAAGTCTGTTCTGCATCCATTGGGTCCACTTGAGCTTCACATTCTAACGACTCCTAAGATCGCACTTTTGTTAAGAACGGTTTGAATACACGAATGGACAGCAGGGCTGTACTTTTAAGAACTCTGTACGGGTTTACCTGCTTGGCAGGGTCAGCTACTTCCAAGACGGTAGACATGGATTCAGAGTTGCCTGGCAGAGGAGCTCTCTCAATTTTGGACATTTGGAAATCACCCCATCCAGGAATGTGTACCAGAGAGTTGACACTAAGAGGCACTCCTCGCAAATAACCAGTGACCTGCAATGTGCCCAATCCCTATAAAAAAAGAAAAAAAACACGTGTTAGTCTAAAGCGCGTCGTAACAGGACGTTTCAACTGAACTCAGGCAAAAAACGCTGCAAATTCTTACACAATTGGTTGGGTTGGTTATACCTCGGACCTGGGTGGAGACTCATTTCTTCAACATGGGGAAAATGGGGGGAAACAGTGGGTGTGGCCGGACCTGGACCCATTCCAATCGATTGAGGTTCCAAAATTTAGTGGAAAATGATACCCCACACGCCTTAGTACCAGAAATCATAATAAAATAAAAAAATAAAATAAAATAAAAAAACATTCAAATTGGGTAGATAGGTACCCATTTAGACCCATAACCTCACCCAGAGGGCGCCAATCGTTCCGGGACCCATTTCATTGGATTCAGCGTCCAAAATTTAGAAGAAAATGATACCCCACACGCCTAGATCTCCAAAAATCTCGAAAATCCATTTTTCGAAAAACACATTATGACCCCTACCCCGCTCAAATTCGGTCCGATCGGGGTGAAAAGTTTCAAGGACCAACTAGAGCCGGAAAAAGACCCCTGATTATTCAAGGAATAACCAACCAAAAGTGTTGGACCTACCACGTCAGTTTCAATGAAGTGGACACTCTCTCCGAGCAAGTGAGGCCTTCGATCTCGCGCAAGCAATGTTTTTTGCTTCTGAAGAGCAATCTTTCGAAGAATGTTGAGGCCATCGCCGTTTTTATCGGTTGTCATGATTTTATCAATTTCTGGAATCCATTTATTCAGCTCACATTCCACTTGATTCTTAGCATCTTGCCATTTCTGAAAGGAATAAAAAAAGCGCTATCAAACGAAGACAAACAAGATGGCACAGATAGTACAAAGCATGCCAGGATTACCTTTGGAGGAAGAGTTGCAATGTTGGTGATAGCGACAGCGACCGAAGGAAACCCTTGGGCCTGCATAGCCGTCAAAGCAACTTTCCCTGCATCATCTATACCTTCCACTGAAGTGAGCAGCAGCACAGAATTGCACACTTTCAAGATATCCAATTGGTCGAACAAATTGTCGCTATCAACCGATACAAAAGTGAACCCTTGCTTGAGCCTGGGGCTCCTGAAACAGAGATGTCCATCTGTAGTCTGAAAAGGACAACTCAACTCCTAGTACAACGGTATTCATAGGTCTTACCATAGTTGTACATAACCCTGAGAAGTAATGACAAGTTCGCCTCCAGGATCAGCCTCTTTGATGAACTTGATGAAATTATCATAATCGATAGAAGCGTTTAAACACACGCTAGCAACCAAAAACGGCGCTTCGCAAATGTCTCTTCGCCGTTCCATATATTCGAATCTCTTCTTCGCCCGGGTTTGTTTCGCTTGATTTCTGCGCTCTTCCCTTCCGAGTGATGAAGATTTCTTGATAGGTTTCTTCTCAGCTGTGGCTTTGCCTGGAACACATGTACATCACTTGTCAACAGTCACTTACCAAATAGGTATTAGGCAAATCAGAGCGGGGGAAGTTGAGGAAACAAAACCAGTAGTCAGGTACTTGGGAATAATGCTGGGCACCAAGATAACCTTGGGGAGCACATAAGGATGCAGCAGCAAAGACAACTGCAGCCCTGAGTCGACAAATGTCAAACAATCAAGGACCTAGACCGTGTAAGAGACAACTCTTAATGTCAGTTGTACACTCAATCCTCCTATATGGGGCAGAATTATGGGCGGACGCTCTGAATGTCAAATGCCTCCAAAAACGGATGCTCACAGTGCAAAGAAGAGGGGCGCTTCTTATTGTGAGCACCTGTAAGACAGTGTCAGAACCAGCCGTGCTCCTCCTGGCAGGAGTGATACCAATACATCTGCTTGCAAGGGAGAGGAAAAGGATGTACGAGCGACGGGAAGAGGAGCAGTGGTCTCAATCAGCCGAACAAGAGCGGTAACACACACTCAACTCTTGGCAGGAAATCTGGGAGACAGAAACAAGAGGAAGGCTCGACTGGTGCCCAATATCCCTGGCTAGAGAGGAAACACGGTGAAGTTAACTATCATATAACGCAGTTCCTCTCTGGTCACGGGATGTTCTATCAGTATCTCCATAGGATGCGTATCATGGAATCTCCAGTATGCCTGCCCTGCACCAACGAAGAGGACAGCGCTCAACACACATGAGCGATGGCAGATTACAAGGGAGCTAGAAATGACCAGCCCTCCCACCTCCGAGGATATGATGGCCAGGATGCTCGAGAGCAAGTCAAAGTGGAATGCCGTGGCAGGGTACATCCAAAACATCCTGGAAGGCAAGCTCGTCGAGGAAAAGGCCCGGCAACGAGAACTGCAGGCAAACGGGACCAGCCAGCAGGCAGAAATCGGAAGCTAGCCTGAGGTAATGTGCCAAACAGTCCCAGGCAGGGCCCCAATATGGGAAAAGGAGGTGAGGTTTTTACTGGGTAAAAATCTCCACATACCCGGGTCTTTGGTTGCATCCTCTCCTCCAGTGGGCACCTATCGGTCCTGGACCCATCCCAATGTATTCAGCATCCAAAATTTAGTACAAAATGATACCCCACAAGCTCAGTTTCCAAACACTCTCAAAAATCAGGTTTCAAAAAACACATTTTTACCAAATTCAGGTAAGGGCACGCTTTCTGGCGGGAAACTTCTGCCAGATCGGATCAAACTTGGACAGGGTATGGGTGAAAATGTGTTTTTTGAAACTTGATTTTCGGGAATCAGGGATGATGGGTATCATTCCCACTAAATTATGGTCGCTAAGGCAATAGAGACGGGCCCCGGACCGAATCCTGCCCATTTGGTTTGGGTATGGGTCAAAATACCTTACGTACCAATTTCGAGATTTTCGGGTACCTATGCTGAATCGATTACAATGAGTCCGGGACACTCTACCATACGCTTACACCAAGGTAGAATCAACCATTGCCCATAGTGGATGAATTTGCAGCGTTTTCTCGATTCCCACACTGAACAAGTGGCTGACTCTGACCTTCTGGCCACATTAACTCTCATAGGATCATACGTAAGAAATAGCATTGCTTAAATGTGTAACTTCTTCGGCCAATTGTTGAGGCGACGATCAGTCGACACATCCCCACGCTTCTCCAGTTGTCTCATATTTCACATACCAGCTCACATCACATGTGATTCTTCTTCGAAAATCAAATAGGTTTCTCATCATAAGTACCAAATAGCAGCGAACCATCAGCTGTATCGGAAATCATTCGTCAAAACGCAGCATCGAATGTCGCCTACCTTTGTTGATTCTGTCGAGAGATCCCTTGCTTCGGTGTTTACCATGCTTATGAGCTTTATTCTGCTGCTTGAGGCCCCCAGGGCGATGTTCGTGAATCGTGTCACCTCCCATATCGGTAAATTAACAGCAAATTCGTCAAAGGAAATCCAACATTATCCAAGAAAGACTATGTTGAATGGAATCACAAAGCAGGCATGGAAGAAGACCATTCGAAGGAAGGGTTCATCACTGTTAAAATCACTCTGAATTTATTGTTGTTGGTTCTTCCTCTTGTGGCCTCCATTAGGTAATGGTGGTGGCCACAAATGATGTAGAAAATTCAGTCCATATCAGATATCAATGTAATTGAAATTGTAGCAATTGCGATTTTCAATACCAAACGATTTATTGTTACATATTTCGATTATCTGAAAAATCGATCCTTTTGGCCTTATATTCGCACTAGAGAAGAAACATCGATGTTTCGATGCATCGATGGTTTTTAGGAAAGTAACATTTTTCACTATTTAATCTACCCACCTTTTTTAACGCGTAATTCCAACTTTAGTGGAGCATAAATCCAGTCTCCAGCTAAATAATAGTTATTGATAATGAAAAAGTAGGAAATAGTAAATGCAAATATTAAAATACATCGCCGAGTTCTTTTCTTACACTTTCTCAAAATGTGACCAAATGTCACTTTTCGCAGGCATGATGAGATTACAGAATAAGTAAAAAGGCAAACAAGAAACAACCAAGAACGAAGGAAGAACTAACGATGAAAAATGGCACATGCACGCTTTCTTGATAATGATACTATCGATAAGACAACTATCGACCCTGATAACGAATCGGATTCCCAGGATTCGGTTCATATTTAAATATATCGATGTTTTTTGAGTCTGGTTTAACAATATTATCACTATTTTGTGTACAAATAATGAGCAAATACCTACTATTGAGAAAAAAATGATAAAATTACTGAGAAGAAACATCGATGTTTGGGGAAAAACATCGATGATATGGAAACATCGGAACATTGATACCCAACCCTAATTTGCACTAAAATGTGCACTAACACGGAAAATATTTTTTCTATTGTTATTCATAGGATAATGCACTGATCCTAATGTTTACTACGAGAATGAAATATTTCATTTCATTTCATTATATGATGCGCTATTGGTAATAGTTTATTATTTCCTAATATGTCTGAATTCTGTTATCGATATTGAATGCAATAGTGTTCCCCTAGGGGGATTCTATTCTTCCTGAATCAGATTGTAGGCCTGGAGATTGAGTCCAGGTTTTGGAAATCAGCAAGATCAGCAAAATTGGAATTGTGGAATTTTACAGACTCATTGACCATGGCAGTGGCAGTCCCTCCTCCAACATGCTCAAGCTCACAATGACGTCATCGTCGGTTATCTTCGGTGATTCTCGTAAAATGTCGCCTAACGCCATTGCCAACATGATTGTTGTTGAAAAGTACTAGTTTTCACTTCGGATTCGGATCGGTGCAAGTAGACGCACCACTTGTTCTGTCATCTTTGCGCCCTAGTCACTTTGCATTCAGCCGTCGACATCTGTTTCATTATAGTGCAATTTTCTCGTATTCTCCCCTCGGGTACAAATTGCGGTTGATGCGAAAACCTACGCCAACCGCGACGCTGACATTAAAACGGATTTCCTGAGATAAACCACCAGTGCCTGTGATAGTTTTAAAGCAACATGTTCAGTTGGCTCACCAGGGACGACTCCAAGTCGCCCGAGTACTACGACACGGTCGTTGAAGGGTTGAAAAAAATTTACAAAGCTAAATTACTACCCCTGGAACTAGGGTATCAGTTTCACGATTTTCACTCACCTCAGCTCGATGACCCGGATTTTGACGCAAAGCCTATGATCCTTCTCGTCGGGCAATATTCCACTGGTAAGACGACTTTTATCAAGTATTTGCTGGAAAGAAATTTTCCAGGGATTAGAATCGGTCCTGAGCCAACGACCGACCGGTTTATCGCTGTGATGTACGATGAAAAGGAGAGCGTCATACCAGGAAACGCTTTAGTCGTGGACCCAAAGAAACAATTCAAACCTTTAACGAAATTTGGAAACGCTTTCCTCAATAGGTTTCAATGTTCGTCCGTCAACTCGCCCGTACTTAAGGGTATTTCCATCGTCGATACTCCGGGTATCCTCTCAGGAGAGAAACAACGAGTGGACAGAGGCTACGATTTTACCGGAGTCCTCGAATGGTTCGCTGAAAGAGTCGACAGGATCATACTCCTTTTTGACGCTCACAAATTAGACATTTCCGACGAATTCCGCCGATCGATTGAGGCCCTGAGAGGTCACGACGACAAAATCCGAATTGTCCTCAACAAAGCCGACATGGTCGACCATCAACAGTTGATGCGCGTGTATGGCGCTCTCATGTGGTCTCTTGGAAAGGTGTTGCAGACCCCAGAAGTGGCCAGGGTGTACATCGGTTCCTTCTGGGACCAACCATTACGCTTCGATACCAATCGACGGTAAGATTTTTTTTTTTTTTTTAAATTTTGTGCTTCTTTGGCATTTAGATGTGAAACGCAACATGCGTAGTTTGAACGTGATTCTTCAACTTGAAGAATCTGCATCTTGTTCATGCATGCGCCTCTGTTAACACAATAGGCCTCTCAGGTTATAAGAAATTATAGATTTGGTTAATTTTTTATTGTACTTGCACGTCCTACTTTACCCTGGTGGGATGGCGAGTGGTTAAAAAAAAGTTTAATTTTCTCTAGGAAGGTATCTCTAGAATGATGCAAGTTTTGAAGGGGAAAAACGCTGCAAATTCTTACACACGGGTTGGTTATTCCTCGGACCAGGCGCAAGGAGACTCATTTCTTCAACATGGGGAAAATGAAAACAGTGAGTGTGGTGGGTCCCGGACCCGTTCCAATCGATTGAGGGTCCAAAATTTAGTGGAAAATTATGCCCCACACGCCTAGGTACCAGGAATCTCGAATACATACATCTTAAATGGGTAAATAGGTACCCAATTTGACCCATAACCACATCCAGAGGGCGACAATCGTTCTGGGACCCATTTCATTGGATTCAGCGTCCAAAATTCAGTAGTAAATGATACCCCACACACATAGATGGCCAAAAATCCATTTTTCGAAACACACATTTTGACCCCTACCCCGCCCAAATTTGGTCCGATCGAGCTGAAAAGTTTTTAATACCAAAATTGGCGTGGACGGCGTAAGGCGTACGACGGACGGACATTTGACTTTTTTGATCTAAACACCTTGAAACGCCCAGAATTTTTTTTTTTTTTTTGGGCCGAATCGGAGAGGTTGACCTTTTGCATGAAAAGATTGGTTGGTAATTCAAGGAATAACCAACCAAAATTACTACCCGTAATACTGTTGGCACGTGAGGCCCGTACTGATTGACTCCAGAACTATTTCTTTTGCTCATTCTAGATCAAATTTCGTAATTTTTGATATCTCAAGGTGAGATAATGTCGCGAGTATCACATTCTGTTGAAATCGCCCTTTGTTTACTGGAGATTACCTCGTTAACTATCTTGAACTCGGCTAAAATTTTGAAACCTTTGGTTTTTGCTCGATTATCCGCTCCTTGGCTACTGCATGAACGTCATATCACATTTTCGATGGAAATTCTCTTTCGGATTCACAACCATTAGGCGATTTCTTCTGCGGTGTGTTGCATTTTTTACTATATTTTCACATTTTTTTCAGGAACTGTCGATTTAATACGGTTAGGTATTAATGGGATAGTTCTAGATGAATGTCGCCTGACTGCAATGAGAGGCGACCTGGCTTTTGTGAGGGGAGGGGGGGGGAGGGGGTCTATTTTCAGAATAATAACACAAAAACATTCACAGGAGTTGCTTATTCCTTGGGCCAGGAGCGTGGAGAATCATTCCAAACGATTCAGCGTCCAAAATATAGTGGAAAATTAGAGGGGCGCTCGGTAGTCTAGTGGAATAGACGAAGGATTGGTGTGGTACTCCGAGCGGCCAGGGTTCGAATCCTGGCTAGAGCAACTTGTTTGTCTTGACCCTCATATTCGTCCTCTTCACTTAAGGGGGTGAGGCAATAAGTAGCCACGAGCGAAATCGTCAGATCAATTTACGATCCTCTTTGGAGGACGGCTGACGACGTCCGCGACACCTGACCAAGGTAGTCGGACGAAAATCCAAGGTGAAAGTCCTTGTTTACTTTTTACTTACTTTTACTTAGTGGAAAATGATACCCCACACGCCTAGGTAGCAGAAATCTCGAAAACTCATATCCAAAATGGGTGGATAGTTACCAATTTTGACCCATAACTTCTTCCGGTGGGTGCCAATCGTTCTGAGACCCATTTCATTGGATTCAGCGCCCACAATTTAGTGGAAAATGATACCTCACACGTCTAGATGCCAAAAATCTCAAAAAATCCATTTATCGAAGTACACATTTTAACCCCTACCCCGCCCAAATTTGGTCCGATCGGGCTGAAAAGTTTTGAGGACCAGCTAGAGCCAAGAAGGGAACCCCTGACAAAAATGTCAATTTTTTAGAAATTGTCTTATAACAAAATCGACGTGGGCGACGGACGGACTTTTGCTTAAATTTTGGGCCGAATCGGAGCGATTTGAGTTTCTGCATGACAAAATAGGTAGATTATTCATGGAATTACATGGAATTACCAACCAAAACCATTCACTCATGAACTCTCACCTACTAGGTACATTTCAATATTATCAATTTCTAAATCCCAAATGCCCGTCGACCGTTCGGTCCATTTTTAAATGTATCAAAAATTAAAATTGGCACGTCGACTTAATTTTGGTCCTAGTTGTGCCTAACGCATTTTCAGTACGTCCGCCTTAATGAGGGAGGGCATAGGTGAATGGGATTTTGAGTTTTTGGCGGATCTAGGTGAATGGGGTATCATTTTGGTTGCCTATTCCTTAAATGATCAACCTATGTTTTCATGCAAAAAGTCAAGCTCAAAATTTTTTTCTGGACGTTTTAAGGTGTCTAGATCAAAACTAGCAAATTTTTCAATTAAATTTTGCACGCATATTCAATTCAGATGGGTTCCAAACGAATGCCTCACAGTGGTGGTGGTACCTGTCAGTCCAGAAGGAGATTTTAAAACGTTGCAAATTCTTTCTAAGGGGTTGGTTATTCCACTGACCTGGCGCTTGGGGTTTGGAGTTTCCTCGATTCAGCCGTCCACGTCGTTTTTGAAAGTAGAAAATATTCTAAAAATCTGAAATTTTGGTCAGTGACCCGTTTTTGGCTTTAGTTGGTCCTCAAAACGTTTCAGCCCGATTGGACAAAATGAAGTGAGGAGGAAAGGATAAGAGTAAAAATGTGTATTTCGAATCTTGATTATCAAGATTTTTGGCGATTTAGGCGTCTGGGGTATCATTTTCGACTCAATTTTGGACGCTGAATCCAGTGAAATGGGTCCCAGGACGATTGGCACCCACCGGAAGAAGTTATGGTTAAAATGGGTGCCTATCTACCTAGTTCAAGAGGGTGTTCTCAAGATTCTGGTACTTGACCGTGTGGGGTTTATTCATGGAATAACCAACCAAAATTTAAATTTAAAATATAAGAAATAAGATCTTGAATATTTGGACGCCAAGCTCATGGTAATCCAATTTTATTCTGAAGCTCTGAACCACCAATATTTTGGCTTGCCACCACCGTAGCGTCAATAATTATGCTGAAATCTGTCACCACTCATTGCGAAGACTTTCCTTAAATAGTCTGGTCCATTTTCTACGAATATACATATTTTTCTGGTTGATCATTCCATGAATAATCAACTAACGTAATCATACCAGAGGTCAACATCTCCAGTTGGCGCCAAAATTTGAATGTAATGGTTTAATGATATTTTGGTCTGGGATCTGTTCCCCCGCCTAGGATGGTCCTCGAAACTTTTCAGCCCGATCGGACCAAATTTCGACGGGGTAGGGGTCAAAATGTGTTTTTTGAAAAATGGATTTTTGAGATTTTTGGCGATCTAGGCGTGTGGGGTATCATTTTCTTCAAAATTTTGGGCGCTAAATCCAATGAAATGGGTCCCAGAACGATTGAAACCCGCTGGAAGAAGTTTTGGGTCATAATGGGTATCTATTACCCAACCAAAATGCTGCAAATTCTTTCACAGTTGTTGATTGTTCCTTGGAGCGAGAGTACAGGGAAAACTATATGTTTGATTTGGAAACCCCACTCGAAATAGTTATGTACACATTTTAATCTACACCCACCCCCACTTGGCACCGGCAGTCCCAGGAATATTGCGAATCATCTGGCCATCGTGACAGAGACAGTTCCCTGGCGATGACGAGAGCGATGAATCATTTACTGCACTGGACTCCTTCGTGACGTGTTTGCTGACTCATCTTGAGGTTCCACGTCCTCCTACGAGTCTCACTTGGTGTAACCTCTTTCTGGAGCATACCTTCCTTCATGCTTCCTTTTCGAACTCGTCTTTCGTAGAGGAAACAATCCGCGTTCTCTAACCTACGCCCCACCTCTCTATGTTACCCACCTACGCCTAGCGCTGTTATATAGCATACACATATTTATTTCAACCCTTTACAAATTTATTTGAGCATTTTACAGAATAATTCAAACCTTTCACAAATTTATTTAAACCTTTTACAAATTTATTTAAACTTCTACACTTGATTGTGTTTATTAGAACGAAAACGTCTGTAGGTTACTTGCATAAGACATGCCAAATTATCGGTGTTTCTTCACTGAATTTTTCATACACATGGAATGAACCACTTCTTATTTACCTATTGAATATGGATAATACAGGATTCGATAATTTAACAACACTTCATCACTTGAACGCATTAGGTATGTTCGCAGTAGCAGTTTGCTGACCGATTTCAAACTGGTTGGAGTTTGGGCAGTGCGCACGCGCGACCAGCTTTCAAACGGTTTCCAACTGGTTGGAACCAAGGTGTTCTGCGAACGCGTTTGACCCGATCCCGCGTTCCCTCAGCCACCGCCGTTCTCTCCGCCTCTTTTCTTCTCTCGCCGTCTTGGTTGGTTTCCCTTTTATAACCAACCCATGTTTTCATGAAGGTCAACCTCTCATTTTTCCCCAAAATTTTACCGATTGCGTTTTGAGGTGAATAGATCACAACACGCTGCAAATTCTATCACAGGGGATAGAATAGAATTTTGAGGTCGGTCGTTATTTCGTGCTCATTATACAGGGTGTCCCACAAATTGTCCCCCACCCTCTCTCCCTAAAATCTTATAAATGAGAGCAAACAAAAATTGTTTTTTTCAAATCAAACATACTTATTTCAACTGGGAACTCTAATTTTTGTTTGCAGATTCACATTCTACTAGAAATTTCATGAAAATTTGATCCTTCAAACAATTTTTTCCAATGCACGCAACCGGTTCAGCGAGCACGCAAAGTTGCGCAACCCCAAAATTGTCAAATAGTGAAGGATGGTGAAATCTTATGTATGACACTTGAATTCTCACTGTTTTCAAACACTAATTCACGAGATGCTATCCGCACCTTGATTCAGAATAAAGAATCGAAATTAATTTACACACTAAACTAAATCACGTAGTTTACACTCTAAATTAGGTGTGTATCTGCCTCGAAAAATTTCCATTTAAATACCGCCTTTTATTCTTGACGACCTGCCCAATAATGGCTCAGTATGTTCTTTAGAATTAGGGGAGACCGAGTTGCTCAACCTGATTATGCCGGCCCGGGCGCCGGCAAAACGTCGGAGAAAATATAAAATGAGCACGTAATAACATCCGACCCTTATAAAAATCCGTTCTCTTACAACATGCAAAATGGAAGGTAAACAAATTGACTAACATCTTTCATATGGGTTGGTTATTTCTCGGACCAAGAGAATGGGGAAATCAGTGAGTGTGGAGTCTCCCAGGCCCGTTCCAATTGATTCAGCGTCCTAAGTTTAGTGAAAAATGATACCCTACACTCCTAGATTTCCAAAAATTTCGAAAATCCATTTTTCGGAGAAGACATTTAGAGACCTATAATATCGGTGCAATCGGGCTGATGAGTTTCGAGGGCCAACTAGAGCAAAAAACGGGTCCTGAACCAAAATTTCAGATTTTTTGAAGAATTTCAACTACCAAAAATAATTTTGTCGGATTTAATCAAAAGAAATCCACGGCAAACCGCGAGAATTCAGATGGAACGCTGCAGAAGACGGATGTAGATGGAATGATTTGATTGGCCGAGCGGCCCTGAAGGGGGAGGGGCGAAACAGTTTGAAAGCAGTCAGTGGGAAAAACCTCTGACTACTCTGATGGGTTTCAAACCGGTTTGATGCGTTGTGCAAACGGCAGTGGGCGAGTCCATTCCACCATCGCTCCCCTCTGGTGGAGTTGGGGAGCTTGTGCAAACGCTTCCAACCGATTGGAAACTGGTTTGGGTGCTTGTGCGAACAAACCTATTATAATCTTGGTTCTCAACAAGCTCACAACCACAACAGGAAGACGCCAAGCGTCAGAAGAGAGAGAACAAGATGGCCTCGCAGTGTTGACAACTGCGAGGTAAACTTCATTATTTTGATATGACTTTATAAATAATTAGTATTGCTTGTTGTTTATGTGAAAGTAATATTTCTTCTATATTTTCTTGAGGTTTTTCTTCTATCAAGACTGGTAGATCATATCTCAATGAAGTTAGGATTTGACTGGTTCAGTAGTTGATCCTCCTCCCGCTAGGTAGGTAGTTGGTGCAGGGAGCAATTGAGCTGTCCCGAGTGGTCAAATATTTATTGACATACAATAGTAATGGTCACAAAAAGGGGATTGATTTGTATGAGTGGTGGTATTCCTTCTGAATGTTGAGACCAATTTCCAATAACTTCTCCCAAATATCTTATGTCAGTGAGCTTCTAATCTTCCTCATAACGAATTCTGAAGAGGATTAGATGAGTCAAATTTTGTTGGAGTACAATTAGATTACATATTAATGTAGAGCATGATGTCTGACAGTGATTCAAGTGTGGACTTCTTTGTTTTTCGTCACCGTACTCTGCAAAGAAATTTCAGAATTGAATGAGGATCTACTTCCTCAGGCTCACATGTTCCTCATCGCAATGCTGGATTAAGTCGAGGGACGTATGAAGTAGTTTCTCATGAGAAAAAATCTGCAAATTCTTACACATGGGTTGGTTATTCCTCGGACCAGGACGCATAGAGATTCGTTTCTTCAACATGGGGAAAATGGGGTAACAGTGGGTGTGGTGGGTCCCGGAGCCATTCCAATCGATTCAGCGTCCAAAATTTAGTGGAAAAAGATACCCCACACGTCTAGGTTCCAGAAATCTTGAAAACACATTTTGAAATCTTGAAAACACATTGGGTAGATACATACCCAATTTGACCCATAACTTCTTCCAGTGGGTGCCAATCGTTTTGGGGCCCATTTCATTGGATTCAGCGTGCCCTCTGGATGAGGTTACGGGTCAAAATGGGAGCCTATCTACCCATTTCGAATGTGTGTTTTCGAGATTTCTAGAACGTTGGCATGTGGGGTATCATTTCCACTAAATTTTGGACCCTGAATCGATTGGAATGGGTCTGGGACCCGCCACACCCTGAATTTCGCTGTAGGTGGAGCTAACGGTCCCTGCAGGGGTTGACGGACTGTTGTGACGACATTTCGTAACGGACTGATTCGGGCTGGTGCTTATTGTGACTACTAGGAACACCCCTACACGCTAAAATACTAATCCCGAAAACAAAAAAAATTCTCTGCACCTTCCAGGGAGTTTGTAACCTTTCTTTCTGGATGACCCAAGTCGAGCCTGTTCTACAAGGATGATGCCCTGTCGGTTACTGGTGCACACGGTCAAGTGCGTGGGGTATCATTTTCTACTAAATTTTGGTCGCTGAGTCGATTGAAATGAGTCCTATACTCCATACCCCCATGATCCTGGCCTGAGGAATAACTAACCCGTGATCCAGACATGAAACGTATACTGTCAAATATTTGGACCAATCGGACATGCTGACCTCTGCCACGATTGCTCGTCGGTGTGTTGAACTAACGCCTTATACCTACCAACTGCCGGGAAACGCTCACATTTCCAAGGATAAACGTACGAAAAAACGGTCGTTCATTGGACCCGCTCCTCTTTTCCGTTGTCATTCGTCGGGGAATTGTCGTTGAAGTTAGGTGGGAGGACCACAAATCGAGCTGTTCAGCCGCGTCGAGTTGAGTTGAATACGAGCTATTTCCAGTGAAGCTGTAATTACACGTACCGTCGGTTTTTCAATGTGACCGTGCATTAGTTAGTTCTTTTTTATTTTTTTTGTTTGTGTTCTGAATGTTTTCGTAGGCTCTTTACGTCATCGAGACGTGTTGTGTTAACGCTACTGAAGTGTTAAAATTTTCTTCTAAAAACGAGCAAGTTTGAAATTAATACAAATTTTATTTACATTTTGACGTTGCACCTTGAACGGTTGCCTTACTTCTAAAATCCTGCATTATCTGGTAAAACTCATCACGCAACGTATTGTCATTGCTTCCCCAAGATAAGATAAACTGGAAATATCCTGAGACTGTTCGGCGTTCTTTAGGATTTGAATATTGGCTCAGTTGGTGGTGTCTGTGTAGTTACCTGGCGCTAACCTAGTCCTTGACCCATTTTCTTACCAACGCCCAGGCAGAAATTGTCATGCACACTCGTCTAGACAGTCGTTGAGTTTTCATTTGCATTTTTAGATATTTACAAATTCACGTTGCAGAAATCAAGTTCGGCTTCACTTGTGAGACCCGATGTTAGCGCAGGTTACAGTGAATTATTATTAGATAGGCAGGGATTCTTTTTTTATAGAACGTCAGACCAACGGCTAGCATTGAGTCGAGTTCATCCCAGTCAGTTCGAAAGTGCCGTGTTACAGTCCGCCATTCCATCGAGTTTTTTGAGATGTTCAGCTGGATGAAAAAAGAGTCCTACAGGGCGCCTGAGGTGTTCGACTGCGTGGCCGACGGACTGAAGAAAACCTACAAAACGACTTTGTTGCCTTTGGAAGAAGCGTATCATTTCCACGACTTCATTCGCCCAAAATGGCCGACGCTGATTTTGACGCCAAACCCATGATTCTCCTCGTTGGACAGTATTCCACGGGAAAAACGTCCTTCATCAGGTATCTACTTGAAAGAGATTTCCCTGGAATGCGTGTTGGCCCTGAACCGACCACAGACAGTTTCACAGTCGTCTGCCACGGTGACAAGGAAGGCATCATCATGGGCAACGCGTTGGTGGTGGAACCTAAACGGCAATTTAGGCCGCTTTCCAAATTCGGCAACTCGTTTCTCAACAGATTCCAATGTTGCCTGGTCAATTCTCCCGTTTTGAGGGGAATTTCCATCGTCGACACGCCGGGCATTCTTTCTGGAGAGAAACAACGAGTCGACAGAGGCTACGATTTTACTGGAGTTCTTGAATGGTTCGCCGAGCGCGTTGACAGAATAATTTTAATGTTCGACGCTCATAAATTGGACATTTCCGACGAATTCAGACGATCGATCGAAGCTTTTCGCGGTCACGACGACAAAATCCGAATTGTTCTCAACAAAGCCGACATGATTGATCATCAACAGTTGATGCGCGTGTATGGCGCTCTCATGTGGTCTCTCGGGAAGGTGTTGCAGACCCCAGAAGTGGCCAGGGTGTACATCGGTTCCTTCTGGGACAGACAACATCCTTATGAGCTGAACGCAAGGTAACTGAACTCTTCTACTTAGCATACTGCTGCTGATCCTCCAAGATTAATGCGATTGTGAATATTTAATCAATCAGCAGGATATAAGTTGCGATGTAGGCGTGTGGGGTATCATTTTCGATTAAATTTTGGACACTGAATCCAACTAGGCGGGTCCCGGAACGCTTAGAGCCCACAGGAAGAAATTATGGGTCAAAATGTGTTTTCAAAAAATTGATTTTCGAGATTTTCGGCAATATAGGCGTATGAGATATTATTTTCCATTAAACATTGGACGCTGAATCGATTTGAATGAGTCTCCATGCTGCTGGTCCGAGGATTTATAAACATTACCTGATGTTTTCCGCTAAAAATGAGTCGAATTCGTCCTATTTGACAATTTTGGAGTTGCGTAACTTTGCTGAACCAGTTGCGCGCAATAAAAAATTATTGGTGATACTCCCCTTGCTTTGGTCTATCCAAAACTATAGTCGGCCACGGAAATGAAAAGAGGGAAAATGAAGTTTGTTATCATCATTCAACAAGGCGATACGTCAAATCAATCTATTCTCAGATCCTGCGTCAAATCGTTTTCATCCTCCGTAATTCATCTTTGCATTATTCATCGAGTTGTTCTAATAAGTGAAGAGCGTCAATAGACAGAAATCCAATGACGGTTTGTTTGATGAGTTCAATGGTTGTTTCTATTCGCTTGGTTTCGGACGTTTAGGATGTCTGGCTCGGTAGGGGATTACTAGAATAATTTTTGAGGAAGCGATTTGGTAACCCACCGGAAGGAGTTATGGGTCAAAATGGGTAAATACCTACCCATTTTGGATGTGTTTTCGAGATTTCTGGTACCTAGGCGTGTGGGGTATCATTTTCCATTAAATTTAGGACCCTGAATTGATTGGAATGGGTCCGGAACCACCACACCCACTGTTTCCCCCATTTTCCCCATGTTGAAGAAATGAGTCTCCATGCGCCTGGTCCGAGGAATAACCAACCCGTGTGAATGAATTTGCAGCGTTTTTATCAAGTATCTGAGTATTTTTTGGCGAACAAGCCCAGTCAGAAAATTCCCGCTTATTGTGTAATGGGACAGACAAGCTGAGTCACGTGCTGTTCGTCAAAAAATGTGTGTATCACGTAGACTCGGTTTTCCCTTACGTCATCTGACTTGGTCACTCATTGATGTGCTATTCATTTGTAAATATGGCACGCTACTTCATACAGTTAATAAGGCAAATTTTGTGGCCCCGCCTTTCAACAGGATACGTCTCGTTTTGTGGATGTTTCGTTCCGGATGTCTTCAATTATACGTGTTCCAATTTCTTCATTCTTTGACGATTATGCAAGCACTTCGTTTGTCGTTATAACCTCCAATTGCTCACTCAGTCCACAGAGTGATGGTCACGAGTTTTTCGCTATATTTTCATTGAGCTAGGCTCAATAAATTGGAGGAAAAATTCACTCCGAGATTATGGCTTCTCATTCTTCACGTGGATTCTTCGCCGAGCGCATCGAAGTTTGAACGGTTAACACGTTCGCCGCGGGTCACGCGCTCAGCGCGTGAGCTCTGTTCCAATCTGTGTGCGTTGCACGCGCCTAGCGCGTGAAGGTAGCCTTCACTTCAGATGACTCCCGCACAGCTGTTCAAACGAGCTCAACAATTCCGCAGCGAACGTGTTAATTGAACTTTTTGAGAATTTTTCAGTTCCTCCATTTCGTGAAAAATAAAATGCTGCAAATTATTCCACAAGTTCACTATTTCTTGGGGCACTATAGGGGAAACTGGGAGGGGAGTGTCCCAGACTCATCTGCTAGGTAGGTAAGTACCCCATTTGACCCATACCCCTCATTGGGACCCGTCTCATTAGATTCAGCGTCCAAAATTTAGTGTAAAATGATACCCCACACGCATATATTGCCATAAATAGAGGAAATCCTCCGAATTGAGTCACTATGTTCGCAAAGCTCGTAAGACCGAGTCGCTCGATAGACAAAGCTATTGAAAAATATTTTGTTTTAATTGTTGGCGAGTCTTTAGAATTTTAGAAAGAGAGAATTTTAGATGTGTCGGTATTTCTGCTGACATGATCTTCGTATGATACAACATCATAACGGATTATCAGTAACCGTATAGGGGATCACTGGATTGTTCTATTCGACTGTTGCTTCTCGTACAGGTTGGTTGAAGTGGTCGTTTTTGAAATCTTCAAGTGCATCAAAATTGCGGAAGCTGACGGAAAGTGATGTCATCGTCGTTCTGTACTTTCTATTTACGTCCTTCTGACACCTTCTAAATATATACTGTAGGCCGTGAGCCATGACCTCTCTCACTGATCAATGACTCCCAGGTATACTATTTACACGTTTCGCAACACGTTATACATAAATAGGGTAAATTTATACGATTGAGGAGTTCGCTCTGGTAATTTTGACCCCATTTATTCATGGATCGCTTGAGAAAAAATGTTGAAAGAAGAACCATTGTCAAATACATTCATTATCAGCCCGATTTTTGTGAGAAAGAGAGAAGTGGGGTCAAAATGTATTTTTCGAAAAATGGATTTTCGAGATATTTGGCGTGTGGGGTATCATTTTCGACTAAACTTTGAACGCTGAATCCAATGAAACGGGTCGTGGAACGATTGGCTTCCGTTGGAAGAGGTTAGGGATCAAAATGGGTATCTATCTACCTATTTCGAAAATGGGGTCCGATGTTTCTGTTACCTAAGCGTGTGGGGTATCATTTTCCACCAAATTTTGGACGCTGGATCAATTAGAATGACTCTCCATGCTCCTGGTCCGAGGAACAACCAACCCCTGTGCCAGAATTTTCAACGTTTTCGTTAGGATTCGCCGAATTGTTTTTGGATACAACGCTGATAAGACTTGAACGACGTGGAGTCCTAGAACACAAGAAGCATTAATCAAGAAAGACTCGTTCATCACGTATGAGCGTGACATGCAACCTTGGTAGCTGTGGGTCGATAGAGGACCGAATGAAGCTTATTCTTCAGCCCTGAATAAGCATTTAGGCAATGAAATGAAAAGGATGTAGAAATCAACTTTGAGTGTAAGTCTCTAACCTAACGTTTTCAAACGCTACATCCTGCAGATGTTGGTTAGCTGCTATTTTTATGGAGAAAAGATTGAAATAAAATGAAATGAAAAAATAGTTCATTCCGCTGAAGACATTCAAAAAAGGTTTATGACACTAAATTTCTTAATGAGAGAAACACATTTTTTTTTCTTTCATTTCTTCCAGATAGTTAAAAACGCAGGGTGAACTCCTGATATGTGTAGTATTTACAGAGTTGCATGTATTTCCATGGATTGTGTCCATTCTCTGTCTGGTAAATTCCCGGATCGAGTTAGGAAAATAAACCATGCAAGGATAGTGTTTTCAGCGTAGGTTGTAGAAGCTCACTAATAGGTTGGTTGAGTTAAAAAAATGATCAAATTCCCACTGAGTTGAACGAATTGATAGTTACGTTGAGCTTCTCACATTTTAAATACGACTTAGCGACTAGCTGATGTCCCCAAACAAGTTTATGTTGATGTACCTATCTGACCAATAAAATAGTTCAAGATTTTTGGAAAAAGTGAACCCCAGTTCCACGCGTCTTAACCGCCGAAAATCTCAAAAATCCATCCTCCCCCCTCCAAATTTGGTGCAATCGGACATAAAACGTTCGAGGACCAAATAAATCCCGAAACGGGTCCCTGACCGAAAATTCTGATTTTCAGAAAATGTTCTAATATATTTCTAAAACGGCGTGGATGATGAACGGACATTTTGCTTTTGGTTGGTTGTCTTGAATTCAGAATTCTTGAAGCAGAAAGTCAACCTTCCGATTTGCCCCAAAACATTTTTTCTAAGCGTCCCAAGATGTCTAGATCAAAATAAGGTAATGTCCGTCCGCCGTTCACGCAGTTTTTGATAGACAATTTTCCGAAAATCTGAAATTTTCGTCAGCGATCTGTTTTTGGCTCTAGTTGATCCTTAAAAATATTCGGAGAGGTACGGGTAAAGGTTTTTTTTTTTTTTTAATAAATATTTTAGGACAGTAGGCATGTAGGTTATCATTTTCGACTATACTTTGGACGCTTATCCCATTGAGACGGGCCCCAGACCGATTAGTGCCCACTGGTGGGGGGTGGGTCATAATGGGTACTTACCTGCCTATTTCGAAAGAGTTTTCTTCGATATTTTTGGCTCCTAGAACACTTCACACTCGTTGTTTTCCCCTTTATTTTGCTCCAATGAATAATCAACCATCGAGAATGAATTTGCAGCGTTTTATGAATTGTAGCATGCTCAAGTTTCTCCAACAACTACACGTTGTTGCCTTCTAGGATCTTTGTTGGAAAAAAACCCGACTCAGGATGTCACGGATGAAATTGGACTGCTATTAACGAAGACAAGCAACATGACGGTTAAGTGAGATAGTTCGCTTTCCTCCTGGCCGAAAACTCCATAGTGACGAACATGTCGGGGGCTTAGGCCATGAAATAGAAAGCGCGAGTCACCCGCGAAATAACACGAAACTCTTGTAGTTCCTGGCCACTTAGTTAGACCGTGGGACCTGAAAAGTCAGTTCACGGGAGTTCAACGACGTGACATGGGCGTCATCGTGTCAACACCTTCGTAAACGATTGTCCTCAAGAATATTCACAGTTGTTCAGCCTTTAATGTTGAAAATGAGTAGTAAATGTTCAATTCAGACTGCCTTGTCTATGAAAATGTAAGGAAACTGTGCATCTACGTGGAGAGTTTCTCACAATACCTAACACTGGTGCATTGCCGAGCACAACTATCGCAAGAATGAAAAACGCGTTCTGTGATGTAGGGCTTTGACGTAATACAACCTATTTGCCTCCCACAGTAACGAGACAAACGATGAAAATACGAGTTGAAACCCAATGATTGAAATGGGTGGCAGAATGTGTCCTAAAATGAGGATTTTATTCCTATAAGGCACTCAACCATATTTGTAACTAAATACCTACGTATTCCCAAGATTTTACTGAAGACGATATTTTAAGGACTGAAAACTGCAAGCAGAAAACATTGCGATTTCATTCATAATGGTTGATTATTTCCTGGAGCAAGAGTATGAGAAAAACTGAGTGAGGAAAATTCCGGAGTCATTGCAATCGATTCAGCGTTCAACATAGTACCTAGTGAAGAATGATGCCAACACGCCTGAGTACCTTAAAATCATGGGCGTTTCAAAAACGCAGCAAATTCTTACATTGGGGTTGGTTATTCCTTGGATCAGGTGCATGGGGACTCATTTCTTCAACATGGGTAAAATGGGGGAAACAGTGAGTGTGGTGGGTCCCCCATTCCAATTTGATTCAGGGTCCAAAATTTAGTGGAAAAGGATACCCCGCATGCCTAGTTTACAAGAAAACCCGAAAATCTAATTTCATAACACGCATTTTTCCTCATACTCTCCCCATATATGTGCCGATTGTGCTGTTAGGAAGACCAACAAGAGCCGGAAAGAGCCCCCTGACATGAAGTTTCATATTTTTAGAATAATTGTCCATTACCAAAGACAGCGTGGATAGTAAATCAATGGCGTGAAGCCTTAGCTGACATCATAGAATATTATCTTTCTGGGTTTTCCTTGCCGCACATGGCATCACTCATCTGAAATGATCATCGAAGCCGAATTCACCATGAATAGCGTCAATACTAGGTTGATTACTGACAAAACATGGGATAGTTCGATGAACACTTCTCACATTAAAATATCTAGGTCTCGGTCGTGGGTCTTCGTTGAGTTGATCAACTCCAGATGATGTCTTCTCAATGACGTTTTCCGTTAAATTGATCTAAAACAGGCTCCATTCATAAGCCACCAGGTTTCTCCATGATGTTGAGGGAAGACATCAAATTTTTCACAAGACATGTGACATTAGTTTTTTACCTATGTTTAAAATTTCTGTTTGAACAGGAGAGATCCTTGCTGAGTGAACTGGGTGACCCCTAAGGGCTCATGCTACATCATATTTGCATGCCACACCTTTTGGTTGGTTATTCCTTGAATAATCTTGGAAACCTATGTTTTCATGCAAAATGTTAGAAAGAAAATGGTAGAAAATTTTCTAAAAATCTGAAATTGTGGTCAGAGGTCTGTTCCCGGCCTAATCCAAATTCGGGAGGGGTAGGGGGTATGTATCTTCCCACTTTGTGTATGTGTTTTCAAGATTTCTGGTACCTAGGCGTGTGGGGTATCATTTTCCACTAAAACTTGGACGCTGAATCCAATGAAATGGGTCCCGGTACAATTGGCACCCTTTGGATGAGGTTATGGGTCAAAATGGGTACCTATTTACCCATTTTGAATGTGTTTTCGAGATTTCTGGTACCTAGGCGTGTGGGGTATCATTTTCCATTAAATCTTGGACGCTGAATCCAATGAAGTGGGTCCCAGAACAATTGGCACCCACTGGAAGAAGTTATGGGTCAAATTGGGTATATATTACCCGTTTTGAATGTGTTTTCAAGATTTCTGGTACCTAGGCGTGTGGGGTATCATTTTCCACTAAATTTTGGACCCTGAATCGATTAGATTGAGTCCGGGACACTCCACAATCACGGTTTTCCCCATACTCCTGCTCCAAGGAGTAAAATCAACCATTGTAGATGAATTTGCAGCGTTTTACATTTACAATCTCGGGCATTGGCCGTTATCGAACGATTTTCCACGGCAGGTTACGCAATGTCGTCTCGGAATTCCCTGCACTTGTGTCTGCAATCTGAAGTGTAGCCAATCCAATTTCGTTACAAATGAGTGGGCGGTTGAGTCAAGCGGCCTTTCGTAATTTCGTTTGTCAACCCAACGATTTTAAGTTCATTTGTTCAAATGGCCATAATGCTGAATGTGATTTTTGTCCTGTTTTTGAACGTTCTTGATATGTGTAAATATTTCTATGGTGCCTACAATATAATTCCCTACTTTCTACTCAATTTTGTACGCTTAATCGATTGAAATGAGTCCGGCATACTCCACACCCACAGTTTTCCCCATGCTTCTAGTCCGAGGGATAACCATCCCCTGTGAAGGAATTTGCAGAGTTTTCAAATCCTCCAGAGACCTCTTCACTTTCGCTCTTGCATGTATTAATGTATTGCATGTAGCGTTTTATGAATTGTAGCATGCTCAAGTTTCTCCAACAACTACACGTTGTTGCCTTCTAGGATCTTTGTTGGAAAAAAACCCGACTCAGGATGTCACGGATGAAATTGGACTGCTATTAACGAAGACAAGCAACATGACGGTTAAGTGAGATAGTTCGCTTTCCTCCTGGCCGAAAACTCCATAGTGACGAACATGTCGGGGGCTAAGGCCATGAAATAGAAAGCGCGAGTCACCCGCGAAATAACACGAAACTCTTGTAGTTCCTGGCCACTTAGTTAGACCGTGGGACCTGAAAAGTCAGTTCACGGGAGTTCAACGACGTGACATGGGCGTCATCGTGTCAACACCTTCGTAAACGATTGTCCTCAAGAATATTCACAGTTGTTCAGCCTTTAATGTTGAAAATGAGTAGTAAATGTTCAATTCAGACTGCCTTGTCTATGAAAATGTAAGGAAACTGTGCATCTACGTGGAGAGTTTCTCACAATACCTAACACTGGTGCATTGCCGAGCACAACTATCGCAAGAATGAAAAACGCGTTCTGTGATGTAGGGCTTTGACGTAATACAACCTATTTGCCTCCCACAGTAACGAGACAAACGATGAAAATACGAGTTGAAACCCAATGATTGAAATGGGTGGCAGAATGTGTCCTAAAATGAGGATTTTATTCCTATAAGGCACTCAACCATATTTGTAACTAAATACCTACGTATTCCCAAGATTTTACTGAAGACGATATTTTAAGGACTGAAAACTGCAAGCAGAAAACATTGCGATTTCATTCATAATGGTTGATTATTTCCTGGAGCAAGAGTATGAGAAAAACTGAGTGAGGAAAATTCCGGAGTCATTGCAATCGATTCAGCGTTCAACATAGTACCTAGTGAAGAATGATGCCAACACGCCTGAGTACCTTAAAATCATGGGCGTTTCAAAAACGCAGCAAATTCTTACATTGGGGTTGGTTATTCCTTGGATCAGGTGCATGGGGACTCATTTCTTCAACATGGGTAAAATGGGGGAAACAGTGAGTGTGGTGGGTCCCCCCATTCCAATTTGATTCAGGGTCCAAAATTTAGTGGAAAAGGATACCCCGCATGCCTAGTTTACAAGAAAACCCGAAAATCTAATTTCATAACACGCATTTTTCCTCATACTCTCCCCATATATGTGCCGATTGTGCTGTTAGGAAGACCAACAAGAGCCGGAAAGAGCCCCCTGACATGAAGTTTCATATTTTTAGAATAATTGTCCATTACCAAAGACAGCGTGGATAGTAAATCAATGGCGTGAAGCCTTAGCTGACATCATAGAATATTATCTTTCTGGGTTTTCCTTGCCGCACATGGCATCACTCATCTGAAATGATCATCGAAGCCGAATTCACCATGAATAGCGTCAATACTAGGTTGATTACTGACAAAACATGGGATAGTTCGATGAACACTTCTCACATTAAAATATCTAGGTCTCGGTCGTGGGTCTTCGTTGAGTTGATCAACTCCAGATGATGTCTTCTCAATGACGTTTTCCGTTAAATTGATCTAAAACAGGCTCCATTCATAAGCCACCAGGTTTCTCCATGATGTTGAGGGAAGACATCAAATTTTCACAAGACATGTGACATTAGTTTTTTACCTATGTTTAAAATTTCTGTTTGAACAGGAGAGATCCTTGCTGAGTGAACTGGGTGACCCCTAAGGGCTCATGCTACATCATATTTGCATGCCACACCTTTTGGTTGGTTATTCCTTGAATAATCTTGGAAACCTATGTTTTCATGCAAAATGTTAGAAAGAAAATGGTAGAAAATTTTCTAAAAATCTGAAATTGTGGTCAGAGGTCTGTTCCCGGCCTAATCCAAATTCGGGAGGGGTAGGGGGTATGTATCTTCCCACTTTGTGTATGTGTTTTCAAGATTTCTGGTACCTAGGCGTGTGGGGTATCATTTTCCACTAAAACTTGGACGCTGAATCCAATGAAATGGGTCCCGGTACAATTGGCACCCTTTGGATGAGGTTATGGGTCAAAATGGGTACCTATTTACCCATTTTGAATGTGTTTTCGAGATTTCTGGTACCTAGGCGTGTGGGGTATCATTTTCCATTAAATCTTGGACGCTGAATCCAATGAAGTGGGTCCCAGAACAATTGGCACCCACTGGAAGAAGTTATGGGTCAAATTGGGTATATATTACCCGTTTTGAATGTGTTTTCAAGATTTCTGGTACCTAGGCGTGTGGGGTATCATTTTCCACTAAATTTTGGACCCTGAATCGATTAGATTGAGTCCGGGACACTCCACAATCACGGTTTTCCCCATACTCCTGCTCCAAGGAGTAAAATCAACCATTGTAGATGAATTTGCAGCGTTTTACATTTACAATCTCGGGCATTGGCCGTTATCGAACGATTTTCCACGGCAGGTTACGCAATGTCGTCTCGGAATTCCCTGCACTTGTGTCTGCAATCTGAAGTGTAGCCAATCCAATTTCGTTACAAATGAGTGGGCGGTTGAGTCAAGCGGCCTTTCGTAATTTCGTTTGTCAACCCAACGATTTTAAGTTCATTTGTTCAAATGGCCATAATGCTGAATGTGATTTTTGTCCTGTTTTTGAACGTTCTTGATATGTGTAAATATTTCTATGGTGCCTACAATATAATTCCCTACTTTCTACTCAATTTTGTACGCTTAATCGATTGAAATGAGTCCGGCATACTCCACACCCACAGTTTTCCCCATGCTTCTAGTCCGAGGGATAACCATCCCCTGTGAAGGAATTTGCAGAGTTTTCAAATCCTCCAGAGACCTCTTCACTTTCGCTCTTGCATGTATTAATGTATTGCATGTAGCGTTTTATGAATTGTAGCATGCTCAAGTTTCTCCAACAACTACACGTTGTTGCCTTCTAGGATCTTTGTTGGAAAAAAACCCGACTCAGGATGTCACGGATGAAATTGGACTGCTATTAACGAAGACAAGCAACATGACGGTTAAGTGAGATAGTTCGCTTTCCTCCTGGCCGAAAACTCCATAGTGACGAACATGTCGGGGGCTAAGGCCATGAAATAGAAAGCGCGAGTCACCCGCGAAATAACACGAAACTCTTGTAGTTCCTGGCCACTTAGTTAGACCGTGGGACCTGAAAAGTCAGTTCACGGGAGTTCAACGACGTGACATGGGCGTCATCGTGTCAACACCTTCGTAAACGATTGTCCTCAAGAATATTCACAGTTGTTCAGCCTTTAATGTTGAAAATGAGTAGTAAATGTTCAATTCAGACTGCCTTGTCTATGAAAATGTAAGGAAACTGTGCATCTACGTGGAGAGTTTCTCACAATACCTAACACTGGTGCATTGCCGAGCACAACTATCGCAAGAATGAAAAACGCGTTCTGTGATGTAGGGCTTTGACGTAATACAACCTATTTGCCTCCCACAGTAACGAGACAAACGATGAAAATACGAGTTGAAACCCAATGATTGAAATGGGTGGCAGAATGTGTCCTAAAATGAGGATTTTATTCCTATAAGGCACTCAACCATATTTGTAACTAAATACCTACGTATTCCCAAGATTTTACTGAAGACGATATTTTAAGGACTGAAAACTGCAAGCAGAAAACATTGCGATTTCATTCATAATGGTTGATTATTTCCTGGAGCAAGAGTATGAGAAAAACTGAGTGAGGAAAATTCCGGAGTCATTGCAATCGATTCAGCGTTCAACATAGTACCTAGTGAAGAATGATGCCAACACGCCTGAGTACCTTAAAATCATGGGCGTTTCAAAAACGCAGCAAATTCTTACATTGGGGTTGGTTATTCCTTGGATCAGGTGCATGGGGACTCATTTCTTCAACATGGGTAAAATGGGGGAAACAGTGAGTGTGGTGGGTCCCCCATTCCAATTTGATTCAGGGTCCAAAATTTAGTGGAAAAGGATACCCCGCATGCCTAGTTTACAAGAAAACCCGAAAATCTAATTTCATAACACGCATTTTTCCTCATACTCTCCCCATATATGTGCCGATTGTGCTGTTAGGAAGACCAACAAGAGCCGGAAAGAGCCCCCTGACATGAAGTTTCATATTTTTAGAATAATTGTCCATTACCAAAGACAGCGTGGATAGTAAATCAATGGCGTGAAGCCTTAGCTGACATCATAGAATATTATCTTTCTGGGTTTTCCTTGCCGCACATGGCATCACTCATCTGAAATGATCATCGAAGCCGAATTCACCATGAATAGCGTCAATACTAGGTTGATTACTGACAAAACATGGGATAGTTCGATGAACACTTCTCACATTAAAATATCTAGGTCTCGGTCGTGGGTCTTCGTTGAGTTGATCAACTCCAGATGATGTCTTCTCAATGACGTTTTCCGTTAAATTGATCTAAAACAGGCTCCATTCATAAGCCACCAGGTTTCTCCATGATGTTGAGGGAAGACATCAAATTTTTCACAAGACATGTGACATTAGTTTTTTACCTATGTTTAAAATTTCTGTTTGAACAGGAGAGATCCTTGCTGAGTGAACTGGGTGACCCCTAAGGGCTCATGCTACATCATATTTGCATGCCACACCTTTTGGTTGGTTATTCCTTGAATAATCTTGGAAACCTATGTTTTCATGCAAAATGTTAGAAAGAAAATGGTAGAAAATTTTCTAAAAATCTGAAATTGTGGTCAGAGGTCTGTTCCCGGCCTAATCCAAATTCGGGAGGGGTAGGGGGTATGTATCTTCCCACTTTGTGTATGTGTTTTCAAGATTTCTGGTACCTAGGCGTGTGGGGTATCATTTTCCACTAAAACTTGGACGCTGAATCCAATGAAATGGGTCCCGGTACAATTGGCACCCTTTGGATGAGGTTATGGGTCAAAATGGGTACCTATTTACCCATTTTGAATGTGTTTTCGAGATTTCTGGTACCTAGGCGTGTGGGGTATCATTTTCCATTAAATCTTGGACGCTGAATCCAATGAAGTGGGTCCCAGAACAATTGGCACCCACTGGAAGAAGTTATGGGTCAAATTGGGTATATATTACCCGTTTTGAATGTGTTTTCAAGATTTCTGGTACCTAGGCGTGTGGGGTATCATTTTCCACTAAATTTTGGACCCTGAATCGATTAGATTGAGTCCGGGACACTCCACAATCACGGTTTTCCCCATACTCCTGCTCCAAGGAGTAAAATCAACCATTGTAGATGAATTTGCAGCGTTTTACATTTACAATCTCGGGCATTGGCCGTTATCGAACGATTTTCCACGGCAGGTTACGCAATGTCGTCTCGGAATTCCCTGCACTTGTGTCTGCAATCTGAAGTGTAGCCAATCCAATTTCGTTACAAATGAGTGGGCGGTTGAGTCAAGCGGCCTTTCGTAATTTCGTTTGTCAACCCAACGATTTTAAGTTCATTTGTTCAAATGGCCATAATGCTGAATGTGATTTTTGTCCTGTTTTTGAACGTTCTTGATATGTGTAAATATTTCTATGGTGCCTACAATATAATTCCCTACTTTCTACTCAATTTTGTACGCTTAATCGATTGAAATGAGTCCGGCATACTCCACACCCACAGTTTTCCCCATGCTTCTAGTCCGAGGGATAACCATCCCCTGTGAAGGAATTTGCAGAGTTTTCAAATCCTCCAGAGACCTCTTCACTTTCTAAAAGTGACAATATTGTGTACATGTCCCGATTTGGGGTCATTTGGCCATATTTCTTCCTGCATGCCGGCTAAAAGCGGTGAATGTAGCACGCTATGTTTCGAAGTTTCGTTGCTGGAAATATTTTTTAAACCCGAAATGGATGGTCTAAGAGAGGTAACTAATTTGATCGACCCCTGGTTTCAACATGATGGAGCAATATATATATAAATAAATATATATCTCGTGTTTCATCGGACAAACTGAGGCAATTGTTGCCTTCGCAAATGATCTTTCTCAGGGGTGATTAGCCAACGCGCTCATCCGATATGAACGTTATTTTGGTTGGTTATTCCTTGAATAATCAACGTGTTTTACTTTTTTCTACGGTGCCACGTGAAGGATAAAGTTTCTAAAATTGATCTGGATGAGCTCAAGGTGAGAATCAGGGAGGAAATCAGGACATCTAACCTATGCAAATGTGCCGAAAAGCAGTGGATAGTTTCCGAAACCACCTCCGTGATTGTATTGCTGCTGCATTGCTCTCTCGATGATGTAATTTCAAAAAATTAACGTAATTAATCGGATTACCGACTGATCAAATACCTACAAACAAACTTGGGTTCATTGTTCCAAGTTGAGTAGTTTTCTTTCTATTGCCTTTCAAAACCGATTCTTTGCCCTTTTCTTTATCCTTTCTTTGCCCGATTCTTTATCCTTTGCCGCCCCCTGTACCAATGAATGAATATTTAGCACGTTTTTGAGGCTGTATTATTCACAACAAGATAGAATTACTTTTTCTTGTTGCTTTATACGGAATTGTTGAGCTCGTTTGAGCAGCTGTGCGGGAGTCATCTGAAATAGGAACGCGCCAGGTGCGTGCGCCGCATGTGGAATGAGATTCGAAGCGAGCTAACCCAGTGCGGCTATAGCATTACCTTGGAGTAAACTATTTGCACCGAAGTATTTCGTGTACTAAAGCGAAGCACATGTGTGAAGCACAATCATGAGGCGGGAACACTGAAAACGATGCAAAATGGCAAGAAAACTCCAAACCAGTCCCCTATTTCGGACTTATTTTTTTGCATCTTAGCAACACCCCAGCTGACTCCGACGTTTACAGTACCTTCAGAAGGTTCAAAGCTGGCGCGGGAAGTAGAAATATATTCCACTTACCTTTCTGGTATACTGGAGGAGCGATCTGAAGTGAAGGCTGCCTTCACGCGCCAGGCGCGTGCGACGCCTACAGATTGGAACAGAGCTCACGCGCTGAGCGCGTGACCCGCAGTGAACGTGTTAGGATCATTTCCGCAAATTTTGAATTCCGAACCTACATTCCATTTCAGTTGCTATATAGCGCCGTAGTTTGTCAGGTAAATGCGTCACTCGTTAATGCTTCTTTACTTGTTCTGTCTATTCGTCCAAAAATAATGTAATTGAATGATGCAATACGTTTCCTCTTGTACGCAGGCTGTTCGAAGATGAAGAACAAGATTTGTTCCGGGATCTCCAGTCTCTACCCAGAAATGCCACGTTACGAAAGCTCAACGACCTTATCAAGAGAGCGAGATTGGCAAAGGTAAGCACGCTAACTTTTTTTTTTTAAATACATAATCTATAATCTAAATCTATCTAAAATCTAATTAGTACATAATCTATGCAGACCACACGTTACAGTATTTTTGCATTTCTTCATCGTCTGTTTCATTTAAGCAATTCCGTAGTGGTGCAAAGGTGAGAAGACCGAGGACGGATATACGTATTGTGTAATTTCACTATCAAAATCGGGCTCATTGTCAAATATTACGTGATTGAATTCGCTCCGAATTATGCCCCATAAGTCCCCCTCCCCTCCTAAATGGGCGTAAATAAAATTTTTTTTTTTTTTAATCTTCATATTTTTTTTTTTTGCAAGGATTTCAAATAATAAATGTTCGCAAGTGCTCTTAACTTTCTTATTTTAAATGGAAACCCCAATTTTTTATTGCAGATTGATTCTACCCGAAATTTAGTGGAAATTTGATCCTCAGAAAAAGTTTTTTGATTGCGCGCAACCGTTTTGTCAAACAGTGGATAATGGTGAACTCTAAAGTGTGGCATATGAATTTTCGTTGTCTTTTAACTCTGATTCACAAGATGCCATTCGGTGAAGGGAAGGGAGGGGGGGGCATTTGTGGGATATCCTGTATTTGTAGAAACTTCTAATACTGATGAAATTAGTTTCCTAAATTTTGCTCATTTGAGTAGTCCGTTTCCTCGTAAAAATAAAATTCGCTGGTGTATTGTGCGGATCTGTTCAAATTTGAAAAATAAAAAACCAACAAGTTTGATGTATCAGCATTGTTCTATTCTATTATGAACTATTCTTTTGGACAACCTAAAACCTAAAACAACAAATAAAGCCATTTAATGATTGATTGATCAAGTTGAGATCTGTTGATTTGAGGAGGACTTTCTGGTATTCGTCTAGAGTTACTGTATTTTCCTATCCAAATCTCTATAGATTTTCCCCATTGGCAATGTTGGACAGAAACCGCAATGAATCGGAAAATAAGACTCGGTCGAGGATTTCTTCCCAAGGTTGAAGAGCTGCACACTCCATCGTGGTTTGTGCAGTTCAATCAATGAGCCATTGACTCATTCTGACTTCCTTTTATCAACCGAATAATGGGACAGGCTTTACCTGTGGCCTCGATACCGTCGTGTTCCGCCAATTCACTTCAACCCCCACCTAATTCATCCTACAATCGTTTTCCTATCGGATGTAGGCCGATCTAAAATGGCTTTTTCCTGAGCTTTGAACCAGTTTTTAGATACCGCAAATTGAACTCCGGTTCCACTCATCCTTTTCTCGAAGAGGTCAGCCTTTTTGTATGGATCGCGTTTGTTTTACTCAACATAAGTTGACTTCCTACTTGCTTCAACAGGTACACGCCTATATCATCAGCAGCCTCAGGAAAGACATGCCGACCTGGTTGGGGAAAGATGGAAAGAAGAAGGAGCTAATAAAAGGGCTGAACGTGATTTACGAACAAATTCAACGGGAACACCAGATCTCTCCTGGAGATTTTCCAGACATCAAGAAAATGCAGGTACGAGCCTATCATCCCATTGCTAGGATTCGCAGTCTATGGACACTTTCTTCGTTTATTAATTTTCGAATGAATTGCTAAACGGACGTCAAGTGTTTGCCCCTTGGTATAATTTAAAAAAAAAAAATCACTTTTGAAATAGGAAGGTAGGTTCCTACCCATTTGACCCATTTCACGAAATGAATTATTGAGGTTTCGCCGATCTAGGCGTGTGGGTTATCATTTCCCTCTAATTTTGATCTGGGCATCATGAAGGGGAATTGAAGACAACGAAAAAGCCGATGAGCTGGCCAGGAGGGGCTCCAAAACACCCTTTGTGGACCCAGAGCCGGCTGTAGGTTTGCCCAAAAGCTCCTTCAGAGCTGCCATCAAGGAGTGGAAGTACAAGAAACACACCGACAGATGGCGCAATATTGAGGGGCATGTCCACAGTAAGCGTATGGTGGCAAAACCCCATCCATCATTCACCAAGGACCTACTCAGACTTAAACGCGGCGACCTAAGAGCAATAGTTGGCTTACTAACCGGCTTCGCTCCTCTGCGTTTTCATCTGAACCGCATATGGGTAACACAACCAACAACTCTATGCAGATTCTGTGAGGAAGCGGACGAAACTGCAACTCACATAATCTTTGAGTGCCCAGCAATCACATCCCGCAGGTACACCCTCTTTGGGACTCAAACCCCAATGAGAACCGTACCCTGCAATAAGTTAGTCCACAACCTAACAACCCTCAGGGGACTAGGGCAGTTTGCGGACTAAAAGAATGAGACACCTAAGAGAAGCACAACAAGCCACCAGGCTTCCTTGGGGCCCCCCATAACCCCTCCTCTTGGTGTCTTTTATCATCTACCATCTACCATCATCATGAAACGTATACACAAAGTACTGCAAACTCTTTCATAGGGGTTGGTTATTCTTCGGACCAGGAGCATGAGGAAAACAGTGACTGTGGAGTGTCCCGGACTCATTCCGATCGTGTCCATCGGTGTCAGAGCGCTTGTCGGCTTGGAGGCCACCAATCTCCTGTCAACAATTGGTTGGCCACTGAATCGACTGGAATAAGTCCGGGACACTCAACACTCACGGTTTTTCCCATAATATTGCTCCAAGTGATAATAAATCAGTATGGGAGAATTGGCAGCGTTATGTTCTAGACTTCATGAAATATACAGTCAAATTTTGGGGCCATTCCTTGAATTTATCAACCAAAAGCGAATACTGGTTACTCGGCCTTCAAATTGTCCTCAGAAAAGAACGAGACGTGTCTGCCAGACTAGTGAAATTGACGGGATGCGAAACTGTAAATTAATATTCCCTTTACAAGTGTCTCATTGTTGTCCATTGCTTCAACTCGACTTCCTCTCCCAACATCGTTCACTCCAAATCAGTTGAAATTGCCGAAACATACCTCGATTTCGTGATTTCGCCTGAGAAGATTGAATACCAAGGGCATTCTGTTTTACTACAGTGTGAATTATTTAGGAAGTAATAAAACGCCGCAAATTCTTCCACAAGTGTTGAGTGTGAGTGTAGAATGTTTTGGACTCATTTCAATCGATTCAGGGTCCAAAATTTAGTGGAAAATTATACCCTATACGCCTAGATCGCCAAAAATCTCGAAAATCCATTTTTCGAAAAACACATTTTGACCCCTACCCCGCCCAAATTTGGTCTGATCGGGCTAAAACGTTTCGAGGACCAACTAGAGCCGGAAACGGCCGAAAGACCAAAATTTCATATTTTCAGAAAATAATCTACTACCAATAATGTTATAAACGGTAGACAGGCATTTCGGTTTTGGTGGTAGAAAGTACTCTAAACATTATTGGTCTGGGACCTATTTTCGGATATAGTTGGTCCTAGAAACGGTTCAGCCCGATCGAACCAAATTTGGGTGGGTTAGGGGTCAAAATGTGAATTTTGAAAAATGGATTTTCGAGATTTTTGGCAACCTAGGCATGTGGGGTATCATTTTCTACTAAATTTTGGACGCTGAATCACATTAAATGTGTCCTGGTACGATTGGTCCCCTTTGGAAGAGGTTATGGGTTAAAATGGGTAACTGTCCACCCATTTCGAATGTGTGTTTTCGAAATATCTGGTACCTAGGCGTGTGGGGTATCATTTCCACTCAATTTTGGACCCTGAATCAAATTAAAATGGGTCCTCGATTACGGTCCTGTTATCCGATACACTCCTGCTCAAGGAACATACAACCATGTGGAAGAGTTAACAGGGTTTTGGTCTTGACATGATAAAACGTGTTCATCGCCAATCAGAGAAGGTTAACCCCCCCTATGATCTTGAGCCTGATTAAATAGGTTGCTATTCAATGAATAACCAACAAAAATCTCAACGGCTATAGTAAACAGAGACAATTAGATCCATATGAATTGAAATACGAGCAAGTGACTAAATCAATCTCAGTATGCGATTTATTCAAGTAGATAATCGCTTGGCAAATACGCAAACAAACGGTAAATTGCCTACACGTGGCAAGATGGCTAAATGGGAATGAGTAGTTCGGTTAAAAGTCGATGATTTTAAAATTGATTATTTCAAGGACAACTCACACAGGACACGTAATGAATCAATTGTCACGATGACGCACTTGAGTGATGATGTTGGTTTGCGAAGATTAAGAACCATCAGTACTTAAATGGATCATGCGAGAATTATTCGCGTGAATTATTTGGAGATTAATAATTATGAAATTTATTGGCGCTCATTAATTTATCATGTGTCTTCACTGTTCCAAATCAAAACATCTTGAAGCTCATAAATCTATTGTAATTTCGGGTGGCTCCTTTGATTCTCTTAGATTCATCAAAAACTAAAACGCTGCTAATTCTTACAAAGGGGTTGGTTATTCCTCGGACCAGGTGCAAGGAGGCTCATTTTTTCAACATGGGGAAAATGGGGGAAACTGCGGGTGTGGCGAAACTGGACCCATTTCAATCGATTCAGGGTCCAAAATTTAGTGGAAAATGATACCCCACACGCCTAGCTAACAGAAATCTCGAAAACCATATATTCAAAAATGGGTAAATAGATACTCGTTTTGACCCACAACTTCTTCCGGTTGGCGCCAATCGTTCTGGGACCCATTTCATTGAATTTAGCGCCCAAAATTTAGAAGAAAATGATACCCCAGACGCCTAGATCTCCAAAAATCTCGAAAATCCATTTTTCATAAAACACATTTTGACCCCTACCCCGCCCAAATTTGGTCCGATCGGGTTGAAAAGTTTCGAGGACCAACTAGAGCCGGGAACAAATCCCCTGAACCAAATTTCAGATTTTTAGATAATTTTCTGCTACCAAAATGGGCGCGGACGGCGGACGGACATGTGACTTTTTTGAAGACACCTTGAAACGCCCAGAAAAAAAATTGGGCCTAATCAGAGAGGTTGACCTTTTACATGAAAACATAGGTTGATTGTTCAAGGAATACCCAACCAAAAGTACTATATCGAAATAACAAAAAGTACTCGAGTTGCCGTCGAACAGTCCCAAGTTTGGCCTAGCGCAAGGGCACCAATGAGGGAGATTGGTATGTTAAACGGGGCAGATAATAGAATGTCGAACGTATTGTTTCGTACGTTTAACGGCAGAAGAGTGGACTGTGCTCGTTCTAAAGATAACGAGAGAGATAATGAAAGCTATGGCCGCGAAGTGTTTCGCTACCGTGCACTAGAATGTGAGCGTATAACATTATCTTCAAGGTGAAATCTACCCTAATTTCAATTTACTTGGGGAGTTAATAATATGATAATATTATCTCTCCGTTGTACGTACGTAAATAGTATTTTCTATTTTCCTTGTATAAATTCTTGTTGACTTGTGGTGCAAAATATTTTGGGTTAATGAAATGAAAGAAGCATCACCTATTAAGATTGAAAAATTGATTCAAAAACGCTGCAAATTCTTTCACAGGGGTTGGTTATTCGTCGGACCATGCGCATGGATACTCATTTATCCAACATGGGGAAAATGGGGGAAAAAGTGGATGTGGTGGGTCCCGGACCGATTCCTATCGATTCAGGGTCCAGAATTTAGTGGAATATGATACCCCACACGCCTAGGTATCAGAAATCTCGAAAACACACATTCAAAATGGGTAGACAGGCACCCATTTGGCCCATAACCTCATCCAGAGGGCACCAATCGTTCCCGGACCCATTTCATTGGATTCAGCGTTCAAAATTTAGTAGAAAATGATACCCCACTAGCCTAGGTACCTATCAGAAATCTCGAAAACACATATTCAAAATGGGTAGACAGATACCCATTGACTTATAACCACTTCCAGTGGCCGCCAATCGTTCTGGCACCCACTTTTTTGGATTTAGCGTCCAAAATTTAGTGGAAAATGATACCTCACACGCCTAGATCGCCAAAAATTTCGAAAGTCCATTTTTCAAAATACACATTTTGATCCCTACCCCGCCCAAATTTGGTCACATCGGGCTGAAAAGTTTTCTATGAGAAAAGGACTTACTAGAGCCAGAAACAGGCTCTGACCAAAATTTCAGATTTTTAGAAATTTTTTCCATGGACGGCGGAGGGACATTCGCCAATTTTGAAACGCCCAGAATAAAATTTTGGGCAGAATCGGAGACTTTTTGTATGAAAACAGGTTGATTATTCAAGGAATAACCAACCAAAACACTGCAAATCCATTCACAGGGGTTGGTTATTCCTCGGCCATGGAGAAAATGGGGGGAAAACAGTGGATTATGAGGGTACTGGTATCATTCCTATATTTGGTGAAAAATGGTACCCACACCAATGGGACCCATTTCAATGGATTGATTCATTGTCCAAAATTTAGTGGGAAATGATACCCATATGATGATATTGGACTCTGAATTGATTGGAATGACTCCGGGACACTCCACATTCACTGTTTTTCCCCATTTCTCCATGCTCCTGGCCCCAGGAATATCCAACCCTTGTGAAAGAATTTGCAACGTTTCCTTACAGATTCACAATTTCTACATAATTATCCGGTTTCTGTTCGTTCGCAGGAGTGTCTACAAAATCACGACTTCACCAAATTCCAACCACTCAAACCTCGCTTGTTGGAAGTTGTTGAAAAGATGCTGTCGGAAGATATCTCCCATCTTATGGCTCAAATACCTCACGAAGACATCTCCCAGGCTCCCTCTAATCTTCACGGTAAGGAACCACAAATGAACTCTTTGGATTACTGGCTCTTGCCCGTCTCCTGAGCCAAGTCGGTGCACCGAAATTGAATGCACTAGAGCGTTGCTGCTGCTTAGGCCTAAGGGCCCTAGACCAGAACCAGATGCCCAGGTTATGGCACCGTCTACAGTTCCTTCCTCCAGGGATCCCGACCTAGCCTGTTACAATATCTCGGTTGTTGATTATGACTAGATTTTAGGTATAAAAAAAAAAGAAAAATTGATCATTCTTGATGCAAGATTTCTGCCTTTGATGAAGCCTCTGTTCCAAACTGTTCTAAAATGAACCATAAACGACATTTTTCATAATTTCTCCTGTCGCACTTTAGTAAAGCATTTTGACTGGAAATTCGCAACCTCATTGCTTGCCAAGACAAGCTCCATCACAGCGTCCATCTTATCTCTAAGAAATCCCCGACTCTGGATGGTTTTCCGACGGTATCTGCACCTTGTTTAGTATTATCCATCGTCATAAACTCGAACTAAATTTGGTTATGTTGCGTTTCTATCGCACTTCGCTTTCTACTGCACGAGTTTTATCAAAATCGAGTGAGTTGGTAAGTCGTGAGCGATTTAGTCCCACTATTAGGCCCAAAATATTGGTGCCTCGCAAGCTTTGGGCATGAACCCCATTGCCTGGTGAGAAAAGTCAAAGGTGACAGGCACCCTACTGATATCTTGGTTTTGCTGTTTGGTAGGGAATCATCGAATAACTAGCAGGAAGGGTTTAAAATAGCCAACCAACGATCTTCTTTGTGACGTCTCCCTGAATAGAGTCAGTTCCTGAAAATTAATTCCAGTGATTCTCAATCGTTATTATTTTCCTATCGCTCCTATTAAAACCGCGTTTTTGTCTTCGGTTGCTCACCTTCTTGTAGCACTTCATAAAGTAATGTTTTGATTTCCTCCTCGCCAAATCATTCCGATCCTATTGTGGTTTTTCTGTGCTGTACCTTTTTAGAAGTTTCATGATATCGGTGCTAAAACCTCTTTTGGGACCGCTTCGCCGATTTTTGTGGGATTCCAACCACACTAATCCCACCTCCCTTAATCTCCAGCTCAGCACTTCGGGCTAAGTCTGTGCCTTTGCTCAAGGCTCAGTCGTACCCTGTTGTCGCTCTTTCTGAGCTTTCTTTGAGATCATTTTGATGTAGTTGGCAATACTTTGCCCGTCAGTTCATCCAGTTGTTCCTAGAGTTCCTTTTCCCTCTCCCATTTGGAGCCCTCAAATAATGTTCGCTCGGCACTATCTTCTACAGCATGGTAGTGCAGTGGCCCTCAATATCTCCATTCTATGAAAATACTGATGAAAGAGCCGGTGCCAGAGCCATGCAGTGATACTAGGAATTAGGCGTTGGTCCATCTTCCTAGAGCGTAGGGATTTGCTTACAACTGAAGAGTTCCTCTCTGGTCTTGGCTGCAGCCAACGACAGGCTGCTCAGTTCCATCCAAACTCTCACAGTTTCCATCATAGTGCTTGTATTCTCCCAAACTTGCTCAGTTGTCCTTGCTTGGATTACTGCCGCAGCGTTGTCTACATAACCAGAAAAGGTGCTTTCTAGCATCTCAAGTTGAACAAATGCCATCATAGGAAACACTAGAGGGTTGGCCTTAGGGCTGCTCCTGCTGTGATTTGTTTTGCTCTTTGTCCTTGAGCAGTGTCATTGACCAAAGACCTGTTGGCTAGGTAGCTTCTCAGTATTCTTAACATGAAACGTCTCCTGTAGTGAGCATGTCCTGCCATCTGGCTGAATTGAAAGAGTTATTGACATACAGAGTTACCAGCAGTTCCAAATGTCTTTTACGATGTTGCCCCTCTTGGGTTTCCCATAGATCTGGAGCGTAGTGATTTGCTTACAACTGAAGAGTACCTCTTTGGTCTTGGCTGCAGCCAATGACTGGCTGCTCAGTTCCATCCAAACTCTGACAGTTTCCATCTTAGTGCTTATCTTCTCCCAAACTTGCTCAGTTGTCCTTGCTTGGATTACTGCCGCAGCGTTGTCTACATAACCAGAAAAGGTGCTTTCTAGCATCTCAAGTTAAGCAAATTCCATCATAGGAAGCACTAGAGGGTTGGCCTTAGGGCTGCTCCTTCTGTGATTTGTTTTGCTCTTTGTCCTTGAGCAGTGTCATAGACCAAAGACCTGTCGGCTAGGTAGCTTCTCAGTATTCTTAACATGAAACGTCTCCTGTAGTGAGCATGTCCTGCCATCTGGCTGAATTGAAAGAATTATTGACATACAGAGTTGCCAGCAGTTCCAATGTCTTTTACGATGTTGTCCCTCTTGGGTTTCCCATAGATCTGGAGCGTAGTGATTTGCTTACAACTGAAGAGTACCTCTTTGGTCTTGGCTGCAGCCAATGACAGGCTGCTCAGTTCCATCCAAACTCTGACAGTTTCCATCATAGTGCTTATCTTCTTCCAAACTTGCTCAGTTTTCCTTGCTTGAATTACTGCCGTAGCGTTGTCTACATAACCAGAAAAGGTGCTTTCTAGCATCTCAAGTTGAAAAAATTCCATCATAGGAAACACTAGAGGGTTGGCCTTAGGGCTGCTCCTTCTGTGATTTGTTTTGCTCTTTGTCCTTGAGCAGTGTCATAGACCAAAGACCTGTTGGCTAGGTAGCTTCTCAGTATTCTTAACATGAAGCGTCTCGTGTAGTGAGCATGTCCTGCCATCTGGCTGAATTGAAAGAATTATTGACATACAGAGTTACCAGCAGTTCCAAATGTATTTTACGATGTTGTCCCTCTTGGGTTTCCCATAGAACGCATTTTTACCTCGAGTGTGGTATTGATGAGACTTGGGATCTGCAACCAACTGCCACTAGAGCTAGCCAAGCCGGTTTTGCTGTTTATCACTTAGATTCCATCGCCAATTCTGTAATCTCGCGTCCATTTTCGTAAATGTAACCTTTGATAGAACAAAGCTATTGCCAAAATCGGTTTGTTATTGACCCATGGTTTCACTCCATTTGTTGGCGTTGCAGAAGTTGACTTAATCGCTTACATAGAAGCTAGATAGGAAACTGATTAGTTTCCTTACTTGAATTTTTAAGAATAGCATCAATTGTATTCTCCCCTCCACGAGGTTATTAAGTTGAATAACATACTTTTCCTACTAGTAGACTGAAGAACTTTCAGACCGTTAACCGAAATGGAACTTCTTCATATTCAGAGCGGATAGTTCTTAGGTTAATGCGTGTAGAAACTAAAAAACACCATCTTTTTTGGGTGAGTTCAAAATTTGGTCTGGAAAATGTCTTGAATTCTTAGCCTTCACGCTACGCCCGTTGGTAAATTGAAAGCACGCTAATGTTTAATTTTTTTTCAGCTCAAAATCAACTCAGAGAAACGGTTAACGGTCATGCATTCATGCATAACGTTGCCACTGGATTTTATTCAGGTCTGTTTTCTAAACCAACGAAAAACAATTTTGGCGAAAAAAATTGTGAGGTTACGCAAAACGGCTGCCTTTTTACTCGTCCGGGACTCTTTTTAATTTCATTTATTTTCTTTTTGTGGTGGCGAGGGCTTACACGCTTGGTTTGTCCTTATTGTAATCGAAACTGTTGCTCGTGTCTTACCTCATAGCATTCACGTGAGATGCATCTTGTAGATATCTTCGAAAACTCGACACTTCATTGAGTTGAACGGGCCCCCTAACAACCTCCATTCAGCACGAACATTCATGTTCAGTCCCCGACGTAATGAAAGTGCATAAATAGTTTCTGCACCGTGTCGATGAGAAAAATGATTTTATTTCGATTTGAGTTGGGCACGTTGAGTAAAGCTCTGAATCATTTTACACGATGCATTGTTTGTCAATCTGAATCAATTCATCTTCACCTATTTGTAAATGTGAATGTGAACCAATGCAAATTTATAAAAATGTAACTGAAGTGAATTCACGAAAATTTGTTAATAATTATATTAACAACGTGCTACTTCAAATCTTACAAATTTGACTTTTTTATTAGATTCACAAGTATGTGATGTGCATTTTAGAAATTTAATTTAATTTCTCTGGGGTCCACTGACCACTAATTTTGTAACTGAGAAAATCCTCTCTAATATCTAATCTATGTAAGTCACAACAAAGAAATATTAATTAGGTAAACAGGGCTTTAATCATCTTAAGCGTTTAATTGAGCGCTTGGATTGTTTTATTTATTGCTTTTCAAACCATTCTACTCGTTTTGCAAATTCAATTTACTGTGAAAAATTGAGATTTTAAATTGAATCACATTTACACTTTTAAAAATGCTTACGGAAGGGTGAAATTGCTATATTTGATTATATTCAAGTTAGGCTACCGATTTTCACTAACAGTAGATCTCAGCAAGTCAGACTGAGAATGTGGGATTACGGTTCTAACCCAAGATTACTCAGTACTGTTTAATCAGTGAATGTTTCTGAAGAAGTCAGCTAGAGATGAGAGGAAGGAGAAAGTAGGTGAGCTGAATTTAGGTGTGTGGCCTTATTCGCGCGCCCATACAATACGAATTATGTGTTAGTACTTGAAAATTTGAAGATCCTAGCAAGTTTGCTTGCTCCACAGGACATAGTAATGGTTACAGAGGTTGGTTATTCCTCGAAGCAGGCGCATGGAGATTCATTTCAATCAATTCAGCGTAAAATTTAGTGGAAAATGATACCCCACCCGCCTAGGTGCCAGAAATCTCAAAAACCCACATTAAAAATAGATGGATACCCATTTTGGCCCATAACCTCTTCCGGTGGGCACCAATCGTCCCGGGACCCGTCTCATTGGATTCAGCGTTCAAAAGATAGTAAAAAATGATACTAATCGCCGAAAATTTTGAAAATGCATTTTTCAAAAAACACATTTTGATCCCCTCCTCCCTCAAATTTGGTTCAATCGAGCTGAAAATTTTTGAGGACCAAGTAGAGCCAGAAACGCGTCCCTGACCAAAATGTCAGATTTTCAGAAAATTGTCCACTACCAAAATCTTCGTGGACGGCGTTCGGCGGATGGATATTTGCTAATCTTGATCTAGGCACCTTGAAACGTCCAGAAAACAATTTTCAGCACCGAATCGGAGAGATAGACTTTTTGAATGAAAATATAGGTTGATTATTCAATAAATAACCAACAAAAATTAGTAAAAAGTTCAAACTTTGTGTAGGAAATTAAACCGAAGAGGAGATTATGTAAAATGTGGTGTATATTTAACGTGACCAGAAATTTAAGACTATTTAGAACACCCCTGTCCCCTGGTATGGGTTTTTCAGTAAGGAGAGAATTTTAGTAAATAACTGTAAACTCGCTTTTTAGGCCATCTTGACGCAGCAATACAGTAATTTATTTACAATTTAAATTGATATTTTTGATAATATTATTTACAAGGCCATGCTCGCGCCCTCTCCCGCTCATTTTCAAACTGCGGAAACGAGCAATGAATTGCTACAGGTTGTTTCTTGAATAGGCAATCATGTTACAAACAAACGTGAAAACATGGCCCTATACCTTTTAGCAGAGCTTTTGGGGCCCTGGTCCAGAGCTAATATAATTATTGATTCAATGGATTCATCTTCTTTCTTATAAAATCCTTCTTTCCTTCGTCTAAGGTGAACAGAAGAATAATTACAATTTAGAGCTAATATTTAGTTGTTCTGACATTAAGCTGGCGATTCTCTTTCCATTGGTATTTTGGTCGTCGTTACTAACCAGGTGACCTAACCAGGTGGTCCAGCGACTCGTTCTATCAAACTAACCCAACGATTTTGTATCTATGCCTGTCTAAATGGCCTTAATGTTTTTCAGGAGGAGCTTTCGAAGGCGTGGAGGATACTGTTAGCCCCTTTGGCTACAAGAGAGGCGAAGGGATAGACGCTGGACACGGTGAACCCGAATGGATCGTCAACAAGCTGAAGTACAAGTACGACGGGATCTTCGAATCACTAGGTCCCATCAACGGGAAAGTCTCAGGGGAAGGTATGCAGATGTAGTCAATTTTCGAGGTGTTTCGTTAATGTATGAAGGACTGCTAACTACCGTGGCCCCGACTGGTACGCCTAGGTACCTGAACCCTTTTCGAATGGGCAGGTAGGTCCCCATTTTGACCCATAACCTCATCGGTCGGCAGGGGCTGTTCAGCGCCAATCCGACATCCCCTTGTCCAAAGGTGAGAAGTTGGAAAATTTTGCAAACCGCTACCAAGGCAGACACTCATGACAACTGTATTAGGATACTTACTGCTGGTACTGAGTTAGCCTCACGACATCGAGTTATCTTCGGAGGGTGGATTCGAACCAGCAGCCTCGAAACCTCGACCAGAGAAGTCTCGAGCCCCAGGGACGCCTTAACGACCTCAGCCCTGGTCCTTAAAACATGTCTGCCTGATCGGACCTGAGATGGCCTACCTATTTCGCATAGAAAACAAGAGAAGAGTACAGAGTTTTATGTTTCATGATGTCTAGATCCAAAAAACAACTGTCTGTCCATGCCGTTTTGGGTAGTAGAAGTGTTCTGAATACCTGAAATTTTGGTCAGGGACCTCTCTTCTGCTCTAGTTGGTCCTCAAAACATGTCACGTGCGCATGCAATTAACGCTGGAGTACCGCAAGGCAGTGTGCTGGGCCCGTTCTTCTATCTAATTTACGCAAGTGACTTTCCCAGCAGCGATAATATAGTCACTGCCATGTTTGCTGACGATGTAGATGTTCTATCGAGAAGCGATACATGTGATGGTTCATGTAGGTTGATGCAGGAGCATATACATTCAATCAACTCTTATCAAGTTCACATACCGTCGAAATTTAACACACCACCAAATTACCATGAACGGATCAAACGTACTTGAGGCTGACCATGTTAAATACTTGGGTCTGATACTCGACAAGAAGCTCATCTGGCATGAACATCTGAAATCTATAGTCAAGAAAGATCGCACTAGGATGCACGTTCTCATGCCTCTACTTGCCAGCACTGCCCTAACCCTTCACACGAAGAGATTGCTGCTCTTATCAGGCCTATTTGGCAATATGGATGCCAGATCTGGGGATCAGCCTCAGATAGCCAAATAAAAAAGGTGCAGACATTCCAAAATAGAATCCTCAGAATAATAACAAAAGCTCCATGGTACATCAGGGACCTCTCTTCGGCTTTAGTTGGTCCTCAATACATGTCTGCCTGATCGGACCTGAGATGGCCTACCTATTTTGAAGTGGATGCTTAGGAAACAGATAGCATCACATGAAACACAGAGTTTTATGTTTCATGATGTCTAGATCCAAAAAACAACTGTCTGTCCACGCCGTTTTTTGGTAGTAGATGTGTTCCGAATACCTGAAATTTTCGTCAGGGACCTCTCTTCGGCTGTGGTTGGTCCTCAAAACATGTCTGCCTGATCGGACCTGAGATGGCCTACCTATTTCGAAAGTGGATTTTCGATATTTTTGGGTGCTTAGGGGGGTATTTTCTGTTATAATACTAGCTCTAAAAAAAGTAGATAGTAGGATAAATAGCATAGATACTAGCATTAAAAATTTAGGATGGTCAAAACTACCCATAAAATGGCGTCCGAGTCAAGTATTAGATGTCATAAGATGTATAGGACTTCATGTAAATATTGTAATAGGGAATAAGTGCTATCATTTTCGCTTTAAACGTAGGAAAAAACGGGAAACAATCAATTTAGTTTTCCACCAAACGGAAGGTACGTATGGGTTCATAAAAGACCCAGGCGATGGAAAAAACGTACCGCATGAAAAACAGAGCTGTGACAACAAGCTAGCAATTTTAATTGCAAGTAAACTCGAGGAGAAGAGGCAGTTCACTGTAAACGGTTGCATGGCAAATATAGGAAGCCAACTCTCGGTGTATCAACACAATAAGGTCGTTGACCTCCTCCATGAATTTAGTGACGTCATCCTAAAGACTAAAGAGGATTTCGTTCAACTAAATGTACCCCCCGTAAACATTCTTGATCATACCCCAATTAAACAGAAACCATTTCAGCGGTCATCCGCAGAAAAAAAGATTATTCTTAACGAAATGGATCGATTAGAAAAGTTAGGCGTAATAGAAAGAGAACACAATCCCCGAGTGAGTAGTAACTGTTTTCTGCAGAAAAAACTGAATGGCAGCTACCGCGTTTTAATTGATCTAAGGCAAGCCAACGCAAGATTAGCGCCAACTGTTTTCAACCCCCCTTCGATTGATGAAATTCATGCGGAGCTAGCGGGAGAACACATGTACCTTAAACTAGATTTAAAAGATGCCTTTCACAGCTGCCCCCTCGATAAGGGAAGCCGCTGGATTACGACTTTTCACGCTGCTGATGATATATATTTTACAAATACCACATACTAGCACGTTTTGCTAAGGGTATTTTCCACTAAATGTTGCTCGCTAAATGAACGGCACCAATTTGAGTGATTGGAGAATAATTAATGTTATCAATCAAAACTAAATCTGCTGATATCCTCGTTTTCACTTTGGAACTTCGATCCGTCGTAGACTTTTCATTATTTTCAAAACAATAATCTTCTTCTATTTATATTTCCAGCCGCCAAAACGGAGATGGTTAAATCCAAACTACCCAAACCCGTCCTCGGGAAAATCTGGAAGCTCGCGGACATCGACAAAGACGGTTTTCTCGACATGGACGAGTTTGCCCTGGCGATGCATCTAATTCAAGTGAAACTCGACGGGCACGACCTTCCTCCAACGCTCCCCGACCATCTCATCCCACCTAGCAAGAGACAGTAAATTCAACCCCATCAATGTTCTCATCCGACAACCATCACCTAGTCATGAAAACTAACCGTCATCCATTCACTAATCGAACAAACTACTTCATCAGAACCTCACGAAAAGTAATATTTTCCCAGTTTGTTTGCGCTGTGGTTAAATTCTCGTTAATAAGAAGGGGATTCAAATTTATTTTAATTTTTCTTTTGTGTTGGTTTGTGAGTTTTTCTTTTCTGTTCATTCCAGGTCTCATAATGAGCCATGTAGGGCTGCTGCAATTAAGGAAGCGACTACTAATTATAAAGAGGCTCATAGGAAAAAACAAGCTCCAAGTCCTAATATTAGTGCTACGAGTAGCGTTGTGGGATCTAGTAGTAACGCTAGTACGCCACCAAGTGAGGTTATCTCTACCGCTAATTCAGAGGTTTCAAGCGTACAGGTTAGTCCTGTTGTCGAAACAAATGGCCTTGAGTCCGAAACCTCGTCCATATCCCAAGACGAGCCTCGGCCAAACGACGAATTTATACCCGAACTTCCCAAAAAAACTGTCGTCCTCAAACACAAAATCCTCCCCGAAGGCGGGCTCCGCTCGTATTTCGAAACCGTCAACGACTGAGTTCAACCTACACTTTTAGTCCAATTTTTAAAATTCCCCTAAATCACCAACCCTTCCGTTTGCCTTTTCTCGTACAATCTGCTCGCCAAAACCGACGTCAAAAATAAAATATAAATATTTTCACATTTAAAATTACTCTGCTAACTCGTTCAAACTTAGCAAAATTATATTTTGCTACATTTTTTCTCGGCTCAAATTGTGATAAGTGTATATTGAGCAAGTGTTGGGAAATTGAAAACAATAAATTTAGAAAAATACTATTTATTTAGGTTGTTAAGTTATGTTCTAATGGCCTTTTATCATTTAATAATGATAAACAGGACGTTCTCATTTCCCGACCGTTACGTCTTGAAATCTTAATTTACGAAAATAACAAAATGTTATTTTACTTTTCACAACTATGATAGTTGTGTTAGTATGCAAACCCTCGAAGATTTTTCACGATTATGATAAAGGCGAAATTAAATGCCATCAGAAAATGGCGTAGTGTTGATCGTTATTAAATGTGCGATTTTTTGACTTCAAAATTCTGTACTCGTATTATTATTATTATCATTATTGTAAATACTTATTATTTCCTCACCCTTGTTTCAATTCTCATAGGAAATTTTGGAAAAACCAATCAACCCTCAAAATAACCCGAGTGATTTAAATATTTTGGCTCGTATTTTTATCGTGATATTTGGCAACTTGTTCCGCACAGAATGTCATGTATTCATGAATAATGATGACGTAATGAACACAATAATAATTTCCTATCGAAAAAAAAATAATAATAATAATTTCACAACTCAAATTGCATTTACATCATAACCGTGAAGAGCTACAACTCCGTAATAGGTCAAGTTAAATTTCGGAATACAGAATCAATATTGTGGACATTTTTTGGAATGTTCGATTTGGCGTGACTGAAATTGTTCGAAATAAACTCAGTTTTTTAAGAGGCCTTTCGCTTTTGACGCCTTTGAAATGTGTAACGTTCTTCATTAAGTCGTGCTAAGAATGTGTGCAATCACGGATGTTTATTTTAATAGCTTATGAATGTGTACCTTGATGAAGTTATTATAAAATATATTTATTGAGCGTTTTCGAATTTTTTTTATTTGACTCTCACGTTAGTCGATAGCTGAATCAAAAGTTGCTTCCAGTTCTAATAAGCCTATAAAAGTGTATACTTATTTCTCTGATAGGTTATAAATGTGGTTATAGGCGTGTTAACGTTGATATTTGAAGGGATTCGTTGATAGGTTGATTTTGCAACACATTCGCTACAAAAATTGATGTAAAAATGGGTCAAAATGGGTACCTACATACGTATGAGGGCGATCACTTTCCTATTGACCCCCCTGAAGAGGTTATGGATCAAAATGGGAATCTTTCTACCCATTTCGAAAGTGGATTTCGAAATTTCTGGTAGCTAGGCGCGTGGGGTATCATTTTCCACTAAATTTTGGACGCTGAATCCAATAAAACGGGTCCCGGAATGATTGGCGCCCACCAGAAGAGGTTATGGATGCTGAATCGATTGAAATGAACCTCCATGCGCCTGGTCCGAGAAATAACCAACCCCTGTGAAAGAATATGCAGCGTTTTTGTTTTCTATTTTGTATCTTCCGGAATTATTCAACAAAGAATCTCATGTCATGAGCTATAAAATGACAGAATTTCGCTACCTTTTTTCGACTAACGACGCTCTGAATGCCGGCTCTTGCCGGTTTTTTTTAACTTACTGGCTTATTTGCCAATCATGCCAATCAATTTATGCATTATAATAGTCTCGTGTCGGTTCGACATTAGAAGATTCTGAGGGAAATGCGAATGAGCGATTGAAAAGAAAGTTTATTCGTTCAAAACGAAGCGCCCAACAATCCAACATGGATCCAATAAACTAGAATTTATAACAGTACAAGTTGTCGCATCTCTTATTGAGAGGCACTATAATATCGAAGTCTGCGGAAAGAAAATTCTTGAATCCTCCCGATCAATGTCATTTTGGGCGATTCCGCGCAACACGATGACATTAATTTTTACGGAGTCAGAAAGCATTGAATAGTCTATTAAAAATTTTGCTACCAATGTTGAAAAATACAAGAATATTCCCGCATGAAATAGCGTTATTCTTGACGAAGATCGATTATCAACATAATTTTCCCTCATTGACTCCTTCGCTACCTAATTACTTCGTCATCAAAGTCTATCGGTTACAATTGAATTTCTCTGCTATAAGACGGTGTCGTTGAGTGCCTACATTTGATATAAATCTACGTGGTGCAAATAATCAATCGTTTCAGGTACAAAGTGCTCAAGTTATGTTCGAACGCATGTCAATTATAATTTGAATTATTCTAAATGTTGTCATGCATTTTGTCATTCGGAAAAATCGTAGGTAAAAGGGTAAGTAACCTAAACAAGTGAAGCAACTACAACGGTGTTTTTAGTTTCACTGGAAATTTTACTATTTATAATTTGCATAATTAAAAATTAAAATGAAGGCGTGCGCGAGGACATTGTACCAAGAAACCGGCTGATCAGCTATCAATGCATATAACTCAAATAGCAATTTTTAATATGCTTTTAAAAGCAACCTGTGATTTTGAAACAATATCACAAGTCCAGTCCTTGGACAAACGCTAGGCCCCTAAATTGCTTGCGATTTTATTTTGAACTAGACAAAAATCGGTTCAAGCTGAATTTTATACCATTGTGGTATAGAAGTCGTTCAAAGTCAAAATTTAAAAATTACAGGAAGAGCTAGCTTAATTTTTTCGGTTGTTGTCTCCTCTTTTTGAAAGCAGTCGCTTGTCTGAGAAGTTCAGCGTTTTCGTCTTCAGCCACGGTCGGGGCGTTCAGATACTTCTTGGGCACGATGAATAGTCCTATCATAGTGATACCTGTAAGAAATAAAGATTTGATTGTCATTTATTGACTTATGATGTAAGCAGCGTTACAGATGCGAGCCAGCTTAAGTTATACGCAAGTTAGTTCAAGTTATTTGACAAAAAATATTTATTAGTTCATTGCTTTAAAGTTGATAGGCATAATTATACGATAGTTGTACACTTTTGGATTGGTTATTCTTGATTAATCAACCTATGTAATAATGCCAGAGATCAATCTATCTAATTGGCCCCAAAATACAGTAAGTATACATTTCATGATGTGTGGCGGGTCCCGGATCCATTCCAATCGATTCAGGATCCAAAATTTAGTGGAAAATGATACCCCACCCGCCTAGGTACCAGATATTTTGAAAACGCACATTCGAAATGGGTAGGGAGGTACCCATTTTGACCCATAACCTCATCCAGAGGGTGCCAATCGTTCCAGGACCCATTTCATTGGTTTCAGCATCCAAAATTTAGTCGAAAATAATACCCCACATGCCTTGATTGCGCAAAATCTCGAAAATGAATTTTTCAAAAAACATTTTGACCCCTACCCTGCCCAAAGGAGCTAGATTATGGGGAAAACAGGAAACGCGGAGTGTCCCAGACTCATTCTAATCGATTTTGCGTTCAATATTTAGTGGGAAATGATACCCCACACGCCTAGGTACTCAACTATCGAAATAGGAAGGTAGGTACCCATTTTGGCCCATACCTACCCCTGGTGGGCGCCATTCGATCCGGGTTCTATTCAGCGTTCCAAATTTAGATGAAAATGATACCCCTCATGCCTAATTTCAAGAATTTCCTATAATCGAATTTCAAAAAACACAATTTTTTTATTGATTGAGTGAAAACACACTTTCAACTATACCCTTCTCAAATTTGGGCTGAAAATTTTTCGAGGAGCAACTAGAGTCGGAAAAAAGTCCCTGACCAAAATCATATTTTTAGAACGTTTGCTACTACTAAGAACGGTTTTTGGTTGGTTATTCTTTGCATAACCGACCTATGTAAAATGTCAAATTTCGGACCAGTCGGAGGGGTTGTCCTCTGTCATGATGCACACGGGTTGGTTATTCCTCGAACCAGGCGCATGAGATTCATTTCTGTAACATGGGGAAAATGGGGGAAACAGTGGGTGTGGTGGGTCCCAGACCCATTCCAATCGATTCAGGGTCGATTTTAGTGAAAAATGATACCCCACACGCCTAGGTTCCAAAAATCTTGAAAACCGACATTCGATGTGGGTAGATAGGTGCTCATTTTGACTCTTGACCTCATCCAGAGGGCGTCAATCTTTTCGGGACCCATTTAATTGGATTCAGCGTCCAAAATTTAGTGGAAAATGATACCCCACACGCCTAGGAACCAGAAATCTGGAAAACACACATTCAAAACATAGGTTGATTATACCAGGAATAACCAACCAAAATGGTACATGCCCAATTGGGGCATAATTGGTCATTTTGTCCAGCTCACACAAATCTGAGAATTTTCTACAACATCCGGCTTACCATTAAGAACACAAGGAAAGACGATGTAGAAATTTAGAGTCGCTGACTGGAAGTAAAGAGCCTCCGTCAAGTACATGAGGACTGTGAGCAGAATCGAGCAGATCCCCATGCTGATCACCCTAAGGACAAGAAATAGTTAAGTATAAGGTCATAATGAAAAGTGTAGTGATTATTAGGGTGAGTACAGCCTGAACATACGGTATGTAGTGGATGAACACGGTGCAGTGTATGAGTGCAATGGCTTTGAGCACCGAGTACATCCCGAGGACTCGGGGAAGCGTGGGGTCATCTGGAACAATAGAAAATTTGGAATAAGAGGCCTTTAAATAGATATTGGCTGTCAAGTAAAGCCGTTTGAAAGGGGTATTTTCAAAATTAAATAAAACGGTTTTAACTTCAAGTAATCGCTCCCTTTAGGATTCGAATCCCGGCCGGAACGATATTTTCCGTTCATTTGGGATCCGTTCCTGGCCGGAAAATATATCGTTCCCAATTAATGTTTCGTTTCTTTACTGTTTAATCATCTTTTGAACCCCCCAGACCCTGTATCTAGTTGCTGCGTTGAAAAAGTTCAAAAACATGTGCCACACATGGGCTGTGTGTTTTACCCACGTCTGAAAACACGGTCATTTCCCTGGTTCCACATCTATTGCTCTTTTAATGCCAATTTAACTCATTAATAAAGAAAGACGGGTTGGTTATTCCTTGGACTAGGCGCATAGAGACTCATTTCTTCAACATGGAGAAAATGGGGAAACAGTGGGTGTGACGGATCGCGGACCCATTCCAATCGATTCAGCGTCCAAAATTTAGAGGAAAATGATACCCCACACGCCTAGGTACCAAAGTTCTCGAAAACACATTCGAAATGGGCAGATAGGTAACCATTTTGACCCATAACCTCATCCAGAGGGCGCTAATCGTTCCAGGACCCATTTCATTGGATTCAGCGTCCAAAATGTAGTGGAAAATGATACTCCACACGCCTAAATTGCCAGAAAACTCGAAAATCTATTCAAAAAATGATTATTCATGGAATAACCAACCAAAAAACTTGAAGCAGAAGTATTGTAAAATTTGCTGTAGAATCTGAATAAATAAAATGCTGCAAATTCTTTCCGGAGTTTTTAGTTATTCCTCGGACTAAGAGCATGGGGAAAATGGGGAAAACAGTGGATGTGGAGTGTCCCAAACTTATTCCTTATCTAGAACTTATATCTAGTTATCTCATGAGGCAGACATCAATATGGAATCAGGGACCGGGTTATTTGAGGTCTTGCATATACGTTCTCCTATCATACTTCAATGTATCTATAGGAGTGTGGGGAAAACTCATGACAGACGGCCTAGTGAGTCAGCTCCAAAGATATCAACCAGGGAGACGGACGACTTCTTAAAAAAGTAGGGTAGGTGCCATTGACGTAGACCATCCGTTGGCAACCAATTCTTCTTCCTCCTCTTCCCTCAACAGCTTCAGTCTTGAGAGCGGCGAGCTCCTGGATGCCTGTCCATCGCTCTCAAAGCCAAGAGAGTTGTTTCCAGCCTATTCCACACCTTCCTTCTGTCTTACTCTCCAAAACCAATCGCTGGAAGAGCAATCTCCTCTGAAGATGTCACTGAGGTACCTTTTGCCTTTTCTCATCCTTGTAGAGCTCACAATCCTCAAGGCCTGCTCGACGCGCAATCTCAGTATTTCGAACTCGCTGGACCCACGAGATTTTAAACATTCTATGGATGCACCACACCTCTTCATCTCACCAGACGATTCACAGAGGCGATCTTCAACGTCCACGTCTCAACGCCATTGAGCAGAACTGACCAAACGTAACACGAAATTCGATAGCCAATATCAAAGCTTAGATGCTTATTGCAGAGGAACAACTTCCTCCGGACAAACGCCGCTCTAGCCTGCTCAATCTAACCTCTACCTCAGGATTCCACTTTTCGTTCACGATCACTCCAAGATATTTGAAATTCTGAACACAATCCAAAGAGACGCCTCCAACATTGTTCCGCCCTGTACGGAGCTCATCGCTTGGCGAGACCACTATCCATTTGGTCTTCGAGATGTTGTCCCTTGGGCCAATTGACAGGCTCTCCTCAGCCACGATGTCGACAAGCTGCTGGCTATTTCGGGAGTCGGCCATAAGAATGGTGTCATCCGCGTACCGTATATTATTGACGAGTGCATTTGCCTTGATGCCATGCTCCACATCAGGGAGCTAAGTGAACGCTTGTTCCTTGTAGATGTTGTATAGCAGTGGAGATAGGATGCAACCCTGGCAGATCCTTCACTGAACGTCGAATTCACCTGCCACAGAACCATCCGAGAGCTTAAACCGTTGCCCTCTGGTGCCAGTACAAGTCCTCGTTGATTCATGTGTCCTCGTTAACTCCTACACGCTTCAGTGAATCGATCATTTTGCCATGCCTGACTCTGCCAAAGGCCTTTTCGTAGTCCAGAAAACACAGTCACACATCTTTACGGTAGTCAAGACAATTCTGAGTAAGGACCTGGAGACTGAATATAGCCTCACATGTCCCAAAACATGACCTGAAACCGAATCGGTTTGCTCCACAGTGCTCCTCACACCTCCGATACAGACGACAATGCAGTATAAGCAGGAATATTTTCAGTAGGTGGCTCATTAACGAGATCGGCCGGTGTTCCTTGCACATGGCAGCATTCGGTTTCTTGGGAAGCATGATAAAGGTAGACAATAGCCAAACCCAAGGGATCTTTCCAGAATCATAAATGGCAATGAAAAGACGAGTGAGCAGTCTTATACCAACATCACCGAGGCATTTGAGGGATTCTGAACGATCCCATTGACTTTAGGTGGTCTAACATCACTATAAAAGCCCAAGGTATATTGCTGCCATTCATTATGTATGTCCACCAGCAACAGGACTTGCTCTCCACTACTTTCAGTAGCTTAACTTTGTTGGCCTTCCATATCATTCCCGGCATTTTCTTGAAGATTAAAGAGATCTCCACAGCGATCGAGAGCTTCAACCGTCTGTCATTGCTCTACAAGCCACTGTTCCTTGACAATCATCTGCCTGATTCGTCTCTGACGTTCACCATAGCTCTGGATATGATGATCACCTCCTACTTTCTTCAACCAAGGCTTACCATCTTCCGCACGTCCCAGAACCAGTAAATCCTGGTCTGTAGCGCAAATGACTAGCGTCACCTTATCAGCCAACTCATCCACACCCGTCGTACAGTCCAGTACTGCTTGTAGACGTTATTTGGGTAGATGGTGGATGGTGGTGGATGGGATGGTGGATTTGGGTAGGTTTTGGCACCAATACAGGAATAATTGTCCAGTGACTGGATAAATATCCCTGACTTTTTGAAACCTAGTGGACCGGTAACGATTCGCAATGTACCTTAGGAAAGACATTTCAAGCCTTGCAAGGAATTGCAACGCTCTTGTCCCAAAAGTGGAGTAGGTGCGTGCAGTTGTATAGTTATTTATAGTGATATTGAACAACACTCGCGAGTAGTGAACCAGCTAAGAAAGGAATTTCAAAATTCATTTTACCCACTTACTAATTAGTTCGATCAATTTAATTAGTTCCGCCACGTCGAGTGCTCTTCGAGAGGACAAAAGCGCTGACGAAGACTCTCGATGGCTCTATGAATAAATATTGATTTATCAGGAAATCGCTGCCTCACGCCTATCATTTAGGCTTTAGGATTCACCCACCAGGGGTTTTGAAGAGAATTTTCTATTTGGACCAACCTACCAGTGATGTTGATCCACCCCTCCACTCGATTTCAGTCCACTCCATTGCTCAAGTTTCCAATCCACAAATTTGAGAATTTCGACCGTCCTCAACAACCTACTTGGAAGGAGGGCCAGCTAACTAATAATTAAAGAAATAATAAAGTAATCTGTAACGGCTTAATTCAACGTATCGATTCAACCTATGTCTTTGATACTATAGGATATTTGAGAATATCAATCAACCAGAAGAATCATGACATCAATATCAACACCCTCAGGAGCCTTAAGAGCTGATGCTCATAATTTTAGATTTGGTTTCTTTGATAATCAACCCATGTTTTCATAGAAGTACATCTCCCCGTTCCGGCACAAACAATTTTTTGGACGTTTCAAAGTGACTAGATCAAAAACGCTACAAATTCTTACACACGGGTTGGTTATTCCACATTTTGACCCCTATCACAACCAAATTTGGTATTTTTTTGAGATTTTTGGCGATCCAGACGTCTGGGGTATCGTTTTCCACTGAATTTTGGACGATGAATCCAATAAAATGGGTCCCAGAACGGTTGGCACCCACTGGAAGAAGTTATGGGTCAAAATGGGTATCTATCTACCCATTTTGTGTGTGTTTTCGAGATATCCGGTACCTAGGCGTGTGGGGTATCATTTTCCACTAAATCTTGGATCCTGAATCGATTGGAATGGGTCTGGGACGCGCCGCACCCACTGTTTTCCCCATTTCCCCCATGTTGAAGAAATGAGTCTCCATGCTCCTGGTCCGAGGAATAACCAACCCGTGTGTAAGAATTTGTAGCGTTTTGAATATGGGTTTTCGAGATTTCTGGTACTAAGCTACTTGATTAACAACACTACCATTTGACATGATTTTTTTCCATCTCTTTTCCCAAACTAAATTCATTTATCAACTAAATCCCGTATCCACGAACTGAACACCTAACATCAATAAAATCTCCGTGGTTTTTAGAACGCAATTTCATTTAATTTCGGAGAACATTTTTCAATGAGTAGGAGCCCGGTTAAATCGGCTTACCCGCTTGTTTACATCATACTGTCGAATCCTTACGTGCCGGATTTTGTTGTAATTGTAAGCTCAGATGAGCTGAAGAATCCTTTCAAACGTCCGCTTTTGTGGATGTGACACTTTTTCGAATCTAATGACTCAGACGACAGAGGTCAACATCTCCAATTGGCACCTCAATTTGGCAGAATATGTTTCATGATGTCTAAATCAAAATGCTAAAAAGTCTTCCAGAATTGGATGACTATTCCTTGAAGTGTGTGGGGGTAAAACCGCGTTTTCAGTGTCCCGGACCCATTGCAATCGGTTCAGAATCAAAATGGTGGTGGAAAATGAACGTATTAGGTAGGTACCCATTTTCACCCATAACCCCCTAGGATGGCACCAATCGGTTGGAGACTCACATAAATGGATTCAGCGTCCAAAATGAAGTTGGAAATGATACTACACGTGTCTAGTTCTCAAAATGTCACAAAAATCAGGCTTCAAAAAACACATTTTTACCCAAATCCATCCGTAATTAGGTCTGATCTGGCTGAAATATTTCGAGGACCAACTAGTGATTTTTTGAAAAATGTCGAGATTTTTGGCGATTAAGGAGTGTGGGGTATCATTTTCGACTAAATTTTGGACGCTGAATCCAATGAAACGGGTCCCAAAACGATTTGCGCCCACCTGAAGAGGTTGTGGACGCTGAATCGATATTAGTCTGCATGCACCTGGTCCGAGGAATAACCAACCCCTGTGATTTAGTACTTTTTGATTAGTTATGTTTTTTTTTTCTACAGAAAACAAGATTTTGCATGACTGGGCAAATCAACTTCTCACCGTATTATTTTATAATTATTTCAAAATTGGAAATGTGAGAAATAACCGAAAAATACAAGTTTAGGGGTCCAAAGATCTTAAAAAATCAGTAACATGTTGTTTTGTTTGTTGTATGGATATCTGACTCACGGATAGAAATGTTATAATAAGGTAAAAAAAAAAAAAAAAAAAAAGCCATGCGTTTTCCATTTTCTCTGAGTAACTAATACATCAATTTTTCTACTCGGTGGGATATTGCGCTAGTTCAGACACTGACTTTACCGGTGGCAGCGGCTCTTATATTGAGTTTTGAATAACCTAAAACAGTCTTGAAAATACAATGGTTGAGTGTTGAGTGTATTGGACTCATTCCAATCGATTTATCTTCATTATTTTGAGGTAAATAATACCCCACGCGCCTAGAAACTCAAAAAAACAAAATTGAAGGCTTTTCAGCGTTTTGATCTAGACATCTAAAAAACGTATACAGTCAAATTTTGGCGCCAATCGGAGGTCTTCTCTGGCATGATTAAACAGGTTAGTTTTTCAAGGAATATACAATCAAAATCTATCAAAAGCTAATGTTAACAATTGCCGTTTCAGAGTCTTTTCAGATTGTGCCTGTTTTTGTTGAGAAGATTTATACAAGAATTGATTGTTATTGTGTATAGTTTGTTTAATTAGCAGAGGACAATGAAGGCGTTGATTGTAATTACAATTTACTCGAAAAAGAGGGAGAACATGATGTTGATTAATAAGTTGTAAAAACGCACCCTGCTCCAGGAGCCCTTCGGTTCGCGTGTACGAGAATTCGCCCAGGATGCATTTCTTCTCAATGAACGAGCGGAACGCGACTCCAAGATCCATGAACGCCACGAAGGCGATCCACCCTCTGAAGGCGTACATTATCTTCTGATCCATCCTTTTTCGTGTCGTCGACGATCGGCCACGTCATTACATTCACGTACGGCGACTTGTTCGTTCGTGTGACTCGATGCGGCGGATACGACCGCGGGTACGAACAGGCGGAACGAGGCCGGTACTGGGCCGATGCGGCGTTTCTACAAATCCCCCGATTCTATTTCAGTGTTCCCTTACCCCGGTCCGCCGTCAACCCGCCTTCAACCGCCGCCTCCGCGTTGTCGTTCTGCGCATGCTCGGTGCACGAGCCGCGGTAAGTCTTTTTCCATACTAGTTAATCGATACGGGCCACTCCGCCGCGGTGCGGGGTACGTGGGTCCCATTCATCCCGCACTCAGCCGCATCTCCGCACATAATTAGCCTTCCTATCCAACCATCTTTCAAGCTCCTCAGCCTCCCCCCCTCCACCCCTCTCACGACGTCACTGTCAGGACATCAGATAAGGACATGAGGAAGGCATTCCAACCTCTGATAGTCCCTGTATTCACCAGGTTGATCAAACCCACAATATAGATCCTCATCAATTACATCAATTTTACAGACAATCCACGCTTTCTTTTGCATTCGCTGCGGGTCACGCACTCAGCGCGTGAGCTCTGTTCCAATCTGTATGCGTCGCACGCGCCTGGCGCGTGAAGGTAGCCTTCACCTCAGATCGCTCCTCCAGTATACCATAAAGTGAAATTCCAAATAAAATATTGCTTTTTTGTTAAAACACAATACGTTTCTATTATCTATATTGTTATTATCTATACATATTATATATTCTGGGTATTATTTACCCAAAATTGAATCAAATTCTCGCTTCGAATTTCTTTCCACATGCGGCGCACTCACCTGGCGCGTTCCTATTTCAGATGACTCCCGCACAACTGCTCAAACGAGCTCAACAGCGCAGCGAACGTGTTAATATATTATTTCATGATGTCTAGATAAAAACGCTGCAAATTCTTACACACGGGTTGGTTATTCCTCGGACCAGGCGCATGGAGACTCATTTCTTCAACATGGGGAAAATGAGGGAAAACAGTGGGCGCGGCGGGTCCAGACCCATTCCAATCGATTCAGGATCCAAAATTTAGTGGAAAATGATACCCCACTCGCCTAGTTCGCCCGAAAACTCGAAAATCCATTTTTCAAAAAACACATTTTGGCCCCTAATTCACCCAAATTTGGTCCGATCGGGTTGAAAAGTTTAGAGGACCGTTCTAGGCTGGGAACAGACCCCTTACCCAAATTTCAGATTTTTAGAAAATTTTCTACTACCAAAAACGGCGGATGGACATAGTACCTGGGTACTTGTAAAAATGGTTACCAACCAACCTATTTCGAAAGTGTGTTTTTGGGATTTCTGGGTACTTATGCGGGTGGGGTATCATTTTCAACTAATATTGGACGCCTAATCGATAGGAATGAACCCGAAACACTCCACACTCACAGTTTTCCCCATACTCCTGATCCAAGGAATAACCAACCCCTGAAAGAATTTGCAGCCTTCAACAAGGACGGCTGAATGGTCGTGAGCGTCGTCATGGGAACATGCAGTAAACAAAGCACCAACTGACAAGAAGGGTTTAGGTCGTTGGCTGCGGAAAATCTTGTGTTGTGACTTGTACTCGCTGTATCTGTATCTTAGTTTAAGCCGGGATCGTGAATGAAAATAAATAATTCGAATGCAGTGAAATGTCGGAGACCAATCATCTGCTCTCTGACTCCACACCAGAGAAACGACCAACAACTGCTCGTGTCGGCGATCGTCCAGTCAAAACTTCCTCTGCCTGGGTAGAATATTAAATAATTTTCCATAGCGTTATTGAGCCCATTGTTTTGTACACAGTAATTTTGGTGTAATAAGGCACGCAGTTATAAAGACCGAGTGTGTTGTGATGGGTTTTATTTATTTATTTATGTTACACGGGAACGAGCCCAGTTTACAGTATATTGGTCGAATCAAACATTGGTGGATAACAATAGGAATACAAAATAAGCAATGAATAACCATAGGGAGTTCAGAAATTCAGTGAGAGTTGCAGTGTCAGCGGGGAGTAAGTAAGGCATCCAGCAGGCGTCTCTTGAGGATGTAGGAGGGGGGGGGGACGGGATGAACAGATCCATATCTGCAGCAGCGAGCAGATGGTTGGCGTTGCAGGGCAGACGGCTGAGGGGGCGGTGCAGCATGTAATTTATTGGTCGACGTGAAGAGGACTCAAAAGACGGTCACGTGTGCGGGAGCCTGGTCTTGGGACCTGGAGACCAATCTGGTCCAGGAGAGATGGCGCGTCAATACGCCCAGAGAAATGACTGCTGAGGAGAACCAGACGGTGCGTTGGTCAGCAGGACAGGGGAGGCGACACTGCGCACAGAGTGCGCCGTAGTCAAGGCCATCTTGAGGTATGCCTGACTTAAAGGCAAGGTAGCGGAGGAACGCCCTATGCACCCGATCAATTAGGTTAATGTGGCAGACATAAAACGGGCTCCAGACGACTGAGGCGTACTCGAGGCACGGCTGGACAATGGCACGATACAGTGTGATGAGGGCTGGGATATGAGTGAATTCCCTAGTATTCCGCTTGAGGAAACCCAGAGACTGCATAGCTCGAGAGTTGACCTGAGACACGTGCTCATTGAAAGTGAGCTGCGGATGCAGACATACCCCAAGATCATGGATGAGTGACGGACGCGCAAGTTGAGATCCATTGATGCTGTTGACATGGTATATAGAGGATAACGATCGATGAAAGGTGGATAACGTGCACTTACTAGGGTTCAGGAAGATGCCGACAGAGGAGCAGTTAGTGATGAAAGCGTCCAGGCTTGATTGGAGAGTTGGATGCGAGAGAAGATCTTGAAATTTTCGGCATAAACGAGGACCTACCCATCACCGAGGCCAGCGCAGACACGATCAATGGTGAGTACAAAGAGGAGAGGCCCAGGTGTGAGCCTTGAGGAACACCAGAGGTGGCCATAAAAGGCTCAGAGACTGTTCCACCGACACGCACAGACGAAGTTCGATCCTCGAGATAGCTCCATGAAAGCAGAGCACCAAAAAGGCCCACTGACTCCAATGCCTCCAAAATAGCGTGGTGTGGGAGCTTGTCAAAAGCCTTGGAAAAGTCTGTCCTACCACATCGACCTGGCAACCGTCTGCAATTACAGCGGACGGGAACAAATGGAGAACTAACTCCTGAAAGAGGAGGAGGTTAGTGACCTTTGAGCGACCACGGATCAACCTCAGACTGGAGTCCGTAATACTTGAGGCTTTTCACATTTCAGAGTCCCAGTTACTTTTTGGTTCCTGCTACAACGTATCTGAATGATACAGAACAACCCATCTCTACTAGTCGGTAGCCTACCTACCAACCCAACCTACTTTATTTCTAACATAATGATTATTATTTTCAGAATGTGGACGAGTCCGAACTACAATCAGTGGCGTCAGGTCCTCAAGAGTCGAAGGTCGAAAGCGTGGAATCCACATTCATCAGCGATGCCTCGGCATCACATTCTAAAGGATCGGATAAAGAGTTGCTCGAGGAGCGAAAAACCTCTGATAAAGCTAAGGTTACTACGATCAAATTCGTGAATGCTCGTGATTAAAAACCATTTGGTATTATAAAAATATTGGGCTAATCTATACATCAGTGCAGGCACCCCTGAAAATCGATTAGGATGATTCGAGATTGTTTTCTACGACGGCCGCTAGGGGCTTGTGCTTACTTCCCTCAATTTGTTTCCTCTCCATTCTGCTCCTATACCTCTATAACCCGTCTATACTTCCTTCAAGATCTCGTCTAGGTAATTCTTCTTTTTTGGAACTACTCTTCTCTCAATGGAGCATATTGATTTGTATTTTTTGTATAAGTTGAAATAATTTCAGGTGTGGATGGGTTATTGTGTGATTATTGCCACCGACCAGTTTGGTGCCTACCTGAGTGAGTACCTATTTGTGGCTTAGGCATCATTCTGCCAATGCCGATCTGATGGTGACGTTCTTAGAGGGCGTTAGGAGGGTGTATCCTTCTCGGCAACGAGGAGACCGTCAGCATCTCGTTGCCGAGGATGGTGTATTTCTTGGAAATGGCGGAAACTTCTTATGAAGGGGGCGTGGCTATGGAGCGATATATCGATTGCGTCACCTGCGCGCTATATCGATTCTCAGAGGTGCATGCACTGATGTCAAGATTTACCAAATATTGATGTTTTGGCTTCAATATTCGATGTTTTTACAATGTATGTCAGAATGTGTTTTTTGAAAAATAGTTTTTCCAAGATTTTCGGCAATCTGGGCTTGTGAGGAATCGATTTCTACTAGATGATGGACACTCCACACTCACTGTTCCCCCCGATTTTCTCTATGATCCTGGTTTGAGGAATAACCAACCCCTGCCAAAGAATTTGCAGGAATTTGTAGTGTATGTTTTCATGCTAAAGGTCAATCTCTCCAATCTGGCCCAAAAAATTTTTTTGGGCGTTTTATGGTGTCTAGATCAAAAAATCAAATGTCCATCCTGAGGCCATGTGGTCCATTACAGTCTATCATCGTCATGGTTCTGCACCAGATCATCTGGGAGCCCTACTCTTTGGCTTCCCCGTATATCAGGACACCTCACCCTCTTCCGGCGTTCGCCTGCCTGTGGCAGCCCAGGATAGAAAATGTCCATCCACCGTCCACGCCAACTTAGGTATACCTAGTAGAAAATTTTCTAAAAATCTGAAATTTTGGTCAGGAACTCGTTTTTGGCTGTAGTTGGTCCTCGAAACTTCTCAGTCCGATCGGACCAAATGGGGGTGGGAATTGGGGGTCAAAATGTGTTTTTTGAAAAATGTATTCTTGAGATTTTTTACGATCTAGGCTAGTGGGGTATCAATTTCCACTAAATTTTGGACGCTGAATCCAAAAAGACGGGTCCCGCAACGATTCGCACCCACCAGAAAGGGTTGTCGGTCAAAATGGGCCCAACCCTACCCATTTTGAAGATTTCTGGTACCTAGGCGTGTGGGGGATCATATTCCACGAAATTTCGGACGCAGAATCAACTCCTGCCGCATGGAATAAACCTTTGTGGAAGTATTTGCAGCGTTCTTCCTTGTGTCCTCAGATTGTTCGCGAAAGTCCGACAGGTAAGAGGCAGGTCAAGGATGTATCACCTTTGCGAGGCGCGACTCCACGATCTACAGACAGCCGGTCTCAGAGGGAAAGGATCATGGAGCGGATAGCAGCTGCCAAGGTGATTGCAACCTCACTCATTTGTGTCTTGCCATACAATTAACTTGTCCGTATATTCGGTGATCAGAGCTCAAACGAACAGAATTTGTACGCTGCTTCAGGCTAGGAGCAGAGTAGACAGAGGTGGAGCGAATCCCAACTGTCAGAATGTTTTCGGCAAAAAGGTGCCTCTAGTCAATAAAAATAAAAGATTGTTGTAATTTACCTACATTCGATCGTCAATTTCAGGAACGCGTTCATGCCACTTCACAACAAAAACCTGTCATCCCGAAACCGAGGAGATCCATAAAAAAAGGGAAGCCTCCTCCTGAAGATGACGTATGACTGAGTATACCTCTTGAACAAAATGATAAACAGAAAACAATACTAGCGGCTACCTGTTAAAATTGAATATACCAAATCACATCCTTGCAGGCCGTCAGTAGAGAGGACGAAGAAGTGGAGGAGGCGATGAAAAGGCACAAGATGATGAGATCCAAGTGGAAAGTTGCCTCCACCAGCATAAATGTGAGTTGGACAATATTTTCGAGTCCGCTTTGATTGCATGGTCTCTTCTTCGAATGGAAATGCTCCATAATGGTGCAACAATACTTGCTGCCAAAGGCAAGCTGAACATGGAGATTATAGTGACTAAAAATTCTACATTTTATATTCTTCGTCAGGTGGCAGGAATGCAGCCGGATTTCTTCAACAGGAGCAGCGAAGAGAAAGGACCCTCCCCGCCAAATGCCGCAGCGTTTGGTTCCTTGTCTCCAAAACAAGAACATAAATTAGCTAAAGGTAATCGACGCTAGGGATATCAACATGATTTGGCTTCTTCTTGATACTTGGCTGTACAAATTGACGCATTATATTCAATTGTAGGAGATGAAAGCGAAGAAGAAAAGCTATTATGCAGGGAAATCCTCGGATCGAAAGAGGATGAGTGGCTTCCACTTTTCAGTCATGACCCTCCAAAAGTTGAGGACTGGGAGGATATAAAACAGAAGCAACTTGGATTGCTTTTCTGTCCTTCAGCTTCGCCAGGTAACGCAACACCCGACACAATTCGTAGATTTTTAACGAGTACCTGAATTTCCCACCAATTTAATCTTAAAATGTGTAGTTCCTATTGAGGAAAAGCTTGAACCGGACACTGCACCGAGATTCATAGAGCAGGAAGGTCTTTACGTGGGGAAGAGATCGGACGTATCTTCAAAACGACGGAACAAATTGGAGCAGCGAATTATGGCAATGGGATCAGAACGGTGGGAATTAAATTTTATCTGACTAAAAATATTTGATAAGTGTAAATCCTTGTAACCGAGTTTCTCTGCAGGTTTTGGTTCGGTGAAGACGGCGAAATAAAAGGGGCCCAGGACCCTTTGGACTTCAGACGTTTTCGAGAATACAAGCACGAAGTGATCGACTATGACCTCATCGAGTACAAGCAGGTAATGAAAACGGCGGGGAAAATACGAACCTAAAGGGCTAAAATGATATACAGGGTGTTACTCACCTTAAAGTGCCCTGCATGGCGTTGTGACCTGCTCAGGCTTGACTGAGATAACGGAATTTATATAGTGGCCACAGGGTGTACTGGCCTCTGTTTTTCTACCCCTGCCAAGGCTACATTGTTGTGATAATTTTGTAAACAGCCAACAGTAAACCGAAATGGGAACGACGACTTGTCAAATTTGGGTGGCTCGTACAATCTGGAGCTTGACGTTGGAGCAGTGACATTCGAACATCACCCGCTTTTCAGCAACGAGGAAGTTTTAGGCTCAAAACTCGTCTCGTTAGTCAACTCTCTCACTGCCAGGTCAACTTTGGTTAGAAGACTTGCTGGACGTCTGACTGCGATGAGGAATTTTCCAAATCACAGCGATCCGTAAGTATCAAAAACTCGATTGCTATTTTGGACAAAAGATTGCATTGCTTCCGCTTGCCCTGCCATGGGGTTACCAAGGTTAGCAGCAGGACCCCACAATGAAAAATCCTGCTCTGCAATGTCTCCCTTCAACCCTGAAAAGACAAACCACACTTTTCAACTAGATATTTCACAAGATATTAGCATTTCAGAGGAAAGGGAAACAGGCTCAGCACAGATTCTGGTGTGGTTCGAAGGAATATTGGAAAGGGTGTCAGCTTATAGGTTGGTCTGGCTCCAGGTATGGTGTTTTTGCCGAGCAGGCACGTCATTCAGTCTCCAGAGGAACGTCCACGTGCAGGAAAATCTGGCTGGTTATCTTCAGGTCTCTAGTGGCGGCTCTGGAGATTTGGTATGGGTTGTTTTGGGGGACTGTGACCAGTACCGCTCTCTATGAGAGGAGATCTAGAGCTACTCGTATCTGCAGTGCTTGGAACGTCTCCAGGTTAGAGCTTTCAAGTCTCTCTTGGGATTGGCACTTTCTGGATTATGTCGTCAGATCAGGCTGGGCCTCTGCCATCCTAAGTTCTCGATCGCAAAAGCTATGTTTGGCTGGTGGATCAATCAGCTCAGCATGGCACGGGAGAGGATTGCAAGAGTGTGCTTTGTGAGACTAATGGCCATTTTCGAGAGCTTCCATTCAACTGGGCCTTGCAGCTGAAGACATCTCTGGAAGAGGCTGAATTGGGGAACTTGTTGACATCGCCATTCCTGGAATTTCTACGATCAACTATACCCAGGGTGGACGTGGAGAAAGCGGCTACCACCTCGTTCATCTACTGCCCAAGAGGTCCATCCCATCTCTTGAGGCAATGTGCACCATATCTCTCCAAAGACCTGCCATTATTCTCCAAAAGGATGCCAAGTAAGATGCGCAAACCCGAGGTTCTGCAGACTCATTCATCAGCATTAAAAATTGATTCGTGTTCCATTTGTAACTTGAACGGCCCAGACTCCCTCTTCCATATCATCGCGGCCTGTCCAGTATTTTCGTAAGAGCGGTCCAAAGAATTTGGGATCTCCTTTCTTGGTGAAACCTACTTCTTTTCCCTTCTTGTCCTTGATGAGAACGGCATGAACTGCACGTTATCAGGGTTTCCCCAAGTTGTACTCAGGCAGAGAACGTTCATAATTACTGAAGGGTTCTCAATAGATTAATAGAAGACATTGTTTACTTCAAGTTTAATAGCCTCTTCCTGTATTTGAGTTGTTGCAGATTTTATTGCTCCTTCAATATCACCCTCAACAATAATAAACTTGTGTTCTTCTGAGAAAAATATTTCATTTTCAGGAAGCGATACAAATCAGAATTAAAGGAAGTCAGATCTGCATGGCTAAAAGAAGCGAAAAATGAAAGGGAAATTTTAGCAGCCATTTTGGAAACTTGGAGGGACATGAAGGCGTTAAGAAATCGTCAAGGTTACTCGGTTACATCATACAGGCTCATCATTGCCACCAGAGAAGACCCTGAGCACGGCAGGGGATGGCAGAGGGAGATGGATTTGTTAGTTACTTCATTTTCTAGAATTTCGCTTCATCAAGAGTGGCGAGGCAATTGAAAATTTAAATTTCGAGTTTTTCTTGCAGCTATCTTCATGAAATGGAGGAAGAAGCCGAAGAGGCGTACAAAAAGAAAATGGAAGAGTACCAAAAGAAAGTCGAAGAGTGGAACCAAAGGCGCGTGAGGACGGTATGTCTTCTTCCAAGTTTTGGATCGTTAATTCAAAGTTTCTGGAAAAAAGGGACTTATTTTGTATACTTGACTGTAAATCCCAAGATTAAGTTAGGCAAGTAGGGGTACTACTGGAGCAGTTGAGTGAGGGGAAGCGAACATATCTGCATAACGCCTTGCGGCTTTACCGGGGCTTGCTTACTGCCTGATGGTTGCGCTTACTCTCCTGCCGTGCGTTTCGCCATTGCTATTCAGCAGTGCCTGGAATGGACCTCGCGGAGGTAGCACGGTTGGGGTGTCTTGGCCTGATTGGCCTGTGGGCCAGCCTTTTGCAGCCATGACTCGATGGGCAAATATTTTGGTGCCTTCTGCATTGCCTCTTGATTGGAAAGCTGCCTGCCATGGATTTTCTTCTGATGCAGCCTGGACCCAGTACTGCTAGCCATCGTCTTCGTGCAGTCGCGTATTTTGGGCATCGAAGGTAGGCATGGTCAGCCGTCTCAAGCTCGCCACACTCGCAGAGGGGGGAAGGCTTCAATCTCATGCCATGGAGCTTGGCATTAAAGTCGCCATGGCCAGTGGCAAACTGTGAGATGTAGTGGTCCACATCGACATAGCGCTGTGACAGGCGCGCACTGTGACACTTGGCCAGATTTTGTAGGGAGCTGTCTGCTGTCTGTGGTCCATGCCGTTTTTCGTGGTTGACAATTTTCAGAGTATAAATTACAACAAGAAGCAGAATCTAAGAAAGCTGATAACAAAATATAGGTGAGTAGGCCAGTAGAATTTTCTTCCCCCTAGCCTCTCTCAAAACCGTACGTAAACCTCTCAGCTTATACGGCTTCCATTAAACAACCACTCTTGTTAATTGACGATATAGAATTCGGCAACGGAGCTCTTTCCGGCTCTAGTTTGTCCTCAAAAATATTTAGCCCGGTTGGACAAAATTTGGATGGGTAAAAGTGTTTTTGAAAAATTTTGGATAGGAGGCGTGTTGGTTATCATTTTCTGGGTCAAATGGATGCCTACCTAACTAGTTCGAAAGTGGGTTTTTGGGTGCCTAGCCGTATGGACTATCATTTTCCTCATGTGTTGGAAGCTATATCGATCGAAATGAGTCCGGGACACTCCATACTCACTGTTTTGTCAAACTCCTGCTCTAAGCAATAATCAACCAACTTGCAGCGAAGAAAATTGTCGAACAACTGACCTGACAGGTCAACAATGAAGCGGTTCTCAGATCCTGAAGGTTTGTTACGGATAAATTTTGAAGAGTGTGTGGCTAGGAACCATCTGCGCTCACTTTCTTTCTGCTTTGAACTACTGTAACCCGCCGTTTCACCTAACGGGCTAGGGATCCAGAAATAGACCTAGGCGAATAAATTAGTGGGAGACTAAAGACTTTCACTTACCGTTCGGAATGTCGGAGACGGTCGGTCACAGACTCCAAGTACACCTGAATTGACTAAGCTCTGAGGAATGGGGTTTCGTAAGTGAAAGGCAAGAGTTCAATAGTGGTTTATAATACGCAATTGTCAGAAATATGAAATATGGAATGTCCCGGCCGAGAAGGATACTGACTATGACTTAATCTAATTAGTGAGTAGGTAGCAGTGAAGGGCTGAAGGCCAATGAATTTACGAGGTAGCTGAAGGCTCAGGAGTGTTTGATTTAGAATAACGGAAAAATACAGTTGTTTTACTAATGTCCTCCCCTAACTCCCTTTGCTTTTCCTACGACAGACAAGATACTAAATACTACGGTTACAACATACGATTCTCTGATCAGCTTTCTAATGACTAAACGTCAGGGCTTGGGCCAGATTTAAAGAGTCGACTTTCGCGTTGCGAGGGTACGAGACAGAGTTAATTCGCCACTTACGTGCACCAACGCCTTCGGATGGAGACAACAGGGTGATTTGCTCTTCGCTGCTCGGCTTCGGTCAGGGGAACGCCGTCCAGGTCGGAGGAGGCGAGGACCTTTCCAACGGAGGTCCGACGACTGGCGGTGCGTGGAAAACCCAGACTATTGGCCGTCGGTCGGGCGCGAACGGATCAACACTCGGGTCCGACGGGGGATTTTCAGTTCGTAATAGGGGTCCACTGTTACGGGATAGGAATTGGCTGATCTCCCAATTCCCGAGTTCTCACCCTGAAGGAACCACGATACGATCGTTCCTTCAGGTCACTTTCACTTCACTTCGATGTTCCGGTTCACTTCGCTTCGATGTCCCGGTTCACTTCGATGTCCCGGTTCACTTGGATGTCCCGGTTCACTTCGCTTCGATGTTCCGGTTCACTTCGATGTCCCGGTTCACTTCGATGTCCCGGTTCACTTGGATGTCCCGGTTCACTTCGCTTCGATGTTCCGGTTCACTTCGATGTCCCGGTTCACTTCGATGTCCCGGTTCACTTTACTTCGATGTCCCGGTTCACTTTACTTTGATGTCCCGGTTCACTTCGCTTCGATGTTCCGGTTCACTTCACTCCGTTCCGCGAACAGAGATTTCAACTTTCCTTCCCTTGAGTTCGGATACGACTGCTTGATGTTAGTTCTCTCAGTCCGCTCGTCAAGTCGCCTTCCCCTTCTACTCCTCCCTGGGTGTCTTGCGCCGCCCATCGCCTACCCAATCCAAAGAGGGCACGCCTTCCGCCCAGCTGGGGTTAGGCGTTTGGAGGGGAGAGGGGTCGCTCCGCCCCCCGCCGCCGAAGTTTCTTGACGGGGCGCTTGGAATCTGCCGCCCCGTTACACCCCTCCGATCTTCGGAGGCCGAGGTCTACCTCGGCAATTTTCCTTCCGGTGGGGGTGACTGGTGCGATGGGCATTGCGTCAGGTCGTTTTCCGGCTGTCGAGAGCATGATGGCGCTGATGTTCCAAGGTGGTGCAATGGGCGAGATGTGTCTTCCACTGGTCTTAACTTCTACTTCCCTACTATGCTGTGAAACATACAAACCGGCCCTTTCTTTAGTCTACTCTCACACTCCAACTCACACATTTCACACCCTCGATTTTGCTGCCATTACGAAGGAAAAGGAAAACAAAAAAAGGGGGGGGGGGCAAGGGAGTCCTGTCCCGACTCATGAGGCACGGTCATTAGTAAAACAAGGTAAGTACTTATGTTGTGCATTTTATTTCCAGATCGGGGTTGTTCTACAGGTAAGACATTCCATATTCTATTTCCCAAAATACGAGTATACAACAAAACTTGACAACTTTTATCCATAACTAGTTCCTCCCGTTCTAGGTGTTGACATCTTCCCCGCGTGGAGCTGCGCGTAGTCGATCGTCCGGCGCCTTGGTCTTAATCCGTATGGACTGGACGCCGTCCTAGTCGGAATCGGGATTCGACTGGAAGATCTTCCAGGGCCCTGGGCCCCAGGTTCAGGATTTTCTTCGGTCCGTACTGGTTCCGGCCATTCAAGGGGGTCCAACAACCACGTTCCTCCGCTATCTTCGCTAAGTGGAGGGGCAGGGCTCTCGGGTGGGCGCCATTCTTCCGCTACGTCGGGGGTGACGGCGTCGTCTGGCACGCTGTTGGTAAACGCTGGCTTGAGCATGCTGAGGTGGTAACGTGTGGTCTTCCCCAGGACATCCTGGACCTCGTAATCGACATCGGTCAGTTTGTCGGGTTTTTGGATTGGTGGTGTCAAATTCGGGGAAGTGTTCCTCTCCTGGCACTCCTGGCATTTCTGGACGAACTCTCGGACGTCACGTACCATCTTCTTCCAGTACCCGTACCGTCTTGCGACTCGGGTGGTTGTTTCTATGCCAGGGTGCCCGGCCCACTGATGTTGATGACAATTGGTCAGGAACCAGCGCCGCATGGTGGATGGAATCAGTGGCACCGTGATCCGCTGGCCATCCACATCGACCTCCTTCCTCCAGACTTCTTCCTCCTTCTTTAGTCGATGCTTCTCTGGGTCAGCAGTCAGGGTGGAGATCCAGGGGTCCAAGGATTGGGCTGCTATCAGAAGTTCCTTTGGCATACTTAATATGATGGCGCCAACAGGAACACGGCTCAGGCCGTCTTTGACCAATTGGGAGTCGGGTCCTGCCAGATGAGTCAGATGCTGGTGCACCTGGTGCTCCAATTCAGAGGTTGAAGGGGGATTGTCCCCGATCTCGATTGGGAACTCTGCTACATCGGACATTGGAGGGTGTACCACTGGCTGCTTTCTGGGTGGTGTTGGTTCGGTGGTCAGTTGGCCTTGGTGGATGTCGTCGACGCGAGGTTCAGAGGCTTTGGCAGATGTTGAAGCGACTGTTGGCCCGCCCTGGCAGTTGTGGTCGGTGTCGGGTTTCGGAGCTTGAGCGGTTTTCTGGGCTTTTCGCACCATCCCGTCGCCCTTCAGTTGACGGATGTGCCTGAGGAGGTCCGGGTCAGTGGCGACCACGCCGATGGAGATCATCTTCCCAGTGGTGGGTTCCTTCATCTCCACTACGCCGATATCCGGGCGTATGCCAAGGGGTAATTTCCTCAGGAGGTCCAGTCCGATCAGATCCAAGCCGGAGTCAGGTCGTCGGAAGACATAGAATGCGTGCGTAATCGTAACCAGACCGATGGTGGTACGTACCTCCTGGATCCCCAGCACGGGCAGTGGTTGTCCGTCGGCACCCCATAGCTTCAACGTTGTTGGGCGGATGTCAATGCCAGGCACAGGTCTTGATAGGACAGACACTGCAGCACCAGTATCCACGACCATTCGCCGGAATTCCCTCCCCAAGCCGGCGGTGATCAGTATCATGGGCCTCATGACACAATTCACAGCGGTCTGGTAGGCCACCAGCTCGTCTCCGTGGACTTCAATGGTTGGTTCGTCCTCGTTATTTGTTGTGAGACTGGCTTGGGTTTCCTGGGTCGTGCTGATGTTTCTGACCTGGTGCATTCGCGGGTTTGAGATGGGCAGGGTCTTCTTCTTCTTCAGGCAATCAGCCTCCAGATGGTCACGGGATCCACAGAAATTGCAGAACAAGGCCGCGTAGAGTCCGTGGGGGCAACTCACTGGAAAGTGGGACATATCACCACAGTACATACAGGGCAGCACTGGGACGGTCGGTGGTAACTTCGTCGGCACCGGTATCAACTGGTGATCGCCGAACGTGGCCGGTTTGTTTGGGTAACGGAGCGGGCTTCTGGGTTTTTGCAGGCAGTTTGCTGCAAAATGCCCTGGTTCTCCGCAAGAGTAGCATTTCTTGGGCTCCGACGGTCTTGATCCGCTGACAGCGGCTATGTCCCATCGAGCATCGTAGTCCTGCTTCGCTCTCATTACGTCCTCCCATCCCTCAGCCCGCTCCACTGCATCCTCCAAGGTGTCCGGAGGGTTACCCTGCAAGTAGAGATGGAGTTCTTTCGGTTGCCCGCGGACAAAAGCGCTGAGTGCCTTTCGTCTTGTCCATTCCCGACGTTGGGCATCGTTCAGGTTGGGTTCAGTTCGGACAGCCAATCGTGCCGTGGCCAGAAGTCGCTCTGCGAACCGTCGGATGGACTCGTCGGGGTCTCTCTGGGCTGTCCAGAGTCGTATGGTCGCCTTCTCGGGACTTTCCTCGCCATACCATGCCAGTATGGCCTTCTTCACGGTCGTGTACGGGGTTTCGCCGAGACCATCCTGGAGGAATCGCTTGGCTCCACCTTTTAGGCGGGTGCGAAGGAATCGCAGTCTCTTGTGCTCGTCAAGCTCTTGGGTTGCTTGCTCCACTTCCTGGAAGAACACGGATGCCGTGATAGCATCCGGCTCATCAGGGTTCCATGTGTCGACTTCCATAAACAACGACCGCGGAATGCCGGAGGCCGCAGGCTCGCGGAAGAAGGCGCCCAGTTTGTTCATCGCTTCCGTCACGGCGTTCATCATGGCTTCGCCCTCGACTGATGGGCTGCTGTTTCGTTGCATGGTCGCGAACTCACTTGTTGCACAAAAGAACTAAATGAAAAGAATTACAGAACCGATAGATCACTTTCTTGCGCACCAAGGACCGATAATTTCCCCACGAATCGAGAAAGGACTTCCCAGTTGGTAAGAGCTATGACGGGTCTGGAATCGGGATGTCAATTGGAGCTGAAGGCTCGTCGGAACAGTCCCGGAACAGAGGGCCTCGGGACAAGTGTCGGAACAGTCCCGGGACAGAGGACCTCGGGACAAGTGTCGGAACAGTCCCGGAACAGAGGGCCTCGGGACAAGTGTCGGAACAGTCCCGGAACAGAGGGCCTCGGGACAAGTGTCGGAACAGTCCCGGAACAGAGGCCCCGGGACAAGTGTCGGAACAGTCCCGGAACAGAGGCCTCGGAACAAGCCTCGGAACAGTCCCGGCACAGACCCGGGACAGTCTCGGAACAGAGGGCCTCGGAACAGTCCCGGCACAGACCCGGGACAGTCTCGGAACAGAGGGCCTCGGAACAGTCCCGGCACAGACCCGGGACAGTCTCGGAACAGAGGGCCTCGGAACAAGCCCCGGGACAGTCTCGGAACAGGGGCTACAGCGAGAGTGATGCTACTAGATAAATGAGCCAGTATTTAAATTTTGATTTATGGAAAGAAAGAAAAATGATACGGATTTGAAGTTAATTGACTCCTCACTCGCTTCCTCACACTCGGGCCGATTTGTTTGTTTCTTACAATTTTAAATTTCAGAATCTACAACTAGCACAATTTAAATTTCAAGATTATAAAACGCGACCCAATTCCTTCAGAGCTTTTTCTCACCAATATTCGCCTGGTCAAGATCACTTGTTGTGGATACGACAGAAATCGAGATTTCTGAAATATCCCACCGCTTGCCACCAAAAGATGTAACCCGCCGTTTCACCTAACGGGCTAGGGATCCAGAAATAGACCTAGGCGAATAAATTAGTGGGAGACTAAAGACTTTCACTTACCGTTCGGAATGTCGGAGACGGTCGGTCACAGACTCCAAGTACACCTGAATTGACTAAGCTCTGAGGAATGGGGTTTCGTAAGTGAAAGGCAAGAGTTCAATAGTGGTTTATAATACGCAATTGTCAGAAATATGAAATATGGAATGTCCCGGCCGAGAAGGATACTGACTATGACTTAATCTAATTAGTGAGTAGGTAGCAGTGAAGGGCTGAAGGCCAATGAATTTACGAGGTAGCTGAAGGCTCAGGAGTGTTTGATTTAGAATAACGGAAAAATACAGTTGTTTTACTAATGTCCTCCCCTAACTCCCTTTGCTTTTCCTACGACAGACAAGATACTAAATACTACGGTTACAACATACGATTCTCTGATCAGCTTTCTAATGACTAAACGTCAGGGCTTGGGCCAGATTTAAAGAGTCGACTTTCGCGTTGCGAGGGTACGAGACAGAGTTAATTCGCCACTTACGTGCACCAACGCCTTCGGATGGAGACAACAGGGTGATTTGCTCTTCGCTGCTCGGCTTCGGTCAGGGGAACGCCGTCCAGGTCGGAGGAGGCGAGGCTCTTTCCAACGGAGGTCCGACGACTGGCGGTGCGTGGAAAACCCAGACTATTGGCCGTCGGTCGGGCGCGAACGGATCAACACTCGGGTCCGACGGGGGATTTTCAGTTCGTAATAGGGGTCCACTGTTACGGGATAGGAATTGGCTGATCTCCCAATTCCCGAGTTCTCACCCTGAAGGAACCACGATACGATCGTTCCTTCAGGTCACTTTCACTTCACTTCGATGTTCCGGTTCACTTCGCTTCGATGTCCCGGTTCACTTCGATGTCCCGGTTCACTTGGATGTCCCGGTTCACTTCGCTTCGATGTTCCGGTTCACTTCGATGTCCCGGTTCACTTCGATGTCCCGGTTCACTTGGATGTCCCGGTTCACTTCGCTTCGATGTTCCGGTTCACTTCGATGTCCCGGTTCACTTCGATGTCCCGGTTCACTTTACTTCGATGTCCCGGTTCACTTTACTTTGATGTCCCGGTTCACTTCGCTTCGATGTTCCGGTTCACTTCACTCCGTTCCGCGAACAGAGATTTCAACTTTCCTTCCCTTGAGTTCGGATACGACTGCTTGATGTTAGTTCTCTCAGTCCGCTCGTCAAGTCGCCTTCCCCTTCTACTCCTCCCTGGGTGTCTTGCGCCGCCCATCGCCTACCCAATCCAAAGAGGGCACGCCTTCCGCCCAGCTGGGGTTAGGCGTTTGGAGGGGAGAGGGGTCGCTCCGCCCCCCGCCGCCGAAGTTTCTTGACGGGGCGCTTGGAATCTGCCGCCCCGTTACACTACATCTCAGGCATATTGGCGTTGGTGGGCCTGCTGAGCTTATGTGAGGGCCTCAGGTGCTGTTTGTCTCAGGGTGTCGTGGGCAGGCAGTGCTTATCAGCGCACAATAAGCTCAAGAACTCAGTGCAGCAGGGTAGGAGGGAATACACCTTGGAGTCTTTGAGGCGTATGATGATAAGCAGGCCTGATATTGTCCTCAGAATTCATATTTACTTCTGGTACTTGTCGAGCAATCCTTGAAGCATTGAAGATAGTTATTTAGAATAGTGATTTTACTCAATAACTAATTTGGTATTACGTGATTAAAATTGTGGAATACCACGAAACAACCTCAGCCACCTTTTCATTCCAGGACGACGTTGATCCAGGAACGACAACCTCGGACGAAGACGAGCCTGACAAACCGCAAAGGGAATCCAAAGCCAAAATGAAGCAAAAAGTCACCGACCACCTCAAAGCCAGTTTACGGCCTCCAGGCGAACCTTTGGTGGAAGTTGAACTGAAAACTGACGGCACCATCACGACTTCGGTGGAAAACAACCCTCCGTGAGAACCAAACTGCCGTTTTTTGGTTGAAAATTTGTTGAACACCCATTTTGACCCGTACCCACCCCCCAGTGAGCGCCGATTGGCCCGGGACCCATATCAATGGTCTCGAATTTTCAAAAATCGAGATTTAAAAGCACGTATTTAACCCTACCCTCACCAATTTTGGGCCAATCGGGCTTAAAAGTTTAGAGGACCAACTAGAACCAGAAAGAGCTCCATAGCCGAAATTCCACATTTTAAGCAAATTTTCGGACCTTTCCGGCTGTCCGGCACGGGCCTCCTGGCGCATCGATTGGTGGAACTATATGCACAAGGTGCGCGTAAATTCAATTTTGTGACGATTATCACGCATTGGTGGACCTAATCTGACCGCCAAAATAGGTGAATCCCAGTTCTCGCGTCGTGAAATCTTGGACTTTTGGTGGAATTTACAGGGAAACAAAGGACAGTTTTTAGTTGCTGCCCCTGACCATACATCAGCAACGCCCATTCCTATCACATACGACATTTCAATAAAATGAATAATGAACTACAAACGTTTAATTATGCTGATCGTGAGGGGAACAGAAAATCCATGACGGGCGGCCGGTGGAAAAGGTCCTAATTATCTTCTACCACAAACGGCGTGGATGGCGGACGGACATTTCGATTTTTGGTTGGTTATTCCTTGAACGATCAAGCCAAGGTCAACCCCTCCAAATGACCCCAAAATTTGACAGTATACGTTTCAAGATTTTTTTACTTATGAAAATAATGTCTGTCCGCTGTTTTTGATTGTAGAAAATTTTCTCAAAATTTGAAACTTTGGAATTTCTTTCCGGCTCTCTAAACTCGCCCCTCGAAACTTTTTACCCCAATCGACCCAGATTTGGAAAGGGTGTGGGCAAGTAGGTGTTTTTTTTTTTTTTTTTTTTTTTTTTTTTTTAACACGGGACTTTTGAGAAATTAGGGGTACCATTTTCCTCTCAATTTCGGACGCAGAACTCATTGAGATGGGTCCCCGGCCGACTGACGTCCACCAAGAAGAGATGGAGAGGTATGGGTCATATTGGGTACGTACCTACCTATTTTGGGTGTGGGTTTCCGAGGTTTTCGAGTACCTAGGCGTATAGGTCTTCATTTCGCACCTAATAATGTTGGACGCTTAATCGATCGGAATAAGTCCGGGACACTCCATACTTATTGTTTCCCCGAAACTCCTATTCTAAGGAGTAACCAACCACTGTGTAAGAATTGGCAGCGTCTTTTGAGCTCTCTTCGAGCCAAGATACTGATTAGGGGAGGGAAATTAAGCGATGACCGTGAAGATCAGGGTGAGGGTGATATCCTGAGAGAAACAATAAGGCTAGGCTGTTGCCAAGACGCTTGAATGAACATTTTTCTTCTTTTCTTTTCTACTTTCTTTAAGAAAACTCTCTCTCGACTGTCCATTTGGGCAGTCCTTAGGGGTCTGTTCTCTCAGCGCTCATGTTCACACTATATGTTAGGACTCTCCCGGCAGTTTCATTCTCCTGGAACGAAGCACATAATGTACGCGGATGATCTCCAGTTTTATCGGTCATGTGATGTAGGGGAGATCGATTGCATGAACCACAAGTTAGCAAAGCTTGCAATCTGGTGTTCGGACCACGGCAAGCAGGTCAATAAATCTAAAACTAAGGCCATGGTTCTCTTCTATCCAAAAATCCTTGCAAAAATCGACGTCCAGTCCACCAAGAGAGTTAAATGCGGTGAGGTAGTGCTCGAATAAGTTCATAAGTTTGAAAACCTCGGAGTCCTGATTGAGGACACTATTGTCGGACGCCCAAGTCACACACATGTGCAATTTCGTCTTTCGAAGCCTCTACCAGCTAAGAAGATTGGCAGTTGACTTCCCTGCTCATGTTAGGAAGCAATTGGCACAGTCCATAGTTATGTCCATTTTTGACTATGCCCCAACGGCATTGTGTGACCTGAGAAGCATCGATGTCGATCGTTTGCAAAAAGCGCAAAATGCAGTTGCCCGTTTCGTGTGCAGAATCAGGCTTGATGATCATGTCACACCATATTACTAGAAGCTAGGCCGGCTAAAGATGTCTGAAATAGCGGTGATGATGTTCAAAATATTGAAATTCAGAAAACCCCCATACTGGTATGAATGTTTTTCCTTCATGTCCGATGTACACTCATTGAACACCAGGAATAAAGACAGGACGATGCAAATTCCATTACATAGATCTGTTATGTTTAATAGATCGTTTGCAGTGCAAGGATGTTAAATTATATAACAAATACGTTGACCTTTTCAAGCTAGAAAATAAAGTAGGGACATTCAAGAATGAGCTGAAGAGGTTGCTTTTGGAGAGATACTGAAATTACTGGGTTTTGAGTGGTCATAGAAAAATCTGTTGTGGATAGTACTAATGTTAAATATTGTGATGTTGAGTTCGATTAATTTATCGATATACCTGTTTTTGTTTTCTTATCGTTTTTTATACATGTTTCACAAATTCTACGGAGTTATTGTCAACAGAATCGAGATAATAATAATTATCCCTTTGATTGCATCGATTGTATGAAACTGTAATTTGACTAATGAATTCAGGGGGGTGGAAGAGAAGGGCAACTTCTTTGTTAGGCAAGAAATTGTCATCTCCAAGATGGCAAAGTGAATCAGTATTGTGCTGTTCATTATGGAAAGTGAAATCCACAGGGAACAAGACAGAAGACTTGCGGCTGGGAAAACACAACTATGGGTTGCTCTTCACCACAACGACAAGGAGGTGGATCGAGTCAAAACTATGCAAGAGCCACATTTCGTCTACCGAGCATCTTACAGGTAAAACCAAACGTAATAGAGTAATATAGTTGACAGCTTCATTCATAGTTGTTGCCATGGAAATGTCCGAGAAATGTCAGTATAGTAGAACTCCAATTATCCGAATTAATGGGGACCGGGACCCATTCGGATGATCAAATATTCGGATAATCGAAGTTTTAAAAAAAAATTGCCATTAGAGAGAAAAAAAGCTCTTGGTTTTTTGATGTTCCTATCAAAAGAAGTGGTAGTTTATGATTTCCAGTGGAGTTGGCACAGTTGAGCATTGTAACATGTTCTTTACTGACCTTATGTCCAGGGGCACTAGATTCACTTTTAGAAGCCAATGTGGTTTTTGGTAATGCTTTCCAAACAAGGCCAGTTTCATCGGCATTATAAACAAACTCCGGATCATAGGATTCTGCTGCAGTTTCAAAATTTTCAATAAAATTTTCAGCAGCTGCAGAGTCTGCTGAAAGCTTTTCACCAGCCAAATCTAACCCGCGTACACCATGCCTGAATTTAAAGTTAGCCAGCCGTTACTAGCCTTAAAAAATGAATAACCAAGCTTTTCTGCTAAGATTTTGGCTTTTTCACAGAGGATTGGACCTGAAATCGGATTTCCCATGGAACGTTGGTGCAAAAACCATTTAAACACGGCATCTTCCAAATTTTGTTGGTTGCTGTCTTCATTGTTTTCCTGGAGGATCTTCCATCTTCATTTTCAAGCACCGAAACAAAGTTTAAAGTTGACTACTGTTTTTAATGCCACAAATTGTTGCTTTCCAACACCATAAATCTCAGACAACTTTTTACCCGTTACACCTTTATCGATTTGCTCTATAATTTTCAGTTTGTCCGCTAACGATAGCACAACACGTTTTCTTTTTGAAGCCATGGTAAAAAAACAATACAGTATATATTGTACACGCACAAACAAAAGTAAGCCGTAGCGGGGGGAAGAATAATAGCGTACTTAGACTTTTTTTGGACAAATTTTTGTCTAAAAGTGATTCGGATAATCGGCGATTCGGATAATCGGAGTTCTACTGTTTAAGATTCCAACAAGAAAAAAACCGTGGCAAAGTTTCGTTAGCCCAAGTCAGCAAAATATCCGAAATTATGTTAATCACTCAGGTTTTAGTTCTTGCTTGGTATCCATATCCACACTACCTTCAGCACATTGGATTTTCCAGTAAAAAAGGTTCTTAAAGAAAAACCAATAATTTCCATTACCACTGAATAGTTCTAGTCAGATAACATCAATCCGATACATCTGACTCTTGATTCCCTGAATATCAATTTCGAACATCAAGATTTAAAGCATCATCAATCCCATATTGACTGGAAATTCAAGCGAGACGTCCAATCATTCCGCAGGTTTTGCCTTCGTTTGAGCAAATGGCCAAAATCGTTGGCTCTTCGTCTCTTGGAAGTTGGCCAACCGAATCTTTTCGGCAGAAGACCGATTGCCGAAATTTTCGTTCCAGTTCCAGGGAGGTAAGGTATTTTACTTTGGCTTGTGATTTTGGTTGGTTATTCCTTGGATATTGTACACCTTGAATATGTAATCATACCAGAGGTCAACCTCTCCAAAGTTTCAATCATTCACTGTGGAAAATTTTCTAAAAATCTGTCATTTTGGTTAAGGATCTCTTTCCGGCTCTAGTTGGTAATTGGAAGCGTCTCAGTCCAATCAAGCCGAATTTGGGCGGAGTAGGGGTCAAAATGTATTTTTTGAAAAATGGATTTTCGAAATTTTGGGCGATCTAGGCGAGTGGGGTATCATTTTCACTAAATTTTGGACGCTGAATTCTATGAAGTGGGTCCCAGAACGATTGGCACCCACCGGAAGAAGTTATGGGTCAAAATGGGTATGTATCTACCCATTTTGTACATGTTTTCATGATTTCTGGTACTTAGGCGTGTGAGGTATCATTTTCTACTAAATTTTGAACGCTGAATCGATTAGAGTGAGCCAGGGACACACCGCGTTTCCTGTTTTCCCCATAATCTAGCTCCTTTGGGCAGGGTAGGGGTCAAAATGTGTTTTTTGAAAAATGAATTTTCGAGATTTTGGGCAATTAAGGCATGTGGGGTATTATTTTCGACTAAATTTTGGATGCTATAGCCAATGAAATGGGTCCTGGAACGATTGGCGTCCTCTGGATAAGGTTATGGGCCAAAATGGGTATTTATCTACCCATTTTGTATGTGTTTTCATGATTTCTGGTACCTAGCCGTGTGGGGTATCATTTTCCACTAAATTTTGGACCCTGAATCGATTGGAATGGGTCCGAAACCCGCCACACCCACTGTTTCCCCCATTTTCCCCATGTTGAAGAAATGAATCTCCATAGCGCCTGGTTCGAGGAATAACCAACCCGTGCGTAAGAATTTGCAGATTTTTTCTACGTCTTTTGATTCATTGTGATTCTTAATGTTCGACAGCATATAAACATCTGATAAACAAAAATGATTTTAGACTGAACACGGATTCTGCGGATTGGCAATACTATGATTTTGGCAGTAGCTCCACAACAGGGCCTTTGGACCACGCAGGTGTGGGAACTGATGTCAGCTCCTTGAGCACTGGTTCTATAAGCGTGCGAGCCGGATGGGGCTTCCCTCTGCCTCGAATCGCCCACATGGAAAGGTTCGACATTGAACAACGTACTCAAAGTTCAAGAAATAATAATAGTAATAAATAAAATTGAAACGACGTATTTTTCAGACCGCTCAAAGAATCAAAAACCACTAAAGACAACATCAAGGCGCTGAAGGAGTGGGCCGAGCAGGTACAGCTCGATCCCAATGATCCAACAAACGCTGATCTCCTGGAGTACATCAAAGTAATAAAACCCACAAAAACACAAAATTCACCCCAACATTGGGTGTATTCCGTCAAACTGAACCGTTAAATGATTTCAGATATGCGAGGAACGAGAAATGGTGAAGAAAGGGGTGGACAGCGATGGTAGAGATCGGAATAAACTCAATAATATGGACTTCTGTACAGAAGAAGAGCTTCTGTCCAATCCTCGTCTCAAGCTGTTGATGCTGCGTGCTGCTGGTCAACCGGAATTCAGAAACATGAGAAATATACCGATCAACGAAAGGGAAATCCCGAAAGACATTTTCAAGGTATTTAACTGTGTTCAATGCTCTTGCAGGCAGAACTGGCTTGATTGTGTGTCGCAGTGACAATCAGGCATTTCATTTCTACCAAATAGACAGCTCAGACGACAGCATAAAGCCACATACATATTATATGAGTATATTAACTTATACCCTCACCGAATGGATACATTAGCTTCATTTCATGTGCTGAGTAATGAGCTCGAGAACGCAATTAAAAGAATCAAATTAATCTTAATAGTGTTGTACAGTGTAAAATTCTAATTAATCCGTCAATGACCAGCGAAAACAGCATCACCTCTGCTCAATATACAGGGTGTCTACACAAATGGGACGAAACTCAAGAGCCGATTCTACAGCTTATTTGCATTTCCTACATTTTTCATTTTGGTTGCTTATTCCTAGAATAATCTGGTGGGGTAGACAGGTGTCAAAATGTGTTTCGAAAAATGGCTTTTCGAGATTTTCAGTGATCTAGGCGTGTGGGATATCATTTTCCACTAAATTTAGGACGCTGAATCGATTGGAATGAGTCTCCATGCTCTTGGTCTATGAATAACCAACCCCTGTGAACGACTTTTCAGCGTTTTTTTGCATTCAACCGGAATTTTCTCCCGAAACGTACCTCTAAACGATAATTTGTTTTTCTTATACCATTGGAAAGCTAAAATTATGGGCAAGTTTTTCCCAAGGAACCCCCGCATGTTCACCTCCATTCTAACAGCGCGAAAATTGTTGAGTTTCACGAATTCATTTTTTGAATTCGATTCTGCATCAAGAAACATCAATGAAATAAATCAAATTATTGCGATACCGAACTCATTTTTATGACGAAAGTCGGATTGGAAAACAGTGATATAGACAGGGCTGGGAAGCCCTTTACCAAAGATCCGTTGCCAAGTGGCAGCGAAAGCTGGACACTCGCATAGCTCCTTGGCACACCAGCGGCAGTCTACTGTCTCTGATTTGCCCAGCTTGCCCAGGGGGTACCTGAGAGGCCAGAGACCAGTGTATATAGAGGGGAGAATTTTAAGCTCCCTCCTGCTCAACGTGAGGAGGGTCTTTGCCCTCTTTGGCGAGATAAGCATGGACTGGCTGAGGCCAGGTTGCCTCTGCCAGTGAGCCACTTGTGAGCGCTCCCACAATCCGACCTGCTGGTTCGGGTAGCATTTGGAGGTCGCAACCCCTAGTTCAGGACCAATATAAGAGAACGCCGTCCCCTGCTTAGCGAGGAGGTCGGCATCCTTGTTCCCTCGAATACCCCCAGAGGAGCGTCACCGTGTTCCTCCTTGCGAGGCTCTTCACGGACTGAAGGCACTCCCACGCCAGCCTTAAGGAGACCTTGAAGATAGCAATAGCCTTTAAAGCCGCCTGGCTGTCTGAGAGTATGGTGATCCTGGCCTAGGTGGATCCCCGTCGGTGGATCTCCTGCGCACAGGCAGCAATGGCAAGCACCTCTGCCTTGTAGACAGTCACGAACTGGCCCAAGGGAGCAGCCCGTGAATAACCCGGCCCCCTCACCCCCAGCCCGATCATCCACCAGCGATCCATCAGTGTACCACTTCTCTGAGCCGTGGGGAAGTGTATTATTACCACTTTAGCTGACACTGAGCTGAGCTTTTGATGAAGTACGTATGTACACTGGTTTTCTTTGATAGCCCTATCAATAAAGGAACGTGTGATTCCCGCCAGGCCAAGTCAGTCTTTATACAAATCAGATTTAGTCACACTGAAAACATCCACCTTTCTTGTGCCATAAGGAAGAATAAATCTCTCGTTAGGTTCTGATATGACACAAAAATCACATGTTCTACGTATGGGTGGTCGTTAGCCGTTGCAAATGACGTCACTATAATTGGTTCTTGATTTTGGATATTCCTCTCAAGTCGGCTGGTATTCATGTTTGTTTTAGCTGTACGAAAAGCGAACAGGAGGCAAAGAACGGAAGAAATCAAAAGGCTATCTATTCGATAATATTCGCGAAGCTGGAAAAGAGTTTATGGACAACGTAAGGGAAGAAGTTTTCAAAACGTGCACGCAAAACCACGTGAAAACCTTCAAGGAGATTGTCCACGAAGATCCCATACCTGATCTCAGGTGAGTGGAGATCGGTGTATATTATGAAGGGATGTGTAATTTTACTAATTGGCTTACCATTTCAGAACGTTGGGGTTGACGGTGATGAGGTGGCTACAGCCCAAAAGACCGCTGAGACCTAGGAGAAAGGAAAGGAAGAAGTTACCGGTGAAGGGGCTTGTGGGCCAACAATTGGAGGTGTGAAATTCAACTCGATTCGTGATATGCAACGTGAAAATTAAGATTCAGAGCAGCAGGAATATCCATTGGTTGCCGCATATTTTTGACTCTAGATCATGGTCAACATTGGGAGAGCGTTCGAGGTGCCTGTCAGGAAAGAAGTGTCCGCTCCAACCACTTCGGACGACGAATTCTCCCTCGTTCCTGTTCGGCCTTTTATCGAAGTGACGTTCCAGGATCAGAGGAGAAGAACGACCACCGCTGACGGTCCCAATCCAACTTGGAATCAAGATATCCATATTCCCGTCCAGTGAGTTGACTGATTTCCGATGCGATGTGTGGGCCTACATTTTAAAAGGCACTTGATGAATCATAGGTTGGCTGAGTCACTGAACCGCTTGATGAGCCTCTTCACTGCCGTTGAGTCTTCACAGACCTCAATATTGATTGTGCATTGATTCGCTAAGACACTTGCCTCGATATGAAGAAAGTGGAAGCTACCCTTCCATCTTCCATTTTCTTCCATCTTTCTGTTTTTAGCTACTAAAGCTGCTTAGCTTGTGCTAAGAACTCCAATCTCTGTTGGAAGCTCTCATATCGTGAACACCGTGAGTGCAATCACACCGTCCTGGTCGTCTTTTGGCCGAGTATCTGCTTGTCTCATACGAGCAGCGTACCCAGCCGAATGGTTCCCCCAATTCTTCATCGGTCGATCCATCTTGTACAGGGGGTTCCTAGCTCGTTTGTCCCATGAAAAATGGACCTTCTTTCAGGACTCCCTTCTTCCACGGCTTGTCCCCAGACCAGCTCCTTCCAACGACCTATCATTGAATCGTCCGCATAACTTTTTATTGGTTATTCATTGGAGCAAGAGTATCAAGAAATCAGTGAGTGTCTCTAACTAGTTCTAATCGATACCCCACACTCCTAGAATGATGACTAAATTTTGACGCTGAATCCAATTTTGAATTGGGATTCTCGAGATTTTTGTGCACCTCGGTGTGTGGGATCCACTTTCCACACTCGTCGTTCTGCGTTACTCTTGCTCCAAGGATCAACCATTGTTGAAAAATTTGCAGCGTTTCGCACAAGAGATCTGACTCTTCGAGGGCTTTCGTCAGATTCCAGGCGTCAGGACCTGCCAAATGATAGTAAGATACTTCCGCAATGCGGCTGTGAGAGATGATTTCGCTCTCCAGTTGAGTGACAGTTCCACAATTACTTTGATTGGGTATTGAAGGCCATGTCCACAAAAAACCCCAACCATCACTCACCAAGGTCCTACTCAGACTTTTCTTGTGAACCGCATAGGGGTGACTCAATCAACTACCCAATGCAGACTCTGTGAGGAAGTAGACGAAACTGCAACTCACATAATCTTTGAATGCCCAGCAATCACATGTCGTAGGTGCACTTTGGGGCACAAACCCCAATGAGGATCATTCCCTGCAAAAAGTTAGTCCACAACCTAACAACCCTTATTAGGGGACTGGGGCGGTTTATGGACTAAAAATTGGACACCTAGAGAAACACAACAAGCCACCAGGCTTTCGCGCTTAGGGCCCCCTCAGCCCCCCCTCCTACCACCCTCTAGGTGTCTGCTACCATCTACCATCTTGATTGGCCTCTTTTACCTATGTAGCTCTGCACCTTTGTAAACCAGCATTGCAGTTTAGGGTCAACAATGAGGTCACATTTGTCTAAAGTGAACTGGACCCCCAAATCATCAGAAAACAATGAAACTGGCAAGTAGGGGTGAATCCTAATCAACTTCTGGAAGTAAAAACATATTTTGTGGTGCACGAAGACGTCGAAAAAGCTAACCCACTGCACCAGATTAGTTTAGAAAGAGTGGCACTCTCTCAAATGGAAACTTCTGGATTTATTCTCAGTCCGTTGAAAATCAATGGGATAGTGTTTATGAGAGAAATGTCGGTATACTTGTATTGAATTTTGTATTGAACTTTGTTTATATCCTGCCAGCCCTCACCTACACGTTTCTGAATACCTAATCCACAAAAAAACGCTTCTCATGAAAATGTTTTGTAGCTGCCATTTTGAGAAAAGAACCAGTACTACGAACTGAGAGACCTACTTCATGCTACAGAGAGATGCAACAATGAGAAGCAATTAGCTAGGGGTGTATTGCATCCCATCAGAGCCTACCATTTCCCAACCAGACATGATTTGATTGATATATTTTCGTGAGTATTAAAATGGCATTTGATGTTTCCGTCGTTTCAGGTGCATGGGAGGAATTCAAAACATTCGTGACTCCCTTTTTATACACTTGTACGATGAAAAAATCGTCGATTTAGTCGAAGACGAAAGAGTAAGAGAAACGACAATCGTTCAACGCACGGAGCGCTACTGGCTGGGCAGCCTGAGGATACCATTCACCGCCCTCTACTCAAGAGTATGTTTTTGGTGCTTGAACACAAACAAAGTAATTAAAAAAAAAAAAAAAAAAATTAACCATTAAGTTTATATTTTGCAGATAGAAGGAACCTTTCAATTGTATTCACCACCAATTCTACTGGGGTACGAAAGAGAATCCAAGGACTTTCGAGACTCTACATTCCTCACGTTGTTTGTTATGGTTCATCCGCCTCTAACTATACCATCGCCGCTGCAAGTGAGCCCATCAAGATTCTACCAACAATAACGCAGCAAATTCTTTCACAGGGGTTGGTTATTCCTCGGACCAGGCGCTTGGAGACTCATTTCTTGAATATGGGGAAAATGGGGGAAACAGCGTGTGGGTCCCGGACTCATTCCAATTGATTTAGCGTCCGAACTTTTGTGGAAAATGATACCCCACACGCCTAGGTACCAGAAATCTCGAAAACACACGTTCGAAATGGGTAGATAGGAACCCATTTTGACCAACAACCTCATCCAGAGAGCACCAATCGTTGCGGGACCTGTTTCATTTGATTCAGCGTTCAAAATTTAGTGGAAAATCATACCCCACACGCCTAAATGGCCAAAAATCTTGAAAATTCATTCCTCGAATTACACATTTTGACCCCTACCCGATCGGGCTGAAAAGTTTCGAGGACCAACTAGAGCCAGAAACGGGTCCCTGACCAAAATTTCCAAACTGTGTCTTTGAAAAATGTATTTTTGAGATTTTTGGCGATCCTGGCGAGTGGGGTATAATTTATCACTAAATTTTGGACTCTGAATCGATTGGAATGAGCCTCCATACCCCTGGTCCGAGGAATAACCAATCCAGATGAAATAATTTGCAGCGTTTTCGATCCAGACGTCATGAATGTATACTGTCAAAACTTGAGGCCATTTGGATAGATTTGCTCTGGCATGATTACATAGGTTGATTATTGAAGGAATAACCTACCAAAAGGAGGTAGCGTGGGAGTTTAATGCAGGATCTTATTTATAAATGATTCCCAGCTTCTGCCTTTTCTTGCCAGGAGAAGATGCTCACTGTCGAAGATGCTTTCATCGAGCTCCACCTGGATCAGTGGATGGCAGAAGTGACCAAGGCATTCCCCAACAGGCATATACCATCTCTCGTTCTGAATAGCGAAGGAAAAACCGTCTGTGTTACAAGATTCATCAGACCAATCCCGCCGCCTGGTGAGTTACAAATGATGCTATTGTCCGCGGCTTGGAGATGGTTTGTCGTGTATCTCCAAGCAAATGGCCAGGAAAGCGTGCAGCTTGGATATCAAGTGGTTGTGGTAATCTCTGAGTATTGCTTGCAGAACTAATAGCAGGAGAAAAGACTACGCCTGAAATAGTGGCGAGATTTGTGTCCCTGATTCCGGTTGTGCAGAACTATCAGTTCTTTCCTGGACAAATGGACATCTGGCTTAACGCCCAGGTAAGTGGACGTCATATGACGATTATAGCTGACTCCACCAAAATGGGTTTGCTGTTGAACATCAAGTTATTGTGTTCATAGGAAATTCTGGACAAATGCGCCAGTGAGATCCCCTGTCGAGCAGTCTTGCTGGCATGTCTCCTCAAGTATTTCTTCGAAAGAACATATCTCTTGGTGGGCACAGGAGTACCAGGCGGGCCATCTGCCTTCGTGTTGACTTTTCCAGCTGCAGGAGCCAAAGCTGGACCGCCAACCATTTGGGATCCGTCCACTTCGAGGAAACACGCTCCGGGAGATCCTTTTTCACCGTTGTCGTCTCTTCATGCAATCATTGACCACACAAACGTGAGGCCCTAAACAATGCAGTTTACCTAGATAGTGAGATAATATTGTACAGTTGTAACATCAACATCATTTTTCTTCCAAAAATCAGATTTGGGTAAATCTACAGAACGAAGAACTCATCTGCCAAATGAATTTAGACGTCACGAAGAGATCGAGCGACTGGTGGCCAGCTTTCGGAAGGGCAGTTGCGGCTCCAACACCTTCGATTCAACCAGAATATTTGGATATTAAAGAAACTCCTGAAGCTGAAGTCAAAACGCTGCAGGATAGACTGGAGAAGATTCTCAGGAACGCTATAATGAAATTGCGATCCACCAACAGGTGGGTAGTGAGAGGTAGAATGCGATCGGTTCTCACGTTACTTTTTATTCTGGCTAAGCTTAAACGTCAACAAGACAGCAAATTTGAGACAAGCTTAGCCTTGATTTCCAGCCTTTTCATGCGGCTGCAGCCGTAGTGTGTAAGAATTTGCAGCGTTTTATGGTGTACCATCAGTTCCTGTATGTTACTGATGATGACATAACCGTCAAAATCGATCCAACACTTGATTTAATTAGTTTTGTCTTCTTTTTTAATCTTCTGGGTTTACGATGCACAAAAACGCTCAAGAAGCGAAGCGAATCTCATTGTTAATTAAATGATTCCAGGACAATGTGGAACAGGTATTGCACGGCATCGCTTCGAAAGCTGCTGCCTGAACTGGAAACTAACACATGGTCAGCCGAATCCACATCACCACCAGATCACATTCAGGAACTTGAGCACATTTCATCCTCTTATAAAGTAAGACAACAATTCTTCCAGAATAGTTGAATATTATATATAAGGAGGGAATCGCCGACATTTTTACTGAGCATTTTTCGGCAGTTTATGATTCACCTTTGGTTCGTTCCCTTCATTTTCCTTTGATTCCCTTTCGGTTTTGCTGGATGACGTTAGGAAAGAATTGCCCTCCAAGGGAATGGGACCGGATGGAGTTCCTCCTTCACCACTGAGCAGAGGCTATTTCTCGTCTGTTGTCTTTCCTCTATAATATATTGTAAGCCCCCAGGCTTACTGCCTCCAGAAAACCAGAAGAGAGGGAGCATGCGCCAGGATGCGCTCCTGCCTGGACGTCGCATTTGGAGAGAGCTCCAGCGCACACTTGTTGCCAAGGCGCCCCTCCTTGCCCAACATGTTGGAGTCATATATATTTTTGTAACCCTGTTGTGCAAGTGCATCTCACTCAGTCCATCCTGGCTTTGTCCTGTGCTCGCTCTGAAGTGAACTCTGCTACTGTGCTGAAGTCGACCAAAGCTGTAACATTGTGTTCCCCATGAGATAAAGGACTCAAGCTAATTGAGCCTCGCTGTGTACCTTTGGGACAGCGTGCCCCCTCCTGTTTTCCCTTCGACGTCGGCGCCGTTTTTGTCAGCCGGTATCGTTGCGCTTGTTCATTAATTGTATTTCATGTATATCATCATTTCATGTATCATGTATTAATATTGTATTTTATGCTCCACATGTTGTCTAATTTACTTTGTCTTGTATCAGTTCTGGCCTAGGTTGAGGCATATCCTCCTTTGCAATGTGTCCTTGTTTTCAATTATAATTCATTTTGTATCAATGTATTTTATGCTCATCCTTGGTATCCCTAATTAACGCTCAGTCGTAAGTCTTGGACTTACATTGTGTAACCTCTCGCTAGGTCCATTCAAAACCTCCGAAGAAACCCGAATTAAATTATAACAGATTTTAATTCGAGAGAGGCTTACAATATCCCTATCTTCAGGTATAATCCCTGCTGTTTTATAGTCTTTCATGACTCCAATACCTATGAAGGGGAACAAATCGAGGATTGATGAGTATCGGCCAGTCTGCTCGTTGTCCACTATCCCCCACTAGTTTTGGAGAAGCTTGTCCTGTCAAGAGTCATGCCTTCGGTTGTGGGGCATCTGTCTCCATGCCAGCATGGATTCATACGTGGAAGATCGACTGAGACGAATCTCCTGACACTCCAGCAATACATCCTCAGGGCGTTTGAGTCCGGCGATCAGGTAGATTGTGTCTACACCGATTTTTCGGTATATTTCAAACAGGTCAACTCACTTCTAATAAGCAAGCTCAGAGCCTTTGGGTTCACAGCCCCTTCTCGAATGATTTCGCACTTATCTCGTGAACTGGCACAGATGCTGCAGGCAGATTTGGACTCATTGTCGAACTGGCGTGTGGTGAATGATCTGCGATCGAACCTTAGGAAGTGTGCGAAAATGACCTGTTCAAGAGGTACGTCGCCTCACTTGTTCTCGTATTGTCTGGAGGGCTGGGGAATAGCCAGAGAGGACTTTTTCAAGGATCTCAGAGTTAAATTTGATTCGTGTTTGACATTCCACTCTCATGTGGATGCCATTTGCTCTAAAGCGTTGAGAAATCTTGGCTTCTTGAGGCGACATACAAGGGGATTTATTGATGCCGCCGCCTTGGAAATTCTTTTTAATGCATTGGTCTGCTCGATTCTAGAGTATGGATCGATCTTCTAGTCCCCATTCTATGCTAACGCGTGTGATCGTTTGGAACGAGTTCAGCGGTAATTTCTGCGTTTCGTCGCTTTTAGGCAGGGTGTGAGGTGGTCCGATTTGGCTGACACCCTCGCTCATATGACCTCATCCCCCTCAGCCAACGTCATTGTATAATTGATTGCTTGTTTGTCATCAAAGTGTTGAAATCCTTGATAGACCTGTCCTGCACTTATGCAAGCAATCAACTTTCACGCACCTCAGTACCGTACTCGTTCCACCAACCTGTTTCATATCCCAACCACCGTTACGACAACCCTAATTTTTGTGCCGTTCGCACAAAGTCGGCGTGACTTAGGTAGTACAAAATTTTCTAAAAATCTGAAAATTGGGTTAGGGCTCCGTTCCCGGCTCTAGTTAGTCCTTGAAACTTTTCAGTCCGATCGAGGAAGATTTGGGCGGGGCAGGGGTCAAAATGTGTTTATCAAAAAATGGATTTTTGAGATTTGTAGCGATCCAGGAGTGTGGGGTATCATTTTCCACTAAACTTTGGACGCTGAATTCAATGAAATGGGTCGCTGAACGATTGGCACCCGTCGGAAGAAGTTATGGGTCAAAATGGGTGTCTATCTACCCATTTTGAACATGTATTTTCGAGATTTCTGGCACCTATGGGTGTGGGGTATCATTTTCCACTAAATTTTGGACGCTGAATCGAACGAAATGGGCCCCAGAACGATTTGCGCCCACCGGAAGAGGTTGTGGGTCAAAATGAGTATCTATTTACCCATTGTTTTCGAGATTTCTGATACTTAGGCGTGTGGTGTATTATTTTCCACTAGATTTTGGACTCTGAATCGATTGGAATGATTCTCCACGCGCCTGGTCCGAGGAATGAAAGACTCCCAGCTCGTGTGAAAGAATTTTCAGCGTTTTTTTCTTTTTGCGTGGTTAGTTCTATCTCATCATACTTTTTGTAAAACATCCCCTTACTTTCAGAAGTTCGACTAAAATTTCCCCCAGCAATTTTGGATTTCAAAAATAATTAGTAATTTTTTGTTGTTGTAGATTTTTTATATTTTTATGGGTGAAAAGTTAACGCAAATTTACATTATACATATAAAGAATGATTATGGTTTTCAGATGTGCGGTTTCCCGATAAACCTGCCCTACACGGGACCTTCAGCACTTGTTGAGGCGGTCAAATCCACTGGAGTTCATCTCAACGACGCGCCCGAAATGGAATTTTCCGCTGCCGTTTTCGTTCGATCGTTTCCATGCAACGTTCTGTCTGTGTGGGTGTACGTCGCGTCACTAATTAGAACTCGATAATTGTAAATTCAAGCCATCCAGTTTGAACATGGGAGTCGTAAAATACTTAATATTGCAAACTTTGACTGATTTGATCAATAAATAGGTTTTTATTTTGTGGTAACATGAAAAAACAAAGAGAAAATATCATATTTAATGAACTATTGGAACGAAAATTGATAGTAGCACTAAAATTAAATTAAGCTTATAGGCACTCACACTAACTGATGACGTCACGGAACCGCTTATGGCGGCTGACGCCAAGGAACATTCAATTGTATGGAGTTAAGAGCCATTAATATACGTCAAGTATACTGACAATCATGTTCGTCTTCATTTATGACTAACCAAGTTGATCATGGTACAGGGAATCTGTCGACACTCCTCAGAGAACTGGCTTGGAGAACGATGAGACGATTTGAGTACATTTTGAGTGCTGATTCAAGTACAAATCCGGCACACGCTGGTATAAATAAAGAGCTTGGTTAGAGCTTATTAATAAGCCTCTTTTGCTGATGTTTGGTATCCACCCAACGGGTGGTTTGGGAAAAATGATACTCACTCTGGAAGAACGACCGGAGTGGAATTGACAGCGAAAGTAGCAAGAATATTTACACGCTGGTTCAGGTGGTGTCGTGAACGTAGTTGAACTGATCTCCAAACTTGTCTCTAAATCTCTTCTGATCCAATTTGTCCAGAGTGGATGCCACTCTCTTCATCGCTCGTCTGTAAATAAATGGTTATGACCATTTTGAAAAAGTAATATTAACCTAATGAAGTGAAATGCTGTAAGGCCACTAACCTGTTGAATATTTTTTTCGATAATCTCGCCTCGGGAGTGTCAATTTTGGGGTTAAGATCCGTAAGACCAGGGTGCTTCTTCTTTTTCATTCTTTGGCCTTTTGTGGGCATTTTCAAATCAACTCCCGTAGCAGCCTGAAAACAACAGTAAAGAAAACACCGTCTCAGTTGAATGAAAATGCAGCAAATTCTTCCTGAACAATTTATTGTTATACAAAGTGTCCGACGAGCCCCCCCCCCCCCCCTTCGCTAAAATTGGAACGGCCATTTTGCCGTGTTCGACCCAGCAGAGCCGCAAACCACCCAATCCGCCTCCTGACGACTTCTCAAGCCACCAACCGAGAGATATACAGGGTGAGGCAAGAGTTATGAATGGGTTTTGAGAGGAAATAAAAAGGAAACTAGTAATATAGGAAAATGAAACTTACATGCAAAACGTCAAGTACAGTATTTTCTGGACGTTTCAAGATGTCTAGATCAAAATTAGCAGAATGTCCGTCCGCCGTCCACGCCGACTTCGGTAATAGATAATTTTCTAAAAATCTGAAATTTGGGTCAGGGATCCGTTTTTGGCTGTAGTTGGTCCTAGAAACTTTTCAACCGGATCGGACCAAATTTGGGCGGGGTAGGGGTCAAAATGTGCATTTTGAAAAATGGATTTTTGAGATTTTTGCAATCTAGGTGTGTGGGGCACCATTTTTCACTAAATTCTGGACGCTGAATCCAATGAAAAGGGTCCCAGAACGATTGGCACCCACTGGAAGAGGTTATGGGTCAAAATGGGAACCTATCTCTTGATTCCGAATGTGTGTTTTCGAAATTTCTGGTATCTGGGCGTGCGGGGTATCATTTTCCACTAAATTTTGGACTCTGAATCGATTGGAATGGGTACGGGACCCGCCACCACCCACTGTTACCCCCATTTTCCCCATGTTGATGAAATGAGTCCACCAACACCAACATGGCGGCTTTCAGCAGCAATACACTGATGAAGGCGATTTCGGGAAGTTTCCTTCGCTTTTCGGCACATTTGTCTAGAATTACCCTGATTTCATCCCTGTTTTTTCACCTCTAGCTTATCCAGAGTGTGATGGATGCTTATGTCGTTATGTTTAAAAACATTTTCCTTTAGGTGGCCCTCCAGGAAAAAAGCACAAATGCTCAATAGGCTGGCCATCTGGTAGAGAGAGGAGACCATTCGGGAATATTTGTCTCAGTTTGTCCAATGAAACACGATCTGCATGCGCTGTTGCTTCGTCCTGTTGAAACCAGGGATCTATCAAATTAGTTTTCTCCCTTAGCTTTTCCAGTTTTGGTTCAAAAAGAGTTTCCAGCATTGAAACATAGGTTGCTGCATTCACCGTTGCTGTTCGGCGTCACCGAATTGAGAATTTGACGCCACACTGTCACTTTGGAAGAGTGCTGAGGTCTCTAGCGGACCTTTCTTGGGTTTTTAGCAGCCCAGTAGCGGAAATTCTGTTTGTTTGTGGCTCCAGAAAGATGAACTGGGCCTCGACGGTAAGTTTCCGAAATCGCCATCATCAGTGTAACGCTGCTGAAGGCCGCCATCCTGGCGATGTAATTTTCGAAACTTGATATGAAAACCGGGATTAGCTTCTGATTCAAATGAACTATGGTCCATTTTTCTTTGTTGAGTAGTCTGTATTTTTTCTATAGCCTTTAAAAGCCGGTTCATATCTATTGCCCCACCCTGTATCAAATTGCATGACATCGTCGTAGGTCATGAAGCGGTGGCGAAGCACACTTGGTAGCGAAGTCAGGACGAGCACACCAGGCCTTGAAGAACGCTTGCCTATGAGGTGCTCACTACCGGCTCTTGCCACACCGACTAAACTCCACTGCTGCTCAGAAACCAACCCGTCAGATACGACCTAAACCATCCAAGCATGCCCTATCACCGCAAGAGACTCCAGAATAGCCAGCATCAAGTCGTATCAAACCAGGTCAAAAGCTCGACGAAAATCGACTGCCAGCCAATGTCCACCTCTACAGACCATGCAAGAATCACGTTTGGACGGAAATCTTCGTGCATACCTTGATCTCAGCAAGCAATTTGGGATCCTGCCAATCTGGAACATCCGGTGTTTTCTTCGAATTCTTGACTTTCTCTGCATCTTCAGGATTGACCAGGTTGCCTTGCTCATCTCTATCGACAATCGTACCGTGAAGAGGGCACTGAAAATACTCCAGTCATTAGAATTCAAAAACGGAAAAATCGAATGGTGGAATTCATCCATCAACTGTTTCCCAAAGAGTACCTATAGAATAGTTCATATTAAATCGAGGACTACTAACTTTTTTCCTGTCATGTCGAGGGCAGAGCTTCCCCGAAGGCAAAGCAGCTCGGCAAGCTCTTGTCACTGGCTCAAATTGTCCAGTGAATTCAATGACTCGACTTCTGAGCGATTCTGATCCACCTGGTACAGGGAGTTCGTCCAGACAGTCACCGAGCGAAGTCCCCCAGAATCGGCCTCCTTCGGTGTTTTTACTATGTAAAGTGAGGAATAGAAATAATTAAATGGGATTCATCTAGTTGACGGAGCAGAATGACACTATGTTACGGGGAACTCGAATTAATTTTTTAACGCACAAAATTATGAATGCAAATTAAACGAAAATAAAGCCAATTTAAAAACGCTACAAATTTGTTACAGGGGTTGGTTATTCCTCGGACCAGGCGCATGGAGACTCATTTCTACAACATGAGGGAAAAGGGAGAAACAGTGGGTGTGGCGGGTCCCGGACCCACTCCAATCAATTCAGGGTCCAAAATTTAGTGGAAAATGATACCCCACACGGCTAGGTACCAGAAATCTCGAAAACACATATTCAAAATGTGTAATATATACCCTATTTGACCCATAACTTCTTCCAGTTGGTGCCAATCGTCCTGAGACCCACTTCATTGGATTCAGCTTCCAAGATTTAGTGGAAAATGATACCCCACACGCCTAGGTTCCAGAAATCTCAAAAACACATTTTCAAAATGGGTAATATATACTCAGTTTGACCCATAACTTTTTCCAGTGGGTGCCGATCGTTCTGGGACCCATTTCATTTGATTCAGCGTCCAAAATTTAGTGGAAAATGATACCCCACTCGCCTAAATCGCCCAAAATCCATTTTTCAAAAAACACATTTTGACCCCTACCCCGCCCAAATTTGGTCCGATCGGGCTGAAAAGCTTGGAGGACCGTCCTAACCGGGAACAGACCCCTGACCCAAATTTCAGATTTTTAGAAAATTTTCTACTACCGAAAACGGCGTGGACGGCGGACGGCGTACGGCGGACGGACATTGACCATTTTTGATCTAGACGTCATGAAACGTCCAGAAAAAAATTTTGAGCCGAATCGGAGAGGTTGACCATTTGCATGAAAACATAGGTTGATTATTCAAGAAATAACCAACCAAAATGGGTATCTATCTGCTCCTAGACATAATGAAACGTCCAGAAAACAATTTTGGGGTCGATCGGTGATGGTCGATCTCCCCTCCCCCCGTGAGCATGAGAACATAGGTTGATTCAAGGAATAACCAATTACAAATATTGTAGAACATCATCTCATGGAATGAACCAACTAAATTGAAATCACTAACGGGATCAGAGTAGGCGTTGGCAATTTCTCGTCTTCCCAATGGTACAAGTCGACGTCAAATGGCAGTTTCGGAGCCACTTTCAGCAGTTCAGCTTTTCTACCGCCAGGTGGCGCATGTGCACATGCGGTTTTTTCGTCATTAGACGAGTCTTCGGCGTTTTTCTGGATAGTATTTACATTTTTTGAACTTTCCCCTTCTTGTTTTCGATTGTTGTACAAATTCTGAAAAGGAATTTCTTATGTAAAAATATATATTGGAAAAATGTTCAGTACTCATTGAAAATGTCGACGTACTAATTTAGAGGGTACTATGAAAATTAATTTGATTCTTTTAAATCAAATTAAATTAATTAATAAAATTAATGGTAGTTTCAGCGTAACGGCCTAATAATTACGGTTTAGAGATGAATGTTTATGGCCTATAGAGCCATAATATGGTATGCAACACACATAAAGACAATAATACCAATACATCAGCACCAAAGAGATGCACCGTACCATACATTCCGAGAGGAAACCAATCTCCTCTCTCGTCACTGTCTTCTTGTCTCGTTTGGGCTCGACAACTTCTTCCAAATCGCTGTCAGAACTAACTTCATCTTCGTCCGAGTCATTTTGAACGTGGGTTTCTTCTATGGGTTTAACGATTTTCAATGAATTATACTTGGTTATAACCCGGTTCATACGGTCCTTCAGATGAAGAGCGCTCGTCAACATTTCACGACCTCCTACAGTGAACCGACAAATTTGTATAGAATAACAAGTTGAAATTTGGTTCGGAATAAAAACAAATAATAATAATAATAATGAAATCACGACGATACAAAAATACACGTAACATACCTTCAGCAACAGATATTAATTCGAACCCAGACGATGACTTTTGGTAAGAAAGAATTGTTGATGATTTTATAGGAATCTTTAGCCGCCTCCAGAATAGAACTGTTCTCTTCGTCTTCAACTACCGTCACAATATCGTCTGAAATAGTCAAATTTATCATCAATTTATTCACACTATTGTAGTAGTTAATTCTGTACAGACAATCACTAGTATGGGGGATTAGGCAGGGCGAGGTGAACAAGCCGTGGAATCCAATGACGTAAGTTCGCGTATAATGGACCAAAAAATGCTGCAAGTGCTTCCACAGTGTTCGATCATTACGAGCAAGACTATGGGGAATCGATTCACAGTTCAACGTTTAATAGAAAATGATACCCCACACGTCTAGGTACCCAAAAATCATGAAAACCACATTCGAAATACGTAAGTAGGCACCCATTTTAGCCCATGCTTACCTTTGGGTGGGCGCCAATCGGTCTGGGTTCAATCTTAATTGAATAAGTAACGTCCTAAATTCAATGGGAAATAATAACCCCATGCCTAGATTGCCGAAAATCCATTTTTCGAAACCATTTTCACCTATTATTTCTAAATATGATCCGGGGCTGAAAACTTTTGAGACCAACTAGAACTGGAAAAAGGTTTTGTCAAAATTTCGGATTTTCATATAATTTTCTACTGGGTACTAAAAGCGTGAATGGCGGACAGTTTTGGGAGCCCAAATTTAGGTAATTTTGGTTTAATGATGTAAACAATATTGAACGTATTCAGTCAAGTTTTGGGTCCAATCTGAGAGGTTAACCTCTTATGACCTTATCAATGAATTTCAACCAATTTTCAAACATTCAACCAACCATCCAATATCCAAGGAATAATCAACCAATTGCAGTTTTTTTTTTGTCTTTTCAACAATATGATTTTTGGACGATGGAAATTCGAGATTTTTCTCGGAGAGGAAATTGTAGATAACGCTTAGACAGGGGTTGGTTATTCCTCGGACCAGGCGCATGGAGACTAATTTAAAAATAGGTTCAGCGTCCATGACCTCTTCCGCTATGCGCCAATCGTTCCGGGACCCGTCTCATTGGATTCAGCGTCCAAAATTTAGCGGAAAATGATACCCCACACGCCTAAGTACCAGAAGTCTCGAAAACACACAACCGAAATGGATAGGTACCTATTTTGACCCATAACCTCATCCAGAGGGCGCCAATCGTTCCAGGACCCATTTCACAGGATTCAACGTCCATAATTTAGTAGACAATGATACCCCACTTGCCTAGATCGCCAAAAACCCCTACTCCGCCCAAATTTGGTTCGATCGGGTTGAAAAGTTTCGAGGACAAACTAGAGCCGGAAACGGGTCCCTGACCAAAATTTCTGATTTTTTGGAAAATTTTCTACTACTAAAGTCGGCGTGGACGGCGGACGGACATTCTAGACAGAGGCATGATAGCTGGATGCACGACTAAGGCTGCAATCTCCGAGTGGAGCCTAGACAGGTGGCAGGAACGATGGGACATGTCTCCAAATGGACGGCACACACACAAAATCTGGTCAAACATCCGCACACGCCTGTCTCAGCGCTATGTAGATATGGACCACTACGTCTCGCAGTTTGCCACTGGCCATGGCGACTTCAACGCCAAGCTCCATAGCATGAGATTGAAGCCCTCCCCCCTCTGTGAATGCGGCGAGCTTGAGACGGCGGACCATATCTACCTCCAGTGTCCAAAATACGAGACTGCACGAAGACGATGGCTAGCAGTACTGGGCCAGGCTGCATCAGAAGAAAATCCATGGCAGGCAGCTGTCCAATCAAGAGGAAATGCAGAAGGCACCAAAATATTCGCCCATCAGGTTATGGCTGCAAAAGGATGGCCCACAAGCAAATCACGCCAAGAAGCCCCTCCTGGTCCTAACCGTGCTACCTCTGCGTCCATCCTGGGCACTGCTGAGCAAAGCAGTGGCAAAACGCACGGCAGGAGAGTGAGCGCAACCGTCCAGGCATCAAGCAAAGCCCCAATAGAGCCGCAAGGCGTAGGAACGGGAAGAAGGAAAAGACCTGACGGACGGACATTCGACTTTTTCGATCTGGACACCTTGAAACGCCCAGAAAATTTGTTTGGACCGAATCAGAGAGATTTACCTTTTGTATTGTAACGATTTATGTTCTTTAGTAAATAATTTATTAACAATTGTTCAGCGTCTATACTCAGTCTCCGAACTGAACTGAACTCCGCGGCGTTCCTGAGTCCGTTTTATACCTGCTGCCTGGCCGAGAATGTTCTGGAACCTTCCCAGGTTCTAGGAACTTGTCGTGTTGTCTCGAGAGAACCGGAAGGTTCCAGCCAATTCGATACGACGCACAATTCCTCGAAATGACTCCCTTAGCCCTCCACAGGTCATTGATCCTGCGATGCCGGCAGCCCATTTGACAGGCGCAGGTGCCAGCTCGCAGCAATATGAAAACATAGGATGATGGTCCAAGGAATAACCAACAAAAAGTGATTGACACAAGAATCCAAAGATACGACCACTGGACGTGGCCTGTATTAACGTCAACCCTCCCTTACTCACGGATTCATAAACTACACAAAACATATACTACAAAAGTACACAACTTATATGTTATATTCACCTATTTGAATTTCCACTTTGAATTCTCTCGAGTTGAGGACGCCGTATAGCCTCATTTCGGACTCATCGTCGGTCTCCGAGTCGTGAGAATGTCCCTTGACCAGGTCGTCCGATGGAAGGAGAAGTTCAAAACAGGAGTCAATTGAGGTCAAAGCAGCCTCCATTTCAGGCATCAAATCTAAGAATTGGTAAGTAAATTATACCGTTAGTTGGTTTATGAAGAGGTTGAGTGATGAACACCTAAGGCGAAACGGCAAGCCAAAATCATAAGTCGCTGCAAATTTTTCCGCAAAGGTTGATTATTTTTAAAAGCAAGATTATAGGAATACCGGTGGGTGTCCCGGGCTCATTCTTAACGATTCAGCGTCCAACAGTCCCAAATGCCTAGGTACCCAAAAATCTAGAAAACCCACTTCAAATCGAGGTTAGTGGTCAAAATGGGTATTCATCTACCTATTTCAGAAGCGGGTTATCGATATTTTCTGGTACCTATGCGTGTTGGATATCATTTTCCACTAAATTTTGGACGCTGAATCGATTGAAATGAGTCTCCCGGTCCGAAACGAGATCAAAATTACTTAAAATATCGAATTCAGAGGCACTTAAAATATTTTGTTTCGCAGTACGAGTGCTTCTTACCTTACTTCCCTATTACTTACCGGTCCGAGGAATAACCAACCCCTGTGAAAGAATTTGCAGCGTTTTTCTGGACGTTTCATGATGCCTAGAACGATAAAGATACCGTGTCCGTCCGCCATTTTTGATAGTAGAAAAATTTCTAAAAATTTGAATTTGTCAGAACAACATCCAAGACCCCCATTTTAATCGATTCGGCGTCCCAAATTTAGTAGAAAATGACATCCCACATGCCTAAAACACCGATAATCTCCATATAAAATCCTTTTTCGGATAAAACATTTAGACCCCCATCTCCCATAATGGTCCGATCGAGCTATGTTTTGAGGGCCAATAGAGCCAGGAACGGATCTCTGACCAAAATCTTTGATTTTTAGACAATTTTCTACAACCAAAAACGCACGGCGGACGGACAATGTACCTTTTGGTTGGTTATTCCTTGAATAATCAACCCACGTTTACATGGAGAACATCATCCTCTCCAATTTGCCCGAAAATTTGACAGTCAAGGTATCTATGTCAAAATACACAAACGTCCACGCCGTATTTGGTAGTAGAAATTCTGAAATTTCAGTCAAGGACCTTTTTCCGCCTCTAACTGGTCTTCGAAACATTTCAGCCTAATCTAACCAAATGTGGAGGGGAGGGGAGGAGGTAGTAAAAATGTGTTTTTTGACAAAAGGATTTTCGAAAATATTGCCGATTTAGGCGTGTGGGGTATCATTTTTCACTAAATTTTGGACGCTGAATCCAATGAGACACGTCCCGAACCGATTGGTGCCCACTGCGGGTGAATATGAGTTGAAATTGGTACCTAATTATCTAATTCAAAAGGGAGTTTTCAAAATTTTTGGGTACGTAGGCTTGTAGGGTATTATTTTCCATTAAATGCTGAATCGATTGGAACAAGTTTGGGACTTTCCACACTCAATGCTTTCCCCGTTTTCCCCATGCTAGATGTCGTGAATCATAAACTGTTAAATCTTTTAGGCAAATCAATACCTTTGGCATGGTTACATAGGTTGATTAGGCAAGGAATCGAACAAAAAGAAACTAATCCGGCTTACCATCCATTTGCTTATTGTAATTTTTCAGCCTCTCTTTGTTGATTTTCAGCAATCGTTTACGATTCTCCTCTTTTTCTCTTTTGGCTTTTGGATCAATAAATGATCGTTCAGCAAAATCAACCTGAAACATGGCAAATTAAAAAGTCAAACAACAAGCTTTTTCAGCTTTAGCAACCAAGTCACTCTATCACCGAAACCAGCAAGTGGTGCAGCGCGACTCACATTGTGTACGTCTTTGAGTAAAGAGTATCCATTTCGAAGTTTTAAGCAGTTCGAACCAAAGCGTGAGTGCCATTTGTCAAAGACAGAGATGGCCAGGGTGACCAGGCTTCGAGCAGCGGGATCTGGCGGTGGCAGAGAGCACTTGATGCCGAGAGCGTACTTGAAGAATTTGTCCAACCTTTCAAAAACTAGCTCTTTGAATGTCTCGTAACGCCTGTAGATCAAAATAAGAAGTCCACGATAACCAGAAATTGAGGTTAACTGAAGGCAGAAGGGCAGGTTGGGGGAGAGTACCTGGCAGAGGAGATGTGCTATTGGCTAGACATTATCAAACGGACAGACCCCAAGAAACGATATATAGCATAATATCCAAATCTAATTCAAAATTCTACAAACCAAAGCCAACATCAACCAGCATTGAAAAGAAGATGAATCGGGCATTATCCGCAATCTGCCATGAAGAAGAGATGCTCCACCTGTTCATTTTATGCGTCTCGACGCTCTCCTAATGTCTCCTCAATGGATACGACTCGACTGATCGGTCCAGTATGAGGAATAAGTCAAATGTTTCTTCCACCATATTCCCCAATGTTGAATCCAGCTGACAGACTCCAAGAAACGATATATAGCATATCCAAATCTAATTCAACATTTTCCAAATCAAATTCAACATTTTATTAAATCAACCAGCATTGAAAAGAAGATGAATCGGGCATTATCCGCAGTCTGGAATGAAAACGCCATGAAGAAGAGATGCTCCACCTGTTCCTTTTTTTGCGTCTCGACGCTCTCCCAATGTCTCCTCAATGGATACGACAGGACTGTTCCGTCCAGTATAAGAAATAAGTCAAATGTTTCTTCCACCATAATCCCCGATGTTGAATCCAGCTGACAGACTAACAAGAAAACATTAGACCCTGAAAAACGATATATAGCATATCCAAATCTAATCCAACATTTTATTTAATCAACCAGCATTGAAAAGAAGATGAATCGAGCATTATCCACAATCTGGAGTGAATACGTCATAAAGAAGAGATGCTCCACCAAATCTAAATCAACATTTTCCTAACCAAATTCAACATTTAATGAAATCAACCAGTATTGAAAAGAAGATGAATCGGGAATCATCCGCAATCTGGAATGAAAATGCCATAAATAAGAGATGCTCCACCTGTTTCTTTTTTTGCGTCTCGACGCTCTCCCAATGTCTCCTCAATGGATACGACAGGACTGTTCCGTCCAGTATAAGAAATAAGTCAAATGTTTCTTCCACCATATTCCCCGCAGTTGAATCCAGCTGACAGACTAACAAGTAAGCTTTAGACCCCAAGGAACGATATTATAGCATTTCCAAATCTAATTCAACATTTTACAAACTAATGTCAACATTTTATTAAATCAACCAGTATTGAAAAGAAGATGAATCGGGCATTATCCGCAATCTGGAGTGAAAACGCCATGAAGAAGAGATGCTCCACCTGTTCCTTTTGATGCGTCTCGACGCTCTCCTGATGTCTCCTCAATGGATACGACTGGACTGTTCCAGCCAGTATAAGATATAAGTCAAATGATTCTTCCACCTTATTCCCAGATGTTGAATCCAGCTGACGGACTAACAAGTAAGCTTTAGACCCCAAGGAACGATATTATAGCATTTCCAAATCTAATTCAACATTTTACAAACTAATGTCAACATTTTATTAAATCAACCAGTATTGAAAAGAAGATGAATCGGGCATTATCCGCAATCTGGAGTGAAAACGCCATGAAGAAGAGATGCTCCACCTGTTCCTTTTATGCGTCTCGACGCTCTCCTAATGTCTCCTCAATGGATACGACAGGACTGTTCTGTCTAGTATAAGGAATAAGTCAAATGTTTCTTCCACCATAATCCCCGATGTTGAATCCAGCTGACAGACTAACAAGTAAGCTTTAGACCCCAAGAAACGATATATAGCATATCCAAATCTAATTCAACATTTTGTTTAATTAACCAGAATTGAAAAGAAGATGAATCGGGCATTATCCGCAATCTGGAGTGAATACGCCATAAAGAAGAGATGCTCCACCCACCGGAAGAAGTTATGGGTCAAAATGGGTATCTATCTACCCATTTTGAATATGTGTTTTCGAGATTTCTGGTACCTTGGCGTGTGGGGTATCATTTTCCACTAAATTTTGGACCCCGAATTGATTGGAATGGGTCCGGAACCTGCCACACCACTGTTTCCTCCCATGTTGAAGAAATGAGTCACCATGCGCCTGGTCCGAGGAATAACCAACCCTTTGTAAGAATTTACAGCGTTTTTGAATACAAACCTCCGACGCCAATGATGTTGGTCGTTTTCAAATGGGCCATTTGGCGTATATTCTCATTCACTAAATTTATCCAACTGTTGCACATTTGGCAGTGCATCTGAAGAATGGTCAACGAGTATATTTCTCCACGACAAACGCGTGATCATAAATTTAAGGCTATCACTACATTTATAACCTTTTATGTCAGCTTAAAATAAAAAATTTATAACAGAAGACTTTATTTTTGTCCACCCCCGTAAATATACTGCCTGCACCAAAATTTAACCTACATCGTTCCACCATCCTAAGTCTCCGATACCCGGCCTACTCAAATGGGATTTATTGTGAGAGACTATCCAAAAAAGTAACAGGTATATCACTCACGATAGCAGCTCATCGTACAGTTGTACCGTGCTGAATCGAACTTCGGAATGCTCTTTCTTCAGGTATCCTTTCAATATGCCGAAAGCCGCCTTGACGTAATCGTCGCTATTTCTGCAACAAGTATACATTTATCTATATAAATATATAACTTATACACATATAAACGACTTACGACGGGGAATCATTGTCCTTGTTGGGAGGAATGACCAACCTAAACGCTGCGAATCACGATTTAGGCCAGTAAAATTAGGATTCCACTTAGAAATGATCTCCGGCAAGGTGGATATAGTTTTATTCGCTTTGTTAGACATCTTAAATAAAGTATAACGGCTATTTTCAGGCCCAACATGCACGAAACAAAAGTTGTAAAAACTCAAATTTTGCGTTCAGCGAGTACCAAATTGTTTAAATTTGGCCAAATAGTACTTAGACAAGTAAAAGTCCAAGAATTTCGCGGTTTTTTGAGCCCCTTGTCCAAGGCCCGAGGACATCGACCATCGATGATCAACTGAGATGAGGGACCTGGTGAAATAAGTTTAAGATGTTTTTGTTCTAATTATTATTATTATTATTGTTATTTATTTTTCCCCAGTGCTTTTGGATACGTTCTTATTTCGATAGAGAATTACATTTATGTTTATAGTTATAAGGAAGCGAACCCTTTGTGGTATAGGTCTGTGTAACCTGATGACTGCAAATAAAACGCTCTTGATTGATTGATCGGTCATTCGATTCCCTGCTTATGCACCTACCCCAGGCCAAAAGTTGTCAAACACAACCCCAAGCTTTTAGTACCATGCAAAACCAGGATACTTCATTTGGAGGTAAATATGCACTGTCACTACTGTCAGGGGCCCCTGTCATGGCGCCCTAATAAATCGATATGTCATGACAAGCGAGATAATCGATTCCAAAAACACTCCTCCAAACAACTTCTCTGATATAACTATATGGGAAGACCCACTCATATCACTCATAAACGAGTGTTCGACAGTTAATCAACAAATGAGTCAGTAGCAGGATGTCAGGAATTGACAACATAAGATCCCGAACAAACACTCCTTTTCACACCCTAACCTCAACAGACTCTCCAGAGAAATCTGGGGGTGGCGCGAGGCCAGAAATTTAATAAATAATGTTAAGATAATTTTGAGGCAGACGAGGCCTCAAGAATCCTACATCCAGAGACTGAATAGCCTCTAAATGAAAATGTTTCAGTTCGATAGTTGCTAAGCATGGCAACCCGGATGTTGAATTGTTTGCTTCAAGCATCAATGCAAAATTTGAAACATACATCTCTTGAGTCAAAGATACAGGAACCTGGATGCTTTCACTGTCAGCTGGACGGATCTCAAATTCCACCCCCCCCCCCCCCCCCCTTTATGTATCTGATAACTAGGGTCCTTCACAGGAATGCAGACCCACTCAAACCTATCTTGCTTTGAAGGACATGGTCTGAGAGACATATTCTTCCCACATTCAGGACACACATACACTCTCGCAATCAATCCCAGATCCATACAAATCTCAATCACTCTTTCCGGTCGCTCATGCCTCAAACACCCCAAAGAAAACAAATTAAACACTTCCATTCAAACAAAAAGGGAAACCCATCTAATTTGGAAGCAACGACAAAGAATTATACAAAACAATGAACATAATGAACTAGGTCTAGGCGCCTAATAAATGTAACGGACATCGATACATCGATCTCGATATTTAGACGCTTTGTCAAGCGTGTTATCAAGGGGCCCCCGACAGTGCATTTCAACCCAGGATACTTCATTTAGATGCCATACAATGCGAATAAAACCATTTTCAGCATGCTGGAGATTACGAATGATGGCTAAACCCAAGTATAGGGACCGCTGTCACGTAATCAACTGATAGCAATGATATCGCGCATACGGTGACTATCGATACTATCGATACAATTTGAATGCCTTTCGTTTTGTAATACTTACGTAACATTGTTCCGATAATTTTATTTTATTATTTATTTTTATTTTATTGTTTATTTATTTATTTTTAAGTTTATTTCAATTTAGTATTTTCTCTCGTTTTTATAAAAACAAATATGGCGGACGTGCTGCGCAGACAGATAGTGCGCTCGACAGAGCGTGCTATCGATACTTGCACTTATCAGTGACAACGGTTCCTATTCTTGGGTTTTACCCGAATGATATCTATGAGTCTAATTTCACCGGCCTAATTACACAATGGTTCATTCAACATGTACTTTCTCGCATATACGTAGATACCCACTTCCCCACAGGCTTAGGACCTTCAAGGATGAAAACCCAATTTGGTAGGACACCTGTTTTACCCACGCTTTGACACTGACTTGTGCAGCAAATTTCGAAAATCAACTACATCTGAAGTCACTAACCAAAATTCAGATCTATCGAATAACAACTACTCACTGCAGGAATAATCAACCATTGTGGACAAATTAGCAGCGTTTTTGAATTTTGTCATAAATCGATCCAAGTCGGAATTATGAGCACTGGAGAATCAGTTGTGAAAATCACTTACTCGGTCAATTTTAGAAGAGCCTGGAGCTCGTCCTTGCAAATTGTTTTGCTTCCCGAATGAGTGATGCTTTCTAGTAGTTTCTTCAATTCTCGAGATTGCTCCGCTGATAAAGTTTGAAGCACGGACATTTCAGAAAGACCGCGGTTGTTGAAAACTTACAGAATACGAGAAAAACCCTCCTTTCATCGGTGTGTACGAACGATCACAAAAATGACATTGCAACAAGCGAAATCTCTGAAACATGCCAAACAAACGGAAGGTTACAATCATAGTTCTCACGAGCGCGTGAAGAGTGCAGCACCTACGGTAGATTTCTATATACATCGAGAGATCGCATTCCCATTCACTTTGGCCGGTAGTTCTGCTACACTGCATCACTATTAGTATTGTGAAACAGTCTAGTATTAATTACAATTATTCCATTCACGTCATCATTATTCCAAACGTTACATAGGTTTAAACAGCGCATGGAGACTAATTTGAACCTCGGACCCATTCGAATCCATTCAGGGTCCAAAATTTAGTGGAAAATGATACTCCATATGCCTAGGTACCAGAGATCTCGAAAACAGACATTCAAAATGTCGGCGTCAATTGTTTCGGGATTCATTTAATTGGATTCAGCGCCAAAAATTTAGTGGAAAAATATACCCTACGCGCCTAGGTACTGGAAATCTGGAAAATACACATTCAAAATGGGTGAATAGGCACCCATTTTGACCCATAGCCTTATCCAGAGGGCACCAATCGTTCCGAGACCCGTCTCATTGGATTCAGCGTCCAAAAGTTAGGGGAAAATCATAACCCACACGCCTAGGTACCAGGAATCACGAAAACACACATTCAAAATGGGTAATAGATACCCATATTGACCCATAACCACTTCCAGTGAGTGCCAATCGTTCTGGGACCCTTTTCATTCGATTCAGCGACCAGAATTTAGTGGAAAATGATACCCCACACACCACGCAAAAAATCTCAAAAATCCATTTTTTGAAATTCACATGTTGACCCCTACCCATGCCAAATTTGGTCACATAACAATAAAAAATGGTTGAAATAACAGCAATTATTGTCGTGCCGGAAAAAGCACCCCCTCCACCTCCCATTATCTATTTTTTCTCCTACATTGTTACAATTTTGCTGATAATCAAAATGTATGATTATGATCTTAGGGTTGGGACATCGATCCCTCAACATCGATGTTCGATGTTTAAAGCATCGAAATAACGCAACTCTGATCCTAACGATGTATCGTAGAAAGAACATCGATGTTCCAATATATCGCTGAGAGATATGATGTTTTACAAACAGAATGTATTCTGTTTACATCGAAGTTACTTGCCAAAGAGGAGATACAGACAATAAAGGGAGTTAATAGACAAAATGGGAATGCGATAAGAATCAGGTTACAGAAAGTGAAATTACATTTACTACAATTACAATTATTAGTGGAATACACCCATACTCAATTGGGTAAATTGGCTTAGTAAATTGGAATTTCTACACTGTTTACAGAGCGTCAATACAATTTATGATAAACTAAGTCTTACAAGTTTTCACTTAATAGTAAGGTTATTACGGTTATCTCGGTCATGTTTCGAAACATCGATTTCTGGGGACAGAACACATCGATGTTATTAACTGAGGCTTTACTAAAGCAATCATCACTTGTTATTGTCAGTGTGTTGAGTGACAACAAAGCTACCTAAAGTATAATATTAAGTATCCTGTAACATCAACAACAAAGCATCGAAGACAAAACATTGAACCCCGTAACATCGATGTGAAACGATGTTTCTAGAGACGCTACATCGATGTTTCGGAAACATAGATGTCAACGTCCCGACCCCTTCTGTTCTAGAAAAACGTCCTGAAAAAAATTGGGACATTGGGGTACTCATCCGATACTTATACTGACTGTGAATTCCTCCGATACTCACTACTTTCAGCTTGGGGAAAAAAGCAAAAACGCTGCAAACTCATTCACAGGGTTAGGTTATTCCTCGGACCAGCAGCATGGAGACTCATTCCAATCGATTCAGGGTCCAAAATTTAGTGGAAATGGGTACTCCACAAGGCCTAGGTACCAGAAATCTTGAAAACACACATTCGAAATGGGTAGTTAGGCTCCCATCTGACCGTAACCTCACCCAGAGGGTGCCAATTGTTCCTGGACCCATTTCATTGGATTCAGTGTCCAAAATTTAGTGGAAAATGGTACCCCACCGGTCTAGATCGCCAAAAATATCTAAAATCCGTTTTCAAAATATACATTTTGACCCCTACCCCGCCCTAATTTGGTCCGATCGAGTTGAAAAGTTTCGAGGACCAACTTGAGCTGGGAACGGACCCCTGACCCAAATTTCAGATTTTTATACATTTTTTTTTTTTTTTTTTTTTTGGTTGGTTATTTAAGGAAAAACCATGATTTGTTTCTACGGCCCCATGAAACCCATTCTTCATTGAATCCCCACTAAATCGCATCTTGCTGCAAAAGAGCTGCGTGAAGTGTCACAAGAGTACGAGATTAATGTATTATTGTGGTGGAATAAGACTTCATCCACACCGTTGGTACCAATTTCATGTAAAATTTGAGTTAAAAATGTAATTTGCAAAATATTATGTTGCTAAACTCTATAGCAAAAATTTGTATTTTTCATTAAAAAAAATCAGATGAATATTCTTTTGAAATTCGTTTGCCATAATTCAGGTTTTTATTTAATCAATATGTGAAGTTCGACAAGTATCACAATGATATTGATACTGGGACGTATGTGAGATATTTACTCAATTTGATTTGATTTTTACGCTAAAGTATTCACCTGTTCTGATTTCTTCATTTAGAAATGCAATCTGCTTTAGTATTTTGAGCGAAACTCTTAAAAATATTGTTTAAATCCTTGTTTTTAATTTTATTTATTCATGAATATCAATGATATTTATTAAGTATAGAAATTCATTGCTAAAAATTGGGCCAGCAGTTGCATTTACACAATTACGAAGATTCAATTTTGTTGGCTTACATAACATTTGTTTATTAGAGCTAAATATTAATTTTTTAGTGGAATATTTAACAGGCGCGGATTCAAGGGGGGGGTCACAAGGGTCATGACCCCTCCCCCCCCAAACCAGGTAGAATTTTGAAAATGTTTGAAATTTTGAGATGAACTAAATTTTTCCAAACCAAAAATCTAACAAAATGAAGAAATTGACTAGAGCAATTGAAAAGAAATCACTTTATTGTTAAGAGATTGTTGAGTGAGAAAATTTAGTTAATTTTGTTTGTTTGGTTATTTTTTTTTTAGCTTTTGATTTTACCCTGTGACTCCCCCCCCCCCCCCCCCCTTTGAAAAAAATTTCTAGATCCGCGCCTGATATTTAGTTAAGATTTTAAATATGAAAATATGTTTTAGACTTGCATTAGATGTCTTACTGATCAGAAAAGGTTGATTGATAAAAATACAGATTGTTTCTTAAAAATGAGTATAACTCGTTTCCTAATGCACCTAATAGGGTGCGGTCCTACAACTCAGCCCAAAAAGATAATTTAATTCGGAATGTAATTTCAGGTTTTGGGCCCCAAATTACTCGGTCACACGAGAATTAATTGCACACCACATCTGATTTGGGAATTAGTGGGCTTGATGCACAAAATCTGGGGCCTTGATGCGAACTGCGGAAGACAAGATCAGTGGCAAAGGACCAGAGCCAATTACATTGTTTAAGAAGAGGTCAGAAATTAGAAAAATTGCGGGTTTTAGCCGTGGGAAACTGAAAAGCCTCAAAGTCTGCGTATGGCAGGGGCCGAATATGAGACACCGGTGGTTCCCATAAAGCGCTTCGGTGATCCTAGTGAACACTGTTATAAGGAGAGTGGCTCTTTCGTTTTCTTAAGTCGAACAAGAGAAACAGGATAGAAACAAGGAAAGAAAATCGTTTCGTACCTATGTGCCTCGGTCCGAGCGATGGAAGGAGAAGCACACTTCCGGTCAGACACAAGGCCAGGAGGATACGGTACCTGATCACCATCAAGGCCAAGAAACTGATTAGAACGAACGAACTGTTTCTCAGAAGAAGAAAAATTGCCCATGGAAGAAGGAGTAAAGGGCGCGTAGCCATGCAATAAAATCACTGGTGGTCATACCTAGTCTAAAGTTTGGGTTTCTACATATTTTGCAAAATATTTGCAGTTCACTGGAACTGGAGCGATATGAGCCGATGAGCTTTTATGTGGTGTGTAAAAACGGTTTCGAAATTATATGGATCTGATCAGAATAACAGAAATAAAAATGTTGCAAATTCTTACGCAGGGGTTGGTTATTCCTTGGACCAGGCGCATGAGGACTCATTTCTTCAATATGGGGGAAATGAGGGAAACAGTGGGTGTAGCGGGTCGCGGACCCATTCCAATCGATTCAGGGTCCAAAATTTAGTGGAAAATAATACCCCACAAGGCTAAGTACCACAAATCTCGAAAACACAAATTCGAAATGGGTAAGTAGGTGCCCATTTCCACCCACAACCTCATCCAGAGGGCACCAATCGTTCCGGGACCCATTTCATTGGATTCAGCGTCCAAAATTTAGTGGAAAACGATACCCCACACGCCTAGGTACCAGAAATATCGAAGACACATATTCTACAAGGGTAGCCAAAATGGGGGGTACCCATTTTGACCCATTACCTTCACCCAGAGGGCGCCAATTGTTCATCTCAAAGGCAGAGCGTTGAAATTCAAGGTTGAAATGAATGAAATAAGATGAATCTTCTTGTAATGGTCATCATGGGTGTAGGTTAGTTTAATTGTATTGATAGTTACAAATTGAAAACATTGCAAATTCCTTCTTAACGGGTTGGTTATTCCTCGGACCAGGCGCAGGGGACTCATTTCTTCAGCATGGGGAAAATGGGGGAAACAGTGGGTTGGCGGGTTCCGGACTCATTCAAATCGATTCAGCGTCCAAATTTTAGTGGAAAATGATACCCCACACGCCTAGGTACCAGAAGTCTCGAAAACACCCACAAAATGGGTAGATAGATACCCATTTTGACCCATAACTTCTTCCGGTAGGTGCTAATCGTTCTGGGACCCATTTCATTGGATTCAGCGTCCAAAAGTTGGTGAAAAATGATACCCTACACGCTTAAATCGCCAAAAATTTCGAATATCCATCTTTTGAAAATCACATTTTGACCCCTAATTCCTAAAATTTTGTCCGACTGAGGGCCAAATTTTGAGCCAAAAACTGGTCTCAGTCAGGTCTCTGGATAGGAGAGGTTGACCTTCTGCATAAAAACATATGTTGATTATTCAAGGAACAAACAACCAAAATTTGCAATTTTGTCAGGGACCTTCTTCTGGCTTTAGATGGTCCTCAGAACTTTTCATCCCAAATGGCCTTATTTTGAAAGGGTAGTTTTAAAAATGTGTTTTTCAGAACTCGACTTTCGGGACTTTTTGTGAGCTGGGCATGTGAGGTGACATTTTCTACAAACATTTGGACGCTGAATCGATTGGAATGAGTTTGATACACTCCGTAGTCTTGCTACAAATAATAATAAACTATTGTGGAACCATTTTCAGGGATTTTCATGTTATGAACTTGTGAACGAAATGAATAAGAGGGGACGACCGAATTGCTATTCGAGGATGAGAGGTCAATTCATGATGGAAAATTCTCTTGTGAACCACCGATTCATTTATTATTTCTTCTATTCGTAGATCATGCCTTCCGTGTGGTCGTGGATTTCAAGAGTAGGAATAGGAGGAGGAAGTCCGGAAGCAGGTGAGAGTCCACCGAAGGAATACTTGAGCACAAAAGATGACGATATTTTCGTCCATTGCGACTCATCTCCCGTGTGGGCACTTCACCCCAGAGCAAGTATTTGAAGTGCCAACCATTTGCGGATCTTTGTCTCCAACCGGATGCCATTGAGGGTGGGCACAGGGGGTGTGCACCTCCGGGGTGAATATGAGCGAAACCGGATACATGTCCACGTGTCTCACCCACCTGCGGCCCCCTGGCACGTGCGCAATGTTCTACCTTCCGGCTCATGTACCACTCCCACACATCTTCGCCACCTTCCAATGGCACAGGAGGCTTATTTTTTTGGTGGAAATATCGTTTCCTGCCACCATTCATGTGGACTAAAGTCAACTCTCGCTATATCAAACCCTCGTTGTATGTACAGAATCTCTCGATATTTCGATGTGAAAGCTCGGTTCATGAGTGAAGTAAGAAAAAAATCTGCAAATTCTTACACACGGGTTGGTTATTCCTCGAATGGGGGAAACAGTGGGTGTAGCGGGTCCCAGACCCATTCCAATCGATTCAGGGTCCAAAATTTAGTGGAAAATGATACCCCCACACGCCTAGGTAGCAGAAATCCCGAAAACACATATTCAAAATGGGTAATAAATACCAAATTTGACCCATTACTTCTTCCAGTGGGTGCCAATCGTTCTGGGACCCGTTTCATTGGATTCAGCGTCCAAAATTTAGTGGAAAATGACACCCTACTCGCCTAGATCGCCAAAAATCTCGAAAATCCATTTTTCAAAAACACATTTTGACCCCTACCCCGCCAAATTTGGTCCGATCGGGCTGAACAGTTTCGAGGACCCGTCTCGGCCGGTATCAGACCCTGACCCCAAATTTCAGGTTTTTAGAAAATTTTCTACTACCAAAAACGGCGCGGGGGGGGGGGACGGGGGATTGGACGGGTACGTCGTACGGCGGACGGACATTGACCCGAGATGGGTCCTCGAAACTTTTCAGCCCGATCGGACCAAATTTGGGGGAGGTAGGGGTCAAAATGTGTTTTTTGAAAAATGGATTTTCGAGGTTTTGGGCGATCTAGGCGAGTAGGGTGTCATTTTCCACTAAATTTTGGACGCTGAATTCAATGAAACGGGTCCCAGAACGATTGGCACCCACTGGAGAGTGTTGATGGAACATCTTATACATTCCATGTAACATACGAACTACATATTGCTCTCCTTAGACTGTTAGTGGTCATGAGGGTTTGCAGCTCTGTTCATTTAAGTCTCAAGTCACTCCTTCTTCTAGAGTTGTAAGAAAGTGAGTACAAAAATATATTGTTCAAATTGTGATCCGCGAGTTATAATTCCCATTTTCTCACCAAGAATGTTGAAGAGAAGTAATGGGTCAAATTGGGTATTTGTTACCCATTTTGAATATGTTTTTTCGGGATTTCTGCTACCTAGGCGTGTGGGGTATAGTTTTCCACTAAATTTGGACGTGAATCATATGTGGTCCCAGAAATGAAACGGAAAATTATGGTCAAAATGGATGACCCCCATTTGGAGGATTTGTCTGCGGGGGTATCATATTCATAAATTTGTAGAAGATTGACCCATGTATCGGAATACAACGAAAATTGCATTTTTTGATCAGGACACTCATGAACGTCCAGAAAAAAATTTTGAGCCGAATCGGAGAGGTTGACCATTATCATGAAAACATAGATTGATTATTCGAGGAATAACCAACCAAAACGCTGCAAATTCTTTCACAGGGGTTGGTTATTCCTCGGACCACGAGCATGGGGACTCACTCCAATCGATTAACCGTCCAAAATTTAGCGAAAAATGATACCACACACGCCTAGATACCAGAAATCTCGAAAATCCACTTTTGCAGTAGGTAGATAGATACCCATCTTGACCCATGTTCACCTTTGTTGGGCACCAATCTCAATGGATTAAGGAACGTCCTAAATTTATTAGGAAATAATAACCCTCGCCTAGATCGCCAATCGATCTGGGTTCCGTTTCATTGGATTCTGCGTCCACAATTTATTGGAAAATGATACCCAACACACCTTGATTGCCAAAAATCTCAAAAATGTATTTTTTGATGTACCCATTTTGACCCCTAGCCCACCGAAATTTGGTCCAACCGAATTGAAAAGTTCAGAAACAGACCCCTGACCTAAATTTCATATTTAAAAAAAAATTTCTACTACCAAAGTCGGCGTGGCCAGGCGGACGGATATTTGCTAATTTCGATCTACACACCTTAACACATACAGAAACATTTTTGCGCCGAATCGGAGAGGCTGACTTTTTGCATGAAAACATAGTTTGATTATTCAAGGAATAACCAACCGAAATTCTCTAAAATCTGATATTTTGGTATGATATACCTGATAGTTGGTCCTCGAATATTTCAGCCAGAACAGACCAAATTTGGGAGTGGGTAGTACCTACGAATGTGGGTTTCCGTATTTCTGGCCAACTAGAGTAATTTGACACTAAATGTGCGACGAAAATGACACGAACGCCGTTAGAACTTCGCCTATGAAGAGTTAAAATTCAATTAACCGAAAAAAATTGTTTACTAAGTTGTTCAATTTATCGGTTTTTGTTTACTTTGTTGAGGTTGCTTTTAGGAAGAAAATTTAATAGATGGATTCGGGTTAACGCAGCGCCGTTTACAATCTCGTATCAAGCAAAAAAGACTCTCGGGCTCCGTGTGAGCACATGCCAAGCCAAAACTCGGCACCAGATGAGCCAAAATACGACACGGACCACGCAGGGGGGCCCACGTGTGGCTCCTCACACGTGGACACGGCTCCTCAGTCGAATAGGGTGAATACAGCTCAGCTGACTTACCTCAATTTTTCCTGCATCAGAGTTACCTACGTAATGGCCGTTTTATTTTAATTTTTTTTAAGGAACTTTTTTGGCATCAGCCTTATTTTTAGAATGAAGAAGAAGAAAACATGCTTTATTTTTATCAATGACAGTTGTTATCTTCAACTATAGCATTCGCATTTTGAATTAGTCTTTTAGCGAATTGAATTAAACTTTCCGCAAAATGAACTAAACTTTCCGCAAATTGAATTAGACTTAGATACCCGAAAAGTACCTGACCACCACGGTCCCGATTGATAGTCCAAACTCTGCCGACCCAGAGCCTGATACCTTCCTGTTGATTGGTCTACAATCCTTCTCATTGCATGGTTTGGCATTCCTTCTCTGTGTCGTTTTTCCCGGACCTTATTGGACCGGTAGCAATGGAGGAAAACGTATTCCTTCTCTATGCCTAGTTCATTATCTCAGTGCCTTCGTCTCCGTTGTCGGTCAAGTGTCCGATGTTTGTTCATTGGTAGAACATTAAAAAAAAAAAAAATGAAATGAGTCAAGTTCTTCGGGTTATTTCCGTAACAGAAGAAATAATCGTAGACACAGTAGACGACTTATAGGTCCGGCAAAAACAACACAAAGAAGGAATGCTGAACCATGCAACGAGAAGGATTGTAGACCAATCAACAGGAAGGTATCAGGCTCTGGGTCGGCAGAGTTTGGACTATCAATCGGGACCGTGGTGGTTAGGTACTTTTCGGGTATCTAAGTTTAATTCAATTTGCGGAAAGTTTAATTCATTTTGCGGAAAGTCTAATTCCATTCGCGAAAAGACTAATTCAATGTGCGAATGCAATATAACATACATGTAATAATCATGGTCTCAGAGACCGTCTGATGAGTTCACCGTCCGCAACATTTAGAAAATAAGGAAAAAAAAAAAAAATAAATAAATAAACGCCTCATCAACAAAACAACTGAGTGGTAGGCAAACATGATGTAAAAATATAACAATCGCAAACATGGGAGAAACTTTTTATAAACCAAGATTCAATATATTATGTAACGATAACAGTGATAAATTACTCTCCATATACATAACAAATTTATTAAATAATCAAATAACCAAGTCAATAATGATAATAATCTAATAATTAAAGCCATATTCACTCATGAATTTACTTCTCATGCAACTGCACAATACTGAACCAGACCGATGCTCACCTCCCTAATCAACCTCAGATAATCCTGCCAACCAAAACAGACCTATCCTAATACTTTTTCCTTACTTTACAAAGTGCACTACAGTTTCCCACAAAATGAAACGCATTTTCTACCTCCCCACTACTGCATATATTAGAAATGACACAGGATAGCATGAGGAATATACAGATGCAGGATAACGAACGAAATTGATTATAAATAAGCTAGTGATGCCGGTACAAGGTACAAGTTACTTCAAGCAAATAACCCTCTACAGGGAAACTGACTTCTGACTCTGACTACTTCTCTGTATGACAAAACTTTAAAACGCTGCAAATTCATTCACAGGGGTTGGTTATTCCTCGGACCAGGCACATGGAGACCCATTTCCAATTTCCATTTCCATTTTTTCTTACCAAAAACCGCGCAGATTACGTACGTTGGAGAGACATTTTATCTTTTGGTTGATTATTCCTTCATTGAAAAAGATCATCGGGATCCGAGCGGCCTTGGACCAGCAGCTTGAAGACTCATGTCGCCCAGATACAGGAAATCTGGAAATCCCACATTCGAAATAGGTAGATTTGACCCGAAACCGCTTCGGGTGGGCGCCAATCGTTCTGGGACCCTTTTCTTTGGATTCAGCGTCCACAATTTAGTGAAAAATGATACCCCACACACCTAGATTGCCAAAAATATCAAAAATCAATTTTTCGAAATACACATTTTGACCTCCACCTCGCCCAAATTTTCTCCGATCGGGCTGAAAAGTTTAGAGGGCCAACTAGAGCCAAAAACGTGTCCTTGACCAAAATTTCAGATTTTTATAAAATTGTCTACTACCCAAATCGGGGTGGACGGTGCACGGACATTTGCTAATTTTGATCTAGACACCGTAAAACGCCCAGAAAAAATTGACTTTTTGCATGAAATCATAGGTTGATTACTCAAGAAATAACCAATCAATAACCAAATACCTTTTTCGATCATTCTACGGTTGAATATTGCCGATCAAAGGGGCATGTAACGTAAATTTTAAATTCACAATGTAGATTCGTTCACGTGAAGTGTTCTCGAAGGTTTTTGCGATTTTATACTGAGACCGACAAAAATAGCTTCCTTTCCATTCAATGTTTTTCCAATAAATTAGCCAGAGACCACAATGTGCCAGTCTCCCCTACATGATCGCTGGCTCTTTACACTGGTTGTTACATCGTTGTCGTCCTGACAACCGCGTAACTGGGACAGCTCTCCACGTGTGCGCCACGTGCTACTGTTCCAATGTTTTTTTGTTTTCATACAAAGCCTTTTCTCTCTGTTGACACGTTGCAGGACTGCCATCTGCGCCAAAAACTCGAAGGTTCCTATTAGAGTTGGCTAACAGTAAGAAATGAACACTTAATTGTCAACTCAATCGACCACCTGTTGATCGCGATTTTGATTCTTCCATCGGTCTGCACCCTCTTTTTGTCTCTTCACTCGAGACACGCCATGTGGAGAGCCTGTGTGTTTTTATTTCGATACAAGTTTATCTTAATTCGTCTGGCCACGTCAGAAAATGACTCCCAATAGGTAAAAACGTTGCGAATTCTTTCGTAGGGGTTGGTTATTCCTCGGACCAGGCGCATAAAGACTCATTTCAATCGATTCAGCGTCCACAAACTCTTCCGGTGGAAACCAATCATTCCAGGATCCGACTCATTGGATTCAGCGTCCAAGATTTAGTGGGAAATGATACCCCACATGCCTAGGTACCAGAAATCTCGAAAACACATTCAAAATGGGTAGGTAGATACCCATTTTGGCCCATAATCTCTCGCGGTGGGAACCAATCATTCCAGGATCCGACTTATTGGATTCAGCGTCCAAAATTTAGTGGGAAATGATACCCCACATGCCTAGGTATCAGAAATCTCGAAAACCTACATCGAAAATGGGTAGGTAGATAACCACTTTGGGCCTCAATCTCTTCCAGTGGGCACCAATCATTCTGGGACGTACTTCATTGGATTCAGCGCCCAAAATTTAGTTGAAAATAAGACTTCAAACGTCTAGCTATCAGAAATATTGAAAACCTACGTAGAAAATCCTCCTCACCATTTTGATCCGATCGGGCTGAAATGTTTTGAAGACCAACTAAATCCCAAAATGGCCCAAATTTCAGATTTATTTGAACATTTTCCACTACTTGGACAGTGTTGGCGTATGACGGACACATTTAACTTTTTTGATCTAGACACCTTGATATGTCCAGAAAAATTTTTTGGGCCGATTAGAAGAGATTGACTTTTTGCATGTCATAATAGCGATGGCATCATACGATAACCTCGTATCCCCAAAATACCAAATTTTGCCGGAGAGACAAATAACTGTGCAGTTCTTCCAGCAATGTTAATTTCAACTTCGCCAAGGTTATCATTTAGGGCGCTAGAGAGCAGGAAATGAATATTCCGCCAAAATTTGAATTACAGCTTGATGAGATACGAGGTTCTCATTCAGAAAATCCAACTTAAAAAAAGTGGTCAAAAATTGAGATACGAGGTTATCATGTGATGCCATCGATAGGTTGAATATTCAGAAAATAACAAACCAAAACGCTGCAAATTATTCCATAATGGTTCATCATTCCTTGTAGCATGTGTATGGAGTATAATGTGTGCGTGAAGTGTTCACTATGACCCATTTATAGTGGGCCCCAACATTCCGGCACCCAACTTTTTGGATTCGGCGCCCGAAAATGTAAAATGATACCCCACACGCCCAGGCACCCAACAAAATCGAGAACCCACTTTCAAAATAGGTCGGCACCCATTTTGACCCATATCTACCTCCGGTGCGCACCAATCGAACCGTAACCTCTGCACGCATCATGTGGCTCTTGTAGCTGCAGAATATATGCGTATTTTGGTTGGTTATTCATTGAATTATAGGTTGAAACACAGGTTGACTGTCTTTATGCAAAAATTCAATCTCCGATTCGGCCCAAAATTTTTTTCTTGACGTTTCATGGTGTCTAGATCAAAATTAGCAAATGTCCGTACGCCGTCAGCGCCGATTTTGGTAGTAGAAAATTTTCTGATAATCTGAAATTTTGGTCAGGGACCCGCTTCCGGCTCTAGTTGGTCCTCAAAAATTTTCAGCCCGATTGGACCAAATTTGGGCGGGGTAGGGGCCAAAATGTATTTTTTCGAAAAATGCATTTTCAAGATTTTTGGCGATTAAGGCATGTAGAGTATTATATTCGATTGAATTTTGGACGCTGAATCCAATGAAACGGGTCCCGGGATGATTGGCGCCCACCGGAAGAGGTTATGGACGCCATTTTTGAACGTGTGGTTTTGAGATTTCTGGTACATAGGCGTGTGGGGTATCATTTTCCACTAAATTTTGGACGCTGAATCCAATGAGCTGGATCCTGGAACGATTGGCACAGTCCGCAAGAAATTATGGACGCTGAATCGATTGAGATGAGTCTCCATACGCCTGGTCCGAGGAATAAACAATCCCTGTGTAAACATTTGCAGCGTTTTACATATTCTACGGAGTTTAACAGTTTGAATGCATCGACTAATGACGTAAAAAATCGTCTGGGTAGAATTAAAATCGTTGCTTTCTTCGAGCTTTTTACAATTAGTCGTTTTGCGTACATTTTGACAAAAGTAGATGAGTCTAATTCTATGGCTCAAATTTGATCGAAAAAGGAGAAGTTCTAAATTGGGCTTTGTTGATACTCTTATTGATTTATTTTTTATTTTTATTTTTATTTATTTATTATTTTTTTTACAGCAAATCAAATTTAGAGGTAAGTCGGTTATTGCCACAGATACGGAGGAGATTCCTGGAGCTTCAGAATTAAGATTCGTTATGAATAATTAGAGAAGAAGGTGAAGCGAATCGCTTAAGTGGCGAACCCCATGAGACGGTGCGTGGAGTTAAGTGGGTTGTGAAGGCGGAGGCAGGTGCGCGGCGGAGACGGCAGGAAGAGGAGCAAGCGGACCATGGAAGGCCCGTGCACGGCCACGGCCCAACATATCACGGCCATTGAGGATCCCCGTGTTCCTCCTTAGTAACGAGGAAAAAAACGAGAAACAGAACGTTCTTTGAATGAACACGAAGGATATCCGCCCAAAATGTGAAAAGACAGAAACCACCTCGGGGATGTTCATTCGGCGGAGTCATGAGAGTTGAATGAGTCACATGATTTGTCCGTGCACATGAATTATCTAGACAAAAGGCGGAACCAACGTCCATTGAGGGAGCCGCCGGTTGTCTGTAAAATTGCAGCCCTTCAGATTCAGGGTCGTGGCGCTCAGCAATTTAGCAAAGGAAGCTTCGCAGGTGGTTGTAGGGATGAACGATACGAATCGATATCGAGATGGTATCGATACTTTTCTTCCGATACCGATCATTTAGAATCGATACTCTGCTTTCGATACCAAGACTGGTATCGGTAAAAATAATCGGGATCGAAAAAAGTATCGAACAATAACAGTACCTCAAATTTTTGTTAAAAATTACCCATTAAGAATCGAAAAGGCCCTCTCCTAAAGGTTGCTACACTTTGAGTATATACTTTGGATATATACCATAGACTACGGTATATACTCGAAGGGCCAGAAGCTTCAGAGAGAGATCCCTCATCCCTGCTTTGGCTAGGGGTTGTTTTGTGAAGAAGATGAAGAAGCCAAAAAGCTAACGAAATTTCATAACGAAAACTGGGACGACAACATGGAACTAAGGATTGAGAAACCTTTGAGATTTTGTTATGACGCGGTGATTATATAAGGTTCTGATTTAGTGGGGGGAATGTAGCAAAATTGCGTGAAAAGCGTCAGTCAAACACATTCTGTGTTTCAATAATTTACGTCCTCCCGACGAACCCCAAGCTTGAAGGCCAGGTAACGTAGGAACGCACGGTACACCCTGTTCAGCTGATCCACATGGCACTCGTATGAGGGACTCCAGACGACGGAAGCATACTCCAGGTGAGGCTGGACAATAGCCCGATAGAGGGCAACGAGGGCAGTGGTACTGGTGAACTCCCTGGTGTTTCGCTTTATAAACCCGAGGGCACGCATAGCTCGAGAAGAGGCCTGGGCAATGTGTTCGTTGAAGGTCAACTGCCAGTCCATGAGAACACCAAGATCGGAGACCACAGAGGGACGTCTAAGGGCAACACCATTGATGGTATAGGGGTGCATATGAGGGATTAGCCGGCGGTGATACGTCATAACTGAACATTTGTCTGGGTTGAGGGAAAGGCCAGCATCCAAACACCACTGGGTGAAGTCATTGAGACAAAGCTGGAGAATAGAGGAGTCAGAGGGATCAAGCACTTGAAGGAAGAGCTTCATATCATCAGCAAATATGAGAAAGTTGACCCCCTTGAGAACAGCACCAACGCCATTAATAGCCACGATGAAGAGGAGGGGGCCAAGATGGGACCCCTGGGGAACACCAGATGTGGAGGTGAAGGCCGCAGAAACAGCACCACGAACCCTGACTGAGGACAACCGACCCGTAAGGTAACTCCCGTAATGTAAATAGTGGTAAATAGTGGTGAATAGTGGCAAGCCCCCTGGCGAGGAGCGGAGCGCCAAGTCTCGATTCGATACATGCTTGGTATCGATACAATTCTTCTGATACCGATATTAGTACTTATATCGATCCTCCTCCGGTATCGATCATCCCTAGGTGGTTGAGCCCTTGCTAGTTCAATACATTTTCAAAATTCACCTCAATTTAATTAATTTTCCTGAGACGAAAGGCCACTGCAAATTCCTTCAGGGGTTGATTATCCCTTGGATCAGGAGCATGGAGAAAGTGGGGAAAACAGGGGATGTAGAGTGTCCTGTATTCCACATTTAGTTAAAATGATACCTCACACGCCTGAATCCCCAAAAATCGCGAAATTTTTTTTTTCTTCAAAAAACACACTTTGAGCAGAAAAGTTTCGAGGATCTATAAAGCTAGAAACGGACCCCTGACCAAAATGTCAGATTTGTAGAAAAAAAATTATTACCAAGAACGGCGTGGATTGGACGCACATGGTACCTTTTTGGTTGGTAATTTCATCAATAATCAGCCTGTTTTCCTAGTCAGGGTCATTTGGCGAGAGGGGGGGGGGGGAGGAAGGGGTTATAATTGATTCAGCGTCCAAAATTTAGTGGAAAATGATACCCCACACGCATAGGTTCCAAAAATTTGGAAAACCTACTTTTGAAGTAGTAGTAGTAGTAGTAGATCTAGACACCTTGAAAATTTTGGGGCAAATGGAAGAGGTTGAATTTTTGTATGAAAACAAGTTGTTTATTCAAGGAATAACCAATCAAATGGTACCATGCTTGTCCGCAGTACACCATTATCGGTAGAAATAGTTGTTGTAGTAGTATCTATCTTATGTTTTTGGTCAGGAACCCGTTTTGTGGCTGTAATTGGTCCTCAAAACTTGTCTACCCTAACCCTGGGGGAGGGTAGGGGTCAAAATGAGTTTTTCGAAAAATGGATTTTTGAGATTTTTGGCGATGTAGGCGTGTGGGGTATCATTTTTGACTAAATTTAGGACGCTGCTATATATTGTTGCGAGCTGGCACCTGCGCCTGTAAAATGGGCTGCCGGCGTCACAGGGTCAACAACCTGTGGAGGGCTAAGGGTTGCTCTCAAACATTCAAGGGATGTATTGAATTGGCTGGAACCTTCCCATTAGCTCGAGACAGCACGTCGAATTCCCAGAACCAGGGAAGGTTTGAGAAGGTACTCGACCAAGAGGCAGCGAGTATAAAAGGGACCCAGGAATGCCGCGCAGTTCAGTTCAGTTTGGAGTCCCTATATGGATGCTTCAGGTTATAAATGCCATAAATCCCGTGCCATGTCATAAATAGTGCGACAACCGCATTACAACTGTGCTTTGTGATTGTGTCATTGTGCAAGTGTGTGAATGAGAACATTGTATTCAAGTGAACAATTGTAATAAATTATTACTAAGAACATAAATCATTACAATATTACCCATTTTGAATATGTGTTTCCGAGATTTCTGGTACCTTGTCGTATGGGTTATGATTTCCCACTAACTTTTGGACGCTGAATCCTATGAAATGGGTCCGGGAACGATTGGCGCCCTCTGGATGAGGCTATGGCTCAAAATGGGTATCTATCCACCCATTTTGAATATGTGTTTTCAAGATTTCTGGTACCTAGGCATGTGGGGTATTATTTTCGACTAAATTTAGGACGCTGAATCTAATGAGATGGGTCACAGAACGATTGGCAACCTCCAGAAGAAGTTATGGGTCAAAATGGGTATGTATATGGGTATGTATATTTTGTATGTGTCATTTCTGGTGCCTAGGCTAAGCACCCGTACTTACTCTGAATGTCTGCAAGATGTCTTGGAAGGTTCCTACAGACATAGGATTCACAAATAACCTCGGCAGGGTTTGTTCTTCAAGGAAAACACGATTATGATCGATCAGCTTGCTAGACCTAAATAGATCTCAACCCTTACCATAAGTGACGCATGCCCTCGTGACACACTCGAATCCCCGTATGTCCGAAAATACTTTTTTCATCGAAACGACAAACAGCAGACTAATGGCGCTGTCTTTTCACTCCAGTTGGTCGGTATCATGACTCCCTTTCTTGTGATAAGGATCGTCTCAAACCGAAAGGCTTACGTTGTTTCCTGTAACGTACCTGCATGTCCGGAAATAAGCAGCTGCTTCCAACCATCCGACCGCCCACTATCACGCCGAGAGACCTACTTACCCCTTTTATTAGTCTGAGAGATTAGCTGAACAAAAAACTCGAATGCACGAAACGAAAGATGTGCTCCTAGGGCCCTGTGCATCTGTGCATCTAAAAATACGTAATTTAGGTCGATGGTAAGTCTAATCGAGAATAATTTGTCATAGAACTGTTTATTTCATTTTTTAATTTAGAATCACCAGAATAAAAATAATAAATGCATCATGGTTGGGTATTCTTGAATAATCAACTTACATCTTCATGCAAAAAATCTCCCCGGAGCGATTGGTGCCCTCTGGATGAGGCAATGGGTCAAAATGGGTACCTATTTACCCATTTCGATTGTGTGTTTTCGAGGTTTCTGGTACCTAGGCGAGTGGGGTATGATTTTCCACTAAATTTTGGACTCTGAATCTAACGAGTCGGGTCCCGGAACGATTTGCGCCCATCGGAGGATGTTATGGGTCAAAATGGGTGCCTATCTACCTATTTTGAACGTGGGTTTTCAAGATTTCTGGTACCTAGGCGTGTGGGGTATCATTTTCCACCAAACTTTGGTCGCTGAATCGATACTATGGAGTCCCCATGCTCCTGGTCCGAGGAATAACCAACCATTGTGATTTTAAAATAAGTACTATTTTACCAATACGGGATTTATAATCTTCTTACATTCTCATTTTACTCCCCACAAATGTAAGGAATTTAGGTATGATTTGAAAAAAGATTCAGGTCAAATGCTGGAACGTCAAACACCAGAGATAACGCCGTAATTTTTTTTTTTTAATGAACATTATGAACAAATATGAACACCAAAAATTATATATCTCTATGCATCTAACGAACTGATGTGTACACATTATGATTTATACGACGTGTGTAATCATGAATCCACTCCTGGCAATTCCCACCAAAGTGGCTGAAGCTCCCAGGCTCGCCCTTTAATTACTAAGACGTTGAAGATGACGGGTGCAAAGGTTGTACGAGAGGAGATTAGATTGTGGGTTTTATCTCCTCTTCAAAATCCAAAGTGGATGCGGCACCGCACCATAAACCTGAGCTGGAACAGACCCTATAAAGTGAGCAGTTACTTATCTTTTGTGATGGTCTCCAGCGTCCTTCTGAAGACTAGCACCTGCTGGATAAGAAGTGAATTGCTGATCCAAAACCCCCAACAAGGCGGATCCCATGGGAACTGCAATGTCGTTACTTATCGCCGTTTGATAAGGAAATGTGGTTCCGAACAGTCGTCATAATCATCGGAATGGAATGTTTTATGGTTGGTAAGCGCAGCCAAATTTAAAATTTTGTTCTGGCACCTGTTTCTGGCTCTGGTTCTCGAAACTTGTCAGCCCGATCGAACTAAATCATCATTTGGGGATCAATTGGCACCCATTGGAAGAGGTTATGGGTCAAAATGGGCGCCCATTTACCCATTTTGAATGTATGTTTTCGAGATTTCCGGTACCTAGGCGTGTGGGGTATCATTTTCCACTAATTTTTGGACGCTGAATCTAATGAGACGGGTCCCGGAACGATTGGTGCCCTCTGGATCAGGCTATTGGTCAAAATGGGTGCCTATCTACCCATTTCGAATGTGTGTTTTCGAGATTTCTGGTACCTAGGCGTGTGGAGTATCATTTTCCACTAAATTTTGGACGCTGAATCACGTAAAATGGGTCCCAGAACGATTCGTACCCACCGGAAGAAGTTTTGGGTCAAAATGGGTATCTATTACCCATTTTGAATGTGTTTTCGAGATTTTAGCTACCTAGACGTATGGGGTATGATTTTCCACTAAATTTTGGACGCTGAATCCACTGATACGAGTCCCGGAACAATTGGTGGCCTCTGGATGAGGCTATGGGTCAAAATGGGTGCCTGTCTACCCATTTCGAAAGTGGGTTTTCAAGATTTCTGGTACCTAGGCGTGTGGGGTATCATTTTCCACTAAATTCTGGACGCTGAATCCAATGAGACGGGTCCCGGAACGATTGGCACCCACTGGAAGAGGTTATGGACGCTAAATATATTTTTTAATTAGTCTCCATGCACCTGGTCCGAGGAATAACCAACCCCTGTGAACGAATTTGGTCCATTTTTGAAACTCGATTTTGGCACATTATGGGAACGAGATATGTAGGGTATCGTTTTCCACTGAATTTTGGACGCTGAATCAATGGGAATGCGTCCAGGACACACGTCACTTTAATTTTTTTCCCACACTTGCTCCAAGGAATAACTAACCAACGTAGAAGAATTTGCTCCGTTTCTTAATATAGACATATCGAAAATATAGGCAGGTTGGTTGCATGAAATTTGGGATATTTATCCAGAGCATAAAACGTAGCCCTTAATGTTCGCTCGATTTCGCATGCCAATTAATAAGAAGATCACAATTTCGGAGTAGTTTTGTGTCCATTTCATATGCGTTGAGGGAGGTATGACGATGTTGAGGGTAGGGATGTAGCAGGGTCTCGAAATCTGAAGGTTTTTAGAACGGAACACTATCGACTCGAAAAGGATCGCTTAGGATTTAACGAGCGGTTTCCTCTTGAAAAGCTTTCTCTTTTTTAAGATCGTCTCCTATTAAACGGACCCACAGATTCACCGCCATTATCGCATTATCTCAACACCTGTAACTTCCTCGAAAAATCTCAAAGAAATCTCACAAACAGCGCTGTTAAGATGAAATCCCACAGGATAAATTATTCCATTATGTGGTATCATGTTTCAGTAAATTTTTGGACGCTGAATCGATTGGGATGGGTCCCGGACAATCCACATTGACTTTTTTCCATACTTCAAAAAGTCATCAACCATTGTAGGATATTATGCACCATTTTGGTCGGTTATCAACCTTTGCTTTCACGCAAAAAATCAATCTCTCCGATTCGGCCCAAACATTTTTTTTGGACGTTTCATGAAGCTGTAAGCCTCTCTCGAATTAAAATGTGTTTGAATTTACTATAATTTAATTCGGGTTTCTTCGGAGAATTTGGAAGCGACCTAGCGAGAGGATACGGGATGTAAGTCCAAGACTTACGACTGAGCAACTAGGGATACCAAGGATGAGCATAAAATACATTGATACAAAATGAATTATAATTGAAAACAAGGACACGTTGCAAAGGAGAATATACCTCAACCTGGGCTAGAATTGATACAAGACAAAGTAATTCGACAAAGTAAATTAGACAACATGTGGAGCATAAAATACAATTAATACATGATACATGAAATTATGATATACATGAAATATTATTTAATGAGCAAGCGCAACAATACCAGCTGTTGAAAACGGCGTCAACGTCGAAGGAAAACAGGAGGGGGCACGCTGTCCCGCAGGTAGGTACACAGGGAGGCTTATTAGCTTGAGTCCTTTATCTCATGGGGAACACAATGTTACAGCTTCAGTCGACTTCAGCACAGTAGCAGAGTTCACTTCAGAGCGAGCACAGGACAAAGCCAGGATGGACTGAGTGAGTTGCACTTGCATGACAGGTTACAAAATATAAATGACTCCGACATGTTGGGCGCCTCAGCAACGACTGCCCAGTTGGGCGCCTTGGCAACGAGTGCGCGCTGGAGCTCTCTCCAAATAAGACGTCCAGGCAGGAGCTATGTGCGCATCCTGGCGCATGCTCCCTCCCTTCTGGTTTTCTGGAGGCAGTAAGCCTGGGGGCTTACAAATCCTAGATCAAAATTAGCAAATGCCCGTCCGCCAGTAGAAAACATCTAAAAATCTGAAATTTTGATCAGGGGTCCGTTTCCGGCTCTAGTTAGTCCTCTTTCTAGCCCGATCAGACCAAATTTGGGCGGGGTAGGGATCAAAATGTGTATTTCGGAAAATGGATTTTCGAGACTTCTGGATTTTTGACAATATAGGCGTGTTGGGTATCATTCACTAAATTTTGGACGCTGAATTCAATGAAATGGGTCCCGTGACGATTGGTGCCCTCTGGATGAGGTTAAGGGTCAAAATGGGTACCTATCTACCCATTTTGAATGTGCGTTTTCGAGATTTTTGGTATCTAGGTGTGTGGGGTATCATTTTCTTCTGAATTTCGTAAGCTAAATTCGATTGCTCATTATCTAGCGGTTATTTATAAGCTTCTCACGTGGAATAGTAATGCACAGAATTGTACAATTAGGTACCTATTAGGTGTTATAAAATGTGGGTTTTTCTTCTCAAGATATTAGAACAAACATAATAATTATGTATACAGATGTAAGGATTTTTCTCATTCTTTGAGGTGTCTGTAATTTGGGTATTTGTTAATAGCTACTTCACTAGAATGTAATTTAATAAAGAACTAATGACGAAACGCTACATTGAGGAAAACTTACAATACTCCGAATGATATTAAGATCAAATCAGTCCCAAGCACTTATGGACTCCACGCACTGTTGATGGGTTCCGTGAGGCAGAATCTCGTTAAAAGCAAGAGTTGATGTAAGACGAATAGCGAATAATGACGAGGAGAGGCAGAGGACATTGCCCGTTACGGTCCTGGTTCGGATGTGTGCTTATGGGCCGTGCCGGGTTACATTACACTCCGACTCAAGACTGCCTTGCTCTTTTCGAGCTCACGCATCCTTTGACAACAACCTGGGTTCGCAGGACAAATTGTGAAGAGTTAATTCGAAGGTCCGGGACGATCAGTGGGTACAGGACAACAGAAAACGCTTACACAGGGGTTGGTTATTCCTTGGACCAGGTGCATGGAGACTAATTTGAAAATAGATTCAGCGTCCATAACCTCTTCCAGTGGGCGCCAATCGTTCCGGGACCCGTCTCATTGGATTCAGAGTCCAAAATGTAGCGGAAAATGATATCCCACACGCCTAGATCACCAAAAATCACGAAAAATTAATGTTTGATTCCTCGGATGGAGACTCATTTCATCAACATGGGGAAGCGAAACAGTGAGTGTGGCGGGTCCCGGACCCATTCCAATCGATTAAGGGTCCACAATTCAGTGGAAAATCATACCCTACACGCCTAAATCGCCAAAAGTCCATTTTTTAAAATAAACATTTGACCCCTACCCCTTCAAATTTCGTCCGATCGGGTTGAAAAGTTTCGAGGACCAACTAAAGCCGGAAACGGGTCTCTGACCAAAATTACAGACTTTTGGTTGGTTATTCCTTGAATAATCAACCTATGTTTTCATGATAATGGTCAACCTCTCCGATTCGGCTCAAAATTTTTTTCTGGACGTTTCATGATGTCCTGATCAAAAAAGGTCAATGTCCGTCCGCCGTACGTCGTACGCCGTACGCCGTCCGCCGTCCATTGTCCACGCCGTTTTTGGTAGTAGAAAATTTTCTAAAAATCTGAAATTTGGGTCAGGGGTCTGTTCCCAGCCGAGATGGGTCCTCGAAACTTTTCAGCCCGATCGGACCAAATTTGGAGGGGGTAGGGGTTTTTTGAAAAATGGATTCAATAAAATGGGTCCCAGAACAATTGGCACCCACTGGAAGAAGTTATGGGTCAAATTGGGTATATATTACCCATTTTGGATATGTGTTTTCGGGATTTCTGGTACCTAGGCGTGTGGGGTATCATTTTCCACTAAATTTTGGACGCTGAATTCAATGATGTGTGTCCCAGAACGATTGGCACCCACCGGAAGAAGTTATGGGTCAAAATCGGTATGTATCCACCCATTTTGTATGTGTCAGGATTTCTGGTGCCTAGGCGTGTGGGGTATCATATTCCACTAAATTTTGGACCCTGAATCGATTGGAATGGATCTGGGACCCGCCACTCCCACTGTTTCCCTTATTCGAGGAATAACCAACCCGTGTGTAAGAATTTGCAGATTTTTTTGATCTAGACACCTTGTAACACCCAGAAAAAAATTTTGGAACGGAGAGGTTGACCTTTTTTATGAAAATATTATTCAACATTATTCAAGGAATAACCAACCAAAACATTTTCAATGAGTTCTGACGACTGAATAAACCGTACACCAGCTAGCATGCGACACTCATTGATTTGCCTCTCAAAATTTGACATTTTGCATTCCTCCTAGGTAACAGAAATCACGCAAACCCACTTTTGAAATAGGAAGATTAATACCCATTTTGAAAATGGGTTTCGGTAAGCGCCAATAAAATCTGGGAGCCATTCCAATTGATTCAGCGTACAGAATATAGTGGAAAATGATACCCCGCACGCCTTAAATCTCGAAAAACACATTTTGACTCCTACTTCCCCCAAATGTGGTCGAGCTGAAAAGATTCGAGGAGTAACTAAAGCCAGAAATGGGTCCCTGACCAAAATTTCAGATTTTTAGAAAATTATCTAATACCCAAAATTCACCTTGAAACTCACACTTTGGGGTCAAATGGGAGAGGTTGACCTCTAGGATGAAGACATAGGTTGATTCAAGGAATAATCAAAGCCCAAAAGTCCGTCCGCCGTCCACACCGTTTTTGGAAGTAGAAATTTTTCTAAAAATCTGAAAATTTTGGTCAGGGATCCGTTCATGGCTTTAGCTGGTCCTCAAAACGTTCAGCCCGATCGGACCAAATTTGATGGGAGGAGGGTATACGGGGGAAAATGTGTTTTTTGAACTTTGATTTTTGGAAACTAGGCGTATCATGTGGGGATATCATTTCTCACAGTAATTTTAGGCGCTGAATCCATTGAGATGGGTCCCAGTAATTGGCATTTTTCAAAATGGGTACCTACCTAATATATTTTGAATGTGGGTTTCAAGATTTATCGGTACTGTGGTGGCGTGTGGGGTATCATTCTCCACTGACAGTCGGACGATGAATTGGAATGAGCCTGGGACACTTCACAACCATTGTTTTTCACATATCGTTGCTCCTAGGAATAATTTCCAATATTCTAACGAATGCGATCTTCTTGCGGGAAGGGGAATAACATAACAGTATTGATCTCAACTCAAGTCGGTGTCCTGCACCAAAAGTCGTAACCTCGGAAGACTTCCAGACTACCTGATGATTTATTTCACACCCGCAACGAACTTCACCTGGTGGCACACCTGTCATTTGCCTACCTGATCTTTTCGAATCGGTTCGAGAGTTGTCATTTGTTTCGCGGTCAGAAAAGAACCCCTTGTGCAGACGCGTGGCAACTTTCGCCAGTCTTCGGATCGACTCCAATCCCACTGCCCTTAGAGCCTGGCACGATGGACTCAGAACCCGGAACGAGCTATAGTTTGTCGGTAATGAAAAGAATACGTAGGAGGCGCTGCCTGGTGGAGAAGAAGCGAAACAAAAAGCGGGAAATTTTCTCGTTTGTACGATTTTTCTTCTTTACAAACGTCAGAAACGACTCCCAAAAATTGACAAGCCCCGCTCGGTGTACACAATCAACAAACGGCGAACCAGTTTTGCCAACGCAACAACAACAATTTCCTATTTTTTCCAACCACTCGGCTTTAACGTGCCTCTTCTCCGCCAGGCAGCGACTCCTACGTATTCATTATTACTGACAAGCAATAGGCGTGAATATCTTGGTATACCTTTTTGGCCAATTTCACTTATACGGGAAGTAAATCGTTCGGCAATGTCATGGAAATCTCAGAATGAAATTTAAATGAATGGAAAATGATAGCCCACACACCTAGATCGCCAAAAATCTCGAAAATCAATTTTTCAGAAAACACATTTTGACCCCTACCCCGCCCAAATTTGGTTCGATCGGGCTGAAAAGTTTCGAGGACCGTCCTAGGCCGGGAACAGGCCCCTGACCCAAATTTCAGATTTCTAGAAAATTTTCCACTACCAAAAAATGCCCGGACGGCGGACGGACATTTGCTAATATTGATCTAGACACCTTTAAACGTCCAGAAAAAATTTATGGGCCGAATTGGAGAGATTGAATTTTTGCACGAAAACATTTGCATTCAAGGAATAACCAACCAAAATTTCAGGGGTATGGGCTAATTGGTCTGGGACCTATATCAACAGATTCAGCGTCAAAACATTAGTGGAAAATGATGTTCCCAGAAGCACAATGCTCAGAAAGCCCTGAAAATCGAGTTTCAAAAAAACAATTTTAAACCCTCCTCCCTAATTTGGTTCAACCGGGTTGAATAGTTTCGAGGACCAACAAGAACCAGAAATTGGTCCCTGACCAGAATTTTATGTTTTTTTGATAAATTTGTCTACCACTAAAAACCTTGTGGACGGCTGACTTGTGGACAATGGTTTCATTGAATTAAGTATCTACTCTTAGCTGAACTGTATCCAATGAAACCATTGTCGTTGATCATCCATGGAATTGCCTAATAGTACAACTTCTTTGGCACTGCTGAGCTTCTGGACTCCTCCTTCTTCAAAAACGCTGCAAATTCATTCACAGGGGTTGGTTATTCGACGGACCAGGCGCATGGAGACTCTTTTCAATCGATTCAGCGTCCACAATTTAGTGGAAAATGATACCCCACACGCCTAGGTACCAGAAATATCGAAAAAACACACTCGAAATTGGTAGATAGGTACCTATTTTGACCCATACCTTCGTCCAGTGGGCGCCAATCGTTCCGGGACTCATTTCATTGGATTCAGCATATAAAATTTAGTCGAAAATAATACCCCACATGCCTTAATATCGCCAAAAATCTCGAAAATCCATTTTTCGAAAAACACATTTTGACCCCCCCAATACAGTCCGATCGGGCTGAAAAGTTTCGAGGACTAACTAGGACCAAACAGGTAGGTAAGTACCTTTTTTAACGCACCCCCAGTGGGCACTTTTTTGATGAATTCAGCGTCTAAAATCAGAGGAAAATGGTACCCCGCACTCCTAGGTTCTAAAAATTCTCGATAATCGAGTTTAAAAATAAACGTTTTTACCCATACCCTCCGTAAATTGCATCCAATCGGACTGAAAAGTTTCGAGGACCGACCAGAACCAAAAACGGGTTTTTTACCAAAATTTCAGATTTTTAGAAATTTTTCAACTACCAAAATCGATAGGACGGTCGACGGACTTATTTTGATTTAAACACATTGAAACGTCCCGCAATTTTTTTTGTAAGAACTGCTTGTTGTTGAACTAGTTTGGAACGGTTCTGTTGTATACCTCAAACAACGATCATCAGTTTCACAAGGCTCATTGAACGTCCGAAAAAGCCGTTCAGAACCGACTCGTCGAACAAACCAACGAGTAAAACTCTCCTGTCTGACGAGGAGCTCAGGAGGGCGGTGGAGCCAATCCCCCCCAATCCCCGGTGGGACCTCTGACTCCGCCTGTGGAGTTCCTGCTCCGTCATGTGCTCCTGCTGAGCGGATTGGATTCTTCGGTACGAGGGAGGATTCTCCGTCGTTTCCCAGCAGCAACGGAAGGAAGAATCTCATCATCTCGAGTCGCTCGCTCACACTTCACACTTTATTATTTATTCTTCTTGATGAATGTAACAATTTGTATGCGTTCAACGGCACGTTTTCTCGTCTTTTGATTAGTTATTCATAAAAGAATGAGAAACTCTCGTATTTCTGTGGAGGAGATGTGTAAGGGAAGTGGAAGGGGATTCTTTGTGCTACCTATTTTGGTTGGTTATTCCTTGAATGATCAACCTATGTTTTCATGCAAAAGGTCAATAACCTCTCTGATTTGGCCCAACTATTTTTTCTGGGCGTTTCAAGGTGTCTAGATCAAAACGCAGCAAATTCATTCATTCATGTATTCTGGTTATTCCTCGGTCCAGGCGCATAAAGACTCATTCTAATCGATTCAGGGTGCAAAATTTAGTGGAAATGAATGGAAATGGGGCCTGGGTACCAGAAATCTTTTAATTTACATTCGAAATAGGTAGACAGGCACCCATCTGACCCGTAACCTCACCCAGAGGGCGCTAATTGTTCCTGGACCCATTTCATTGGATTCAGCGTCCAAAATTTAGTGGAAAATGATACCCCACACGTCAATGTACCAATCTCAAAAACACATATTCAAAATGGGTAGGGATAGATACCATTTTGAACCATGACCTCTTCCATGAGACTCATTAATTCAACGTGGGGAAAATGGGGGAAAAAGTAGGTGTGAAGAGTCTCGGACCCATTCCAATCGATTTAGCGTCCTAAATTTAGTGTAAATGTTTAAATTTTAAACGCCTAAGTACCAGAAATCTTGAAAACACATACACAAAATGGGTAAATAGGTACCCATTTTGACTCATTACCTCATCCAGAGGGCACCAATCGTTCCGGGACCCATTTTATTGGATTAAACGTCCAAAATGAGGCAAAAAATGATACCCCACACGCCTAGGCACCAGAAATCATGGAAACACATATTCAAACGGGTATATAGACACCCATTTTGACCCATTACTTCTTCCATTGGGTGCCAATCCTTTTGGGAGCCATTTCATTGGATTCAGCGTCCAAAATATAGCGGAAAATGATTCCCCACGCGCATGGATCGCCAAAAATCTCGAAAATCCTTTTTCCAAAATAAACATTTTGACCCCTACACGGAGTATTTTGGTCCGCCATCCGACGGACTTTTTCTTAGTAGGAAAATTTCTAAAAATCTGGAATTTGATCCTCAAAACTTTTCAGCCCGATTGAACCAAATTTGGGTGGGTTAGGGATCAAAATGTGTATTTCTATGAATGAATTTTCGAGATTTTTCGCGATTTAGGTAATTTAGCTAATTGTTTTCTTTGATTAAACTTTTTTTTTTTTTTACAGAATCTACAATTTCAAGAACGATCCGAATCATCAATTGAAATCATGAGTTTTTTTGTATGATCAAGAAGTCCTATGAAGCAGAGGACCGAAACTTAATTGAAATTGGTCATTTTGTATTGAACTTGATTACTCGAATAAAGTTACACATGTGTGATTTCTCCCTTGAAGAAAACTATCAATCTCAACCTAGTCACATGGTATATCTGAGTCTTCGGGGACATCGCGATCAGGACAGTTTGGATGATCCATCTGAGAACCTGATGGTCATTGGTACATGACCCAGAAAGATCCAAGGACATGAGGGAGAAGTACAAAGGCCTGTTATACCGTTCACCCTACCTAATTCCGACAAACCATCAAAAAAACCTACCCCCTTTTGTGAGTCTCCCCTAATGAGTGGTCATTCAAAATGGACTATCGCGAATAGGTTATTTACATAACAAAACGCCATAATCGCGCGTATGCCCCGTGCAATCCTTTTCTTCGCACTTGGGTGGCCTTATGTTTCTATCCGGACCCTTTACAATGAACAAAAGCCTCCTTAACGAACACCTCATTTACTAACCGAGGTATCAAATCCTATAAAAGGCCGTCAACTCGTCCAAGTTGATATTCATTCATCGAAGATGTGACACTTGTCAATGTGACCGCAAAGGGATAGAAGATGAAAACCAGTCTGACGGCATTAGAAAGACAGGCGATCAGAATTCCCACCATGAGCAGCGGAGAGGGGATTAACTTGTAAAAAACGCTGAAAATTCGTTTACAGGGGTTGTTATTCCTCGGACCAGGAGCATGGAAACTCATTCCGATGGATTCAGCGTCGAAAATTTAGTGGGAAATGATACCCCACACGCCTAGGTACCAGAAATTTCGAAAACCCACATTCGAATTAGGTAGATAGATGCCCGTTTTGGCCCATTACCTCTCCCAGTAAAAATAATCATTTCAGGACCCGTCTTATGGGATTCAGCGGCCAAAATTTAATAAAGAAGGTATAAGGATAAAATAAATTTTCGAATTTTAGAGACTTTTGGCGAAAAAAGGCGTGTGGGGTATCATTTTCCACTAAATTTAAGACGCTGAAGCCAATGAGATGGGTCCCGGAACGATTGGAGTCCACCCGTAGAGGTTATGGGTCAAAACGGGTGCCCATCTACCCATTTCGAATGTGTGTTTTCGACATTTCTGGTACCTAGGCATGTGGGGTATCATTGTCCACTAATTTTTTGACGCTGAATCCAATGAGACGGGGCCCAGATCGATTGGTGCTCTCTGGATGAGGCTATGGGTCAAAATGGGTATCTATCCACCTATTTTGAATGTGTTTTTGAGATGTCTGGTACCTAGGCGTGTGGGGTATCATTTTCCACTAAATTTTGGACGCTGAATCGTTTGGAATGGGTCCGGGACCCGCCACACCCACTGTTCCCCCATTTTCCCCATGTTGAAGAAATGAGTCTCCATGCGTCTGGTCCGAGGAATAACCAACCCCTGTGAAGGAATTTGCAGCGTTATTGGTTGGTTATTTTTCAAATAGTCAATCATTCCAGGTTTAACCTCTCCAATTTGTCCTAAAATTTGACAGTATACGTTTCATGATGTCAAGTAAAAAACGCAATAAAATTTTCCACAACGGTTGACTATTTATTAAGGCAAAAGAAAACAGTAAGTGTGGAATTCCGATCGATTCAGGGTCCAACATTTTGGGGTGAACGATACCCCATCAACCCGCTTCAACCCATCCTGTTTCCAACCAAACAAGCACCAAGACAATCACGTCATCACCTGTAATAACTTCCAAGGATTCTTTGTTCATTTGGACAATTAACAATTAATTAAGTAATAAAGCGCTTTCAAAATAGGGGTGGGACATGACCAATGTTCGTAAAACATCGATGTTTTCCGCTCGATATTCGATGTTAAACATCGATGGTGAAATGGGTCGATAACATTGGATATCGATAATACGCTCTATCGATGTGATCGATATTATCGATGTTGCCTCCCCCAACATTGATGTTACCTCACCTACCTAGAGAATTTATGATGCGCACCAGATTTATTATGAATAAATAATGAAAACAATATAGGCCTTGCTTCTTCAACCCTCCCTCAGCCTAATCATGCCAAACCCTTTCTCTTGTCTATCGATTGTTACTATCGAGGCCACTACTTGGAAAACCCACCTGTAACCTCCTTCCTCAATATTGTGTGCCATGTTGTGTTTGACCTGATTCTTAAAGCTCATGTAGGTGGGTACTGATTGAAGGACAAAAAGTAAGATTTTGGAAACGTGGATTCTTGGATTAACTACCTACTAATTAGGTAACCTGCAGTCTTGTTCCTTCATCTAGTTAATTTTATTAAAATTTATTGTAAATAGCGCTGTTGATGAATTTCAATTATTTTTTTAATTGAATATGTCCCAAAAATAGGAAAGTATATCAAAAATCGATGTTTCGGGCTTTCAACCATTGACATAAAAAAACATTGATTGTTGAATGGGATATTTTTCACAACATCGATGTCATGCTACCGATGTTGAAATCGATGTCACCATCGATGTTTTTGTTTCGATGTCCCATCCCTATTTCAGAACGCATTGCAGTTGCCTTCTTTGGCTGTAGGCTTATAATTTGTAAACTAATTTGGACTAATTAAGCAACAACTATGTTCAACGGCAAAGAATTTTCATTTTGTTCACCCACTAATAGTGTTTCAACTTTTTCTCTTCCTCCATGACAATAACAGAAGCGTGAATTTAAATAAGGAGTTGAAACAGGGCGATTGCTTTCTTGGTTCGGTAAAAGGAATTTTCAAGTCTCGTGCACTTCAGTTCAAGAACTAGCTGGCAGAATCCCAATTACAGACAATTGCTCCGAGTTACGCACTAGGTACTTAGCTACTTACAGTTTTCTACTCATGGTGGCTAAGTGACCTCCTGTGGAATTCTGAAACGACCTGACTCATCGCTTTGAGGTGCAATTTCAAACGAAAGTCCTCGAAACAACTATGCCATGAAAAAAGGAGGTGGTTTGGTGCAACAGCAGTAAAATTCCAGAAGAGAATGTAGGTAGGAACGTGGTATGGCGCCCGAAGAGCTACTCAGAAATGACAAACTGACGAACGAGTTTTGGTCAACTATTCCTTGAATGATCAACCTGTGTAATCAATTCAGAGGCCAAACTCTCCAATTGGTGCCTAAATATGGAACGCTTCATGAGATTTAGAAGGAAAAAAGCTGCGAATTCATTCACAGGGGTTGTTATTCCTTGGGACAGAAGCATGGAGACTCATTTCAATTGATTCAGCGCCCAAAATTTAGTGGAAAATGATACCCTACACGCCTAGGTACCAGAAATCTCGACAACCCACTTTCAAAAGTACCCATTTTGACCGATAATCTCTTCTGGTGGCCGCCAATTGTCCCGGGACACCTATCATTGGTTTCAGTGTCGAAAATATAATGGAAAATGATACCCTATACGCTTACGTCGCCGAAATTATCAAAAATGTTGACCCCTACCCCCCAAATTTGGTTCGATCGAGGACCAACTAGTGCTGGAAGCTCTTCAGCTCGATCGGACCAAATTTTGGGTAGGGGTCAAAATGTGTAATTCGAAAAATGGATTATCGAGATCATTGGCGATCTAGGTATCATTTTCCACTAAATTTTGGACGCTGAATCCAATGAAATGGACCCCAGAACGATTGGCGCCCAGGGGAAGAGGTTTTGGGTCAAAATGGTTATCTATCTACCCATTTCGAATGTTTGTTTCGAGAAATCCAGTACCCAGGCTTGTGGGGTATCATTTTCCACTAAATTTTGGACGCCGAATCCAATGAAATGGGTCCCGGAACGATTGACGCTCTCTGGATGAGGTTATGGGTAATAATGGGAGCCTATCTACCAATTTCAAATGTGTGTTTTCGAGATTTCCGGTACCCAGGCTCGTGGGGTATCATTTTCCACTAAATTTTGCACCCTGATTCGATTGGAATGGGTCCTAGACTCACCACACCCACTGTTTCCCCCATTTTCCCCATGTAGAAGAAATTATTCTTTATTATGGAGGAATAAAGTGATAGAATTTGCAGCGTTATTATTCTGAAAATGGGGAAAGTTAATCTCCTGAAGGACGGGGATAGGTCAAACCCTCGTTTTCAAATGCAATACAATGTTGAAAATCGTGCTCAAAGAATAACAGTTTGCCGGAATTAGCCCTGTCACAAGGAGGCGGCTGTGTCACGAACGAAGCAGATGTTCCACATTCTAGAAAAATGTCAATACGGAACGGGAATAGTGACGATATTTCGATAAGTATCAACAACCGCCCATTGTGGACCTGTGTGGACGTTATTGTTACCGTCCAAGCACGCGCATCTCAAGCTTGTTTGTTGAATGTGTATTGTCGTTAGGATATATGAAATGTGCTCAACCACCTACGTCATCATTGGGAAATGTAGCCACAGCTGTATTATATAAACACAGAGGCGTCAATTATAAGGTAGGTACTAATCACGGATGTTCAAAGCGGGTCATTAACTAGAAAAGTATAAGGACTTAGCTGATTGCAATTAGCGTCGGCTTACACTCAGCCTGAATACGAAATCCATCTCTGAGAGATCATATCTGCTTGGGAAAAAATATTCTCAAAGGAGCAAAGAAATCCACGAGTTTACTAGATGACTCTCACTCAGGTTCTAGATTATAACCAGTCCATCAAATCCCTTTTAAGGCGTCGCAAGTGAGTGCTAATGGAAAACTGGATCCACTTGTGTCTTTACAGACGCAAGATTCTATCATGAAGCTACAGAAACTGTGAAACAATCGAATATGTTTCCCATAGGTTGGAGACGGGAGAAAATCCAGACTATTGGAGTTTCTCACGAACATTAGTCGTATAGTGAGCGTAATTCTCCAGAACGTGCGAATGGCTTTTTATTGGGAATTAAGAGGAAACCTCGGTTGTCTTAGTGGGAGGCACGTGCAATCAAGTATATCCTGTTGGTACAGTAGTGTATTGGTTTTCGCCTTGATCTCGGAAAAACAGGGGAATTTAATGCATTTCGATCGGTAACGAGTCGGGACATGTCGAGAGCCTTTCACTAAATGACATTGCCCGGCGCCTGGATGCCTCCAGGTTGCGCCATAATCGACCACGGCGAGTTTGTACCGTCTCGAACTGAATCTCAGACTATTTCTCCAGACAGAGGATAAGAGACTGTGCCCGCTTGCAACTTAGTATGAAATAAAATACATGTACACGAGCCTTCAATATTCAATTCACCATTTTGGTTGGTTATTCCCTGAATAATCCCTATGTTTTCATGCAAAGGGTCATCTAGAAACCTCTCCAATTCGGCCCAAAACTTTTTTCTGGGCGTTTAGAGGTGTCTAGATCAAAAACATGGAGGAAATGGGGAAAACAGTGGGTGTGGTGGGTCCCGGACCCATTCCAATCGATCCAGGGACCTAAATTTAGGGGAAAAATGATACCCCACATGCTTAGGTACCAGAAATCTCGAAAACACACATTGAATTGTATGGGTAAAAGATAACCCCTACCAGTGGGTGCCAATCGTTCTGGGGCCATTTTCATTGGATTCAGCGTCCGGAATTTAGTGGAAAATGATACCCCACACACATCGATTGCAAAAAATCTCAAAACTCCATTTTTCGAAATACACATTTTTACCCCTACTTCGCCCAAATTAAGTCCGATCGGGTTGAAAAGTTTCGAGGACCCACTAAAGCCGGAACCGGGTCCCTGACTAAAATTTCAGATTTTTAGAAAATTTTCCACTACCAAAGTCGACGTGGACGGCGTAGGGCGGACGGACATTTGCTAATGTTACTAAGTTTTTTGAAAATGGGTTTTCAAGATTGTTGGTGATCCAGGAGTGTGAGGTATCAGTTTCCACTACATTTTGGACGCTGAATCCAATGAGACGGGTCCCGGAACGATATGTGCCCTCTGGATGAGGCTATGGGTCAAAATGGGTGCCTATCTACCCATTTCGAAAGTGGGTTTTCGAGATTTCTGGTACCTAGGCATGTGGGGTATCATTTTTCCCCTAAATTAAGGTCCCTGGATCGATTGGAATGGGTTCAGGACCCACCACACCCACTGTTTTCCCCATGTTCCCCATTTTGAGGAAATGAGTCTCCATGCGCCTGGTCCGAGGTATAACCAACCCTTGTGAAAGAATTTTTACTTCATGCGAATGGTGTCGAAGGCTTCTTCCGAGTTTTAAGTGAGAAAGTACTCATTTTTCTATTTGCAAATCATAGTATCTCGGTTGATCTGTAATCATTTCAATCAATTTGTCAACATATCTCACAAATAGAACATACTGCCACTGTTCGTCCTCGAAGTTGTCATCTTCGTTGCGTCAAGTAATCACTTTCGGAAATCAAAAGGCGCCGATTGAATCGTTTGCGGCTTTCAACGTACATGCCATTCACAGCAAACTCATTAATTTTAATGTGTTTCTGCCTCTTAGTGGCGAAATCCCGTCAGTAGAGTGGCGATCGAGGAAGTGAACACGTCCTTTCCATTAAATACATTTTTCCTTTTCTCCTTAATCTTCGGGGTTTTAGTGTTACTACATTCAGAACTCCACTGTGCACACAACGAGACCGTTCTCTCAGAATGCTGTAAATTCTTCCATAATAGTTTATTATTACTGGAGCAAGAATATGGGGAAAACAGTAATTGTGACTCCAATCGATTCAGCGTCCAAAATGTATTCGATGAAATGATAACCCACGCGTCTAGTTCCCAAAAACTACCGAAAATCGTCTTTCAACAAAAATACATATTCATCCAAACCCTCCCAAACTTAGCTTCTTTGCTGTTTTGGTCTTCAAACAAAATTTCAGACATCATGGTCGTGGGAGGTCAACCTCTCCTATTAGCCTCAAAATTTGACAGTATGTATGTTTCACGATGTCTAGATCAAAATAAATAAATTGTCCGCCTGCCGTACGGCACCCACACTGTTTTCGGTAGTGGAAAAATGTCTGAAAACCTGAAATTTATTTCAGGGACCTCCTCCGGCTTTCGTTGGCTTTTGAAAATTGTCTACCCCATTGGACAAAATTTGTGGAAGGTATGGGTGAAAATGTGATATGAAACTCGATTTTCGGGAGTTTTTAGGAACTAGGCATGAGGGTACCATTTACAACTAAAATTCGGACGCTGAATCCATTCCCCGGACTGATTGGTGCCCACTGGAGATGAATATGGGCTAAATTTGGTTAATAGTTATCTATTTTGAAAAAAAAGAAGGGTTATTTTTTTTTAGATTTGCGGGCATTTTGGCCTATAGGGTATTATGTTCCACTAATCGCCGTCCGCCGTACGCCGTCCACACCGTTTTTGAAAATAGAAAATTTTCTAAAAATCTGAAATTTTGGTCAGGCACCCGTTTCTAGCTCTAGTTAGTCCTCGAAACTTTTCAGCCTGATCGGACCAAATTTGTGCGGGGTAGGGGTCAAAGTGTGTTTTCTGAAAAATGGATTTTTGAGATTCTATTGCAATCTAGGTGTGTGGGGTATCATTTTCCACTAAATTTTGGACGCCGAATCCAATGAGACGGGTCCCTGAACGATTGGTGCCCTCTGGATGAGATTATGGGTCAAAATGGGTACCTATCATACCCATTTCGAATGTGTGTTTTCGACATTTCATGTACCTAAGCGTGTGGGGTATCATTTTCCACTAAATTCTAGACCCTGAATCGATTGGAATGGGTCCGGGACCCGCCACACCCACTATTTTTCCCATTTTCCCCATGCGTCTGGTCCGAGGAATAACCAACCCATGTGTATGAATTTACAGCGTTTCAATCCATCAATCACTAATATTATAGTAGTTAGGCTAGGCATGAGCCAGTTAAATAACTACTCATGTCCAACCTTTGAGTGTGCTGATATTAAATGGTTTAAAAAGTACTGAGGAATTTAATTGATGACCACAAACAATTATTGGATTTCTGAAAAAAAAAAAAAAAAAAAATCTTTTCTGTGAACTTTCTCATTGTCTCTGGCCCAATGGAGGCTTTGCGCCCGTGTCCATGGCGCATCTACGGGTCGGTTCTTCTGTGCCAAGCAAAGCAAATTGGGATCTTATCGTCCATTTGATATTTTGAGCGTATAACCTCTTGGAAATTTAAAATCCACTATTATCGACCGTTAACTGGAACCGTTCAAGCGTTGAAGGACGCTGTACTTTTACTCAATTGAATAATCCTTTTGAATTTCCCGTATGGTACCCAACAATCCTCCGGTCATAGTCCGTCCCGGATCGTACGAGTTGACCAGAAGACAAGCGTACAAGGGCATTTGCATACGAGAACGTTGAGAGCACACGTTAACGAGGAAGAAACCAAAGGGTTTTTACCCAGCGAATGAACTGAACTGCGGGTCAAACTCGATTTCCTCTCCATACTGGGAGATCTGTCAACGAGCTCGGCTTCTTCTGCATTGTGATCATTTGACATTTATCAGCCCTTTTACCATCTGGATAACCATTTTAGAAAGTTTTCTCACCGACCCGGGGGAACGAACGTAAACGGCATCATTTCACGATATTTCTACAAGCCTGTTTTTCGGATTGTTTTCTTTTTTTTGTATGATATGCCCTAGATAAGGAATTTACATTCACTAATTTTCTAGAATACAACCCATGTTCGCTCAACCTATAAGAATATGTTGAGTAAGAAGTGCTCGATTACACATTCTTGAGAGCTCTATAAAGAGTCAGTATAATCTAAGCTTGTCATTGTCCGACCGTACATTCACCCAACTATAGGGAGACTATCATCGAATGAATATTTTGAATAATCAGCATATTTTTGTCGTTTTTCAAGGAGGTAGAGAATCATTCTCCTCGTGTAAGACCACTCACGTCAGGACGCAGACTTCTAATTCTACGTTGTTCGAGTTATTGACAAATACCTACTTAGCCGTGGTTTGTTTCAAATTCTGACGAAGCGGAAACGTGGCCGACTCGAGAAACGATTTTCGTAAAAAAGAACCCGGTTCTGAGGCTGTTACGGAAGGTGATTAGGGAGATATTTACCGCGAGGACACGTGAGTCGTGGCTTAAGGTTCTCCAGAAGGTAATAGAGCGCCCTGGCCGAGCAATCAGCGTGTAGGTGCAGAGTCATCCGGGCTAACCACCCCTTCATGGAGAGCCACGGACTTATGAGGGCCATTGTCTAAGGTGGTTGGTCGGGTTTCTCTGACAGTCTTCTCCTAAATCCAGAACTGATGGACTTTAAGCGTGCGGCACCAAAGGCTTCATCAGACGAGACCGTCAAGATGGTCCCTTCGGAGCAGATCGTTGAGAGAGAAGGCAGAGAGGCATTTAGCATGTGCTCATTGGGTACATTTTATAGGTTATTCCTTGAATAACCAACCAATGTATTCACACCAGAGGTCAATCTCCCCGATTGCCCCCAAAATGTGACAGAATACGTTTCATGATGACTTTTGGGTTTGGAGCAGGAGTATGGGGAAAACATACAAGAGTCATTCCGATCGATTCAGAGTTCAACATTTATTGGGAAATGATACCCCACACGCCTAGGCACCCAAAAAATCTCGAAAACCCATATTCATAAAAGGTAGTTCCAATTCCGCCCATCCGTGGGGACCTTGTACCAAAGATAGTCAGTCTCAATTTGAAAAACACTGCAAATTCTTTCACACGGGTAGGTTATCCTTCGGATGGATACTCATTTCATCATGGGGAAGCGAAACAGTGGGTGAGGCGGGTCACGGACCAATTCCAATTGATTCAGCGTCCAAAATTTAGTGGAAAATGATACCCCACATGCCTAGTTACCAGAAATCATGAAAAAACACAATCAAAATGGGTAAATAGGTACCCATTTTGACCCATAACTTCATCCAGAAGGCGCCAATTGTTCCGGGGCCTATTCCAATAGATTCAGTGCCCATATTTTTGTGGAAAATGATACCCCACACGCCAAGGTACCAGAGATCACGAAAACAGACATTCGAAATGGGTAGATAGGTACCCATTTTGACTCATAACCTCATCCAGAGGGCGCCAATCGTTCCGGGACCCACTTCATTGGATTCAGAGTCCAAAATTTACTAGAAAATGATACCTCACACGCCTATATCGCCAAAAAATATCAAAAATCCATTTTTCGAAATACACATTTTGACCCCTAACCCACCCGAATTTGGTTTGATCGGACTGTAACGTTTTGAGGACCAACTAGAGCCGGTACCTAGGCGTGTGAGGTATCATTTTCCACTAAATTCTAGACCCTGAATCGATTGAAATGGGTCCGGGACCCGCCACACCCACTGTTTCCCCCATTTTCCTCATGTTTGAATAATGTATTTTCGAGATTTCTGCTACCTAGGCGTGTAGGGTATAATTTTCCACTAATTTTTTGACGCTGAATCAAATGAGACGGGTCCCGGAACGATTGGTGCCCTCTGGATGAGGCTGTGGGTCAAAATGGGTACCTATCTACCCATTTCGAATGCGTGTTTTCAAAATTTCTGGTACCTAGCCGTGTGGGGTATCATTTTCCACTAAATTGTGGACTCTCACTCGATTGGAATGGGTCCGGGACCCGCTACACCAACTGTTTCCATTTTCCTTATGTTGAAGAAATGAGTCTCCATGCCTGGTCCGAGGAATAATCAACCCGTGTGTAAGAATTTACAGCGTTTTTGATCTAGACACCTTAAAACGTTTAGAAAAAAAAATTTGGGCCATGAAAACAGGAATAACAAAGCTTTGAAAGCCTAGAAAAGGTTTCTGAGCAAAATTTCGGATTTTCCGAATTTTTCTACTACCTACCAAAAACGGCGGACGGCGCACTGTAGCTCCGTAATTTAACGTAACTCTTCCTAGGTCATTTGACTCTTCGACTTATTGATTTATGGGTACAGAGCTGTCCTCAATAACCATGAGTGTACTAACGGTCGAGCAACGAGTCAAATTATGATCGATGACTTTAAAACCTTCGAGGGAGACCATTGTTCAAGCTCTTGAAATCTCAAGAGCGATGGCTCGTGAGGGGAAAATTTCCCTGCAAATAGTTTTTTTAATTTTTTTTATTTTGAAATCTCAGCTACGATGCCGAGAACGAACTCTCTTCCCTGCAAGAGGATCTCGGGTGAACCCCGTGTTGCGTTTCTTCCACAGGGTTACCCCAGGGGTTGACAATGCCGAAGAGGCTTTTTCAATGAGATTTTTTTCCTACCCCTAGGCGAGGGCTACCGGTCACAATTGTGGATACCTGTTTTATCTTCTCGTGTCCCTAGTTTCAAAAGGGACTCCCTCGTCAAATATGGCAGCTAACGTAACTCGGATCCTTGCGGTTTCTGCAGTCTACACTACGTCTGGCTCCCACGACGAGAAGGCGTTTTTTCATCGTGATGAGAGCTTTTCATCGAGCAACCGACGATTTCTGCTTGGCTGCCATATTATTGAAACGTTCGGTTTTATCATGGAAAGGCTGCGGGAGAGAAGCAACCCTTTAGATGACTGTTGAAGAAACTGCAACAACGTTAAATCCATGGTGGGGATTATCGGGACAAATAATCCCTTCAGCCTGATCCAAGCTCACTTCAAAAAAGTATACCTTGCGGTAGTTGGTAGCTAATAGTAGCCGTAGTAGTACCCCGGGAATAACAAAAAGTTCAAAAGCAAGAATCTGGGAAGAATAATTATGGCGTAGGAAAGACTAATCGTAAATCTTGTTGGTACATTGCAAGTTTGAGTTTTGTCTGTACAGCTCTTCTTGTTGTATACGTGCTGTATACGTATACGTGTCCGGGCCGTTTTCGGTAGTAGAAAATTTTCCAAAAATCTGAAATTTGGGTCAGGGGTCTGTTCCCGGTCTAGGTCAGTCCTCGAACCTTTTCAGCTAGATCGCACCAAATTTGGGCAGGGTAGGGGTCAAAATGTGTTTTTTGAAAAAATGGATTTTCGAGATTTTGGGCGATCTAGGCGTGTGGGGTATCATTTTCCACTAAATTTTACACGCTGAATTCAATGAAATGGGTCCCAGAACGGTTTGCACCCTCTGGAAGAAGTCATGGGTCAAATTGGGTATTCATTACCCATTTTGAATATGTGCTTTCGGGATTTCTGGTACCTAGGCGTGTGGGGTACCATTTTCCACTAAATTTTGGACGCTGAATCCAATGAGACGGGTCCCGGAACGATTGGCGCCCTCTGGATGAGGCTATGAGTCAAAATGGGTACCTATCTACCCATTTTGAATGTGTTTTTTCGAGATTTCAGGTACCTAGGCGTGTGGGGTATCATTTTTCACTAAATTGTGGACCCTCAATCGATTGGAATGGGTCCGGGAACCGCCACAGCCACTGTTTCCATTTTCCCCATGTTTTTTTGCAAAGAGTTGGTCGCAGCCAACTTCCTCGATAGGCGTGTGCACGACTCATTGTCAGCGGATCAGCATGTGATGGCAACATGTTACGATGGTTTTTATAAAAATTATTTGTTCATTTATTTGTAGGTTACGAAGGTGGGCTGAAAAGTTCGTAGTCAGACAAAGAAAAAAGCAGAACTGAGGAAAATTAATTGCCCATTTTTCAACATAATCTCAACCCAGACTTATATATTTTACATAGCGATGCTGTAGAGTATAAAATGATTCAGTCTGCCCTTCAAAATAAGTGTTTAGTGCATCAATTCACCTGTTCGGGGATTAATGTACCTCTTTGTTAGCCAAGATGATTTTTTTTAGGTTAGGGAACAGGAAAATAGACTATCTAATAGACTAATAGGGGGGAATAGAGTTTATGAATAGTCAGCTGAAACATTAATTCTTATATTTTCGCGGCTGCAATGATTGAGGAATGTGCTGGAACATTGTCGTAGTGAAACAAGATTTTTATTCCTGCCAAATGGGGCCGCTTCTTGTTAATTTAACCGCTCAACCATTGCAATAAATTTGCGTAGTAAGCTGTTAATCGTTTTAGCCCTCTCCACACTATCGAAGACAATTATTCCCATCGCATCTCTTTTTGCATCGTTTTCACTTCTGTTAGAGTTGGTTCAACTGTGGGCCAGTTGATTGGACATCCACTGTTTAGATTGATATTAGTTTTTAATGCAGTGGTGACGTGAAGAAGTGAAGAAGACCTCGGGGATTATAATTCTGGCACTCAATTTGACCCATAACCTCATCCAGAGGGTGCCAATCATTTCAGGATTCATTTAATTGGATTCAGCGTTCAAAATATAGTGGAAAATAATTCCCCACATGCCTAGGTACTAGAAATCTGGAAGACACACATTCGAAATGGGTAAATAGGCACCCATTTTGACCCATAACTTCTTCCAGTGGGCACCAATCGTTCCGGGACCCGTCTCATTGGATTCAGCGTCCTAAATTTAGTCAAAAATAATACCCCACACGCCTAAGATCGTCGAAAGTCTCAAAAATCCATGTTTTTAAAATGTTCTAGCTCAGAACGCTAGGGGCGTCATCTTCACGCCAGGCTACGCACTTTTCAGCCAATCCTCGTATATCAGGTTTCATATGGCCTATAAGTAACAATATTCCGACCTTAAATACTATAAATAAGGTTCATAATAGGTAATAAATCACATTCTCTGCGCTAATTCATGTGGCTCGGTTCTCTTCAGTCTCCATAAGCAAATTGACTGCTTCTGCATTGATATGACCTTCTAGGCGCTTCAGGTGAGATAACTACTCAAGGTACTCAAGGTACCCAAGATACCTCAAGGTACTCAAGGTAGGTATAGTCAATTGTTTTGAACGTACCAGGACGCACTAACAGCGCCAAAAAATGGTTCCTAACCAATATCACAGATTTAAAAAAAAATTTTCTACTACAAAAAACGGCATGAATGAAGGACATTTCGGTTTTGGTTGTTTATCCCTTAAGTTATCAATCTATGTTATCATTCCTAAGGTCTTCGACTGGAAGAAAGGATTTCTTAATGAGCCTAAATCCACATTTCGTATTTAAGTCCAATGAAAATTCCTATCCCTCTCAATTGGTGTGCAGATAGAGGATTTAAAGTGATCATTTTGTGAGGTCTGCTAACGAACCCCAAGACTTGAACGACCGTAAAACTACATTTGCGAAGTCTACGAAAAACATCACGTGATTAGTAGCCTCATGCTACCCTAGAACAGACCTTCAAATTATGCCATCAAGTTGCATTACGTCTTCGTTAGTGAATATGCCACGGGATGAGAGGATATTCATCGTTCGGTACAGTCCTCACCTTGAACATTACTTGTTGAGAAGGAGGAAAAAAAGGAATTTGTGATGATCACCGAGGTAGTATTCGCCTTTGAGCATTCAACATCTTGTACAGGAGTCGCTTCGTGGATGATGTTGATTATAATGACGGGGAGGAATAGTTAATCATTGTGGCGTGGATGCAATTGTTGAAATGATCTCCAAGTAAGGAATTTTGCAAGTCAGTTTGGTTGCCTCAGCCCAAGTGAACGCTGCAAATTCATACACACTGGTTGGTTATTCCTCGGACCAGGCACATGAAGACTCATGGGGAAAATGGGGGAAACAGTGGGTGTAGCGGTTCAGGACCCATTCCAATCGATTCAGCGTCCACAATTTAGTGGAAAATGATACCCCCACTCGCCTAGAGCGTCAAAAATCTCGAAAATCCATTTTTTTAAAACACATTTTGACCCCCCCCCCCCCCCTAAATTAGGTCCGATCGGGTTGAAAAATTTTCGAGGACCAACTAGAGTTGGAATAGGGTCCCTAACCAAAATTTCAGATTTTCAGGCAATAGTCTGCTCCTTTTTTTAGACGGCGTGGACGGCGTACAGTGAAATAATATTTTTGGCTTTATGGTTATTTATTCCTTGAGCAATCTTATAATATTCATGATAATGCGTCATTGGTTTTCACCCGTTATCCAATCAATATTTTCGGGCCATGTTCGAGGTACCTCATGATTCACAAAGCAGGTGCATGTCTCGACGCTCGATGCCTGACTTTTACATATAAATCTGAATTAATTTTAATTGACAAATTATAAGGTATCAGGTACCAGGTTTGACGAGAAAAAAATATGTGAAATCACACAACCTGCTCATGAATAACTGGTAAAAGTCATGAATACATTAGACGTGCTAACTTTCAGGAACTGCATTTTAATTATGCTTCTTCATTGTGAGCTACAATTATAATACTATTAATCATATTTTTACTGTATTGATATTAATGCAAGTATCGATGTATTGAAATAGATAAGGTGGCCGATATGGGAGTTCAGTTGTGAATAATTATTAGAAGTGAGCTTGTCCGTTTAATCGACGACGTTTCTCATAAATACTTACATTGAACAATATTGTAAATTTGCTGGATGAACTGAAAATATGAAGAAAATCTCTTCTGTTTTTAATTATGCAAAAACTTCCAATCCAAATCTAATTTTCTTTTTGGACGTTTCAATGTGTCTAGATACAAGTCAGCAAATGTCCGTCCACCGTCCACGCCAACTTTTGGAGTAGAAAATTTTCTAAAAACCTGAAATTTTGGTCAGGCACCCGTTTTTGGCTCTTGTTGGTCCTCAAAACTTTTCAATCCGATCGGACCAAATTTGGGTGGGTTAGGGGTCAAAATGTGTATTTCGAAAAATGGATTTTTGAGATTCTTCTGCAATTTATGCGATTGGCGCTCTCTGGATGAGGTTATGTGTTAAAATGGGTACCTATCTACCCATTTCGAATGTGTGTTTTCGAGATTTCTGGTACCTAGTCGTGTAGGGTATCATTTTCCACTATATTTTGAACGCTGAATCGATTGGAATTGGTCCGGGACCCAGCACTACCAGTATTTTCCCTATGTTGAAGAAATGAGTCTCCATGCGTCTGGTCCGAGGAATTACCAACCCGTGTGAATTAATTTGCAGCGTTTTATCAATGGAAGTACCTAACTATACAGGGCACTCAAATTTGTTGACAGCCCTCAACCAGCCGATTTTCTATAACTCATTTGAAAAAAATAGTGTCTCCAGAGCCTATCTTATAAAGGCTATGTTTCCGAGTTATTCACGATTTAAGATTTCTTTCGTGTTTTCAAACTGACGGCACTAAAATGACTAATCTCAAATCTGAGTACACCGGTGCAAAGCGCGCCAAATTTCCCTTCTGATGGACCCCTCAATGTCTTCAAAAATTTTTGAATATTCGATTGGAACGGGTTTGGGACAGCCCACACTCACTGTTTTCCCCATAATCTTGCTTCCATAATCATCAATGAGACAAAATCACAGTCTTAACCCTTCCTGATGATAAAATAGAAGCTTCAATCATTCGATATCGTGTAGATGTTTAACGGAGTATAAATTCAAGAAGCATTTTTAGACCCGGATGATGTCACCGAGTTATTTTTCTAGCTACAACAACGAATTTCTATCTCGTTACGCGGCATCTGACTCACTACCGGATGTTCTCGCGTCGAACAAACAGAACTGGGATAACACCAACTGTTTCGAGGTGTACCTAACACTTGAAACGACCTGAGGCCGCCCGGTATCCGCAATTAAGCCATAAATTGTTGAATTTCTATTATTGTTAGGTCGTTATCTTCTATTGATCTAAGCTAGGAGAACTGAGGAAACAGACGTGTGAAAACCACGAATAATTTTCTTATCGTTTGATTTTAGTCCATTCGCAACACACGTTATCAACTACGTAAATCAATAGTTGAACAAGGACGATTTCGAGAGATAACGGCCGTTTTCTCCACGGTAGGAGCTTCCAAAAGAGGAGTAGATTTGACTGATAGTGAAAAGGATTTCACGTAAGCCTCCTAAATAACTTTGTGTGAAGAATGCACAGCATAAGATTAACCAACAAACGGCGTACATACTGGTTATTTAAAGGAGGAAATGATTTTCAGAGGATAAGTACCTGTTATAAGTGAAAACGCTGCGAACTATTCTTCTGTGGTTTATTATTGTATGTTCACCCTCAGGGGTCACTAGATAAGTCAATTCGAAAAGTGGTTTTCTACAAACTGTTATGAACAAAGTTGTAGTACACATATCAATCGACTCAACGTGTACAATTTGATAGAAAATGATACCCCACAGGTTCCCTAAAAAACTCGAAATCCCTTTCAAAAACAGGGGTTGGTTATTCCTCGGACCAGGAGCATTGAGAAAATGGGGGGGAAAAGGGAGTTTAGAGTGTTCTGGACTCATTCCAATCGATTCAGAGTCCAAAACATCGTCATAAACGTTCAAATTGGGTAAACAGGTACCCATTTTGACCGATAACCTCATCCAGAGGGTGCCAATCGTCCCGTTTATGCTTTTGTTTCCTATGCATTTGTTTATGGCATTGTTGATTGCCAAAAATCTCGAAAATCCATTCTTCGAAATACACATTTTGACCCCTACCCCGCCCAAATTTGGTCCGATTTGACCCAAATTTCAGACTTTTAGAAAATGTTCTACTACCAAAAAAAGCCCGGACGGCGGATGGACATTTGGCTATTGGTTAGTTATTCCTTGCATATTATTAGTATTAAATTATTATATTTTTATGCAAAAGGTTATGGTTATGTAAGCCTTTGCCCGACATGTGGGGCGCCATGGCACCGATGGGCGCCTTGACAACAACCACCCAGTTGGGCGCCTTGGCAACGAGTGTGTGCTGGAGCTCTCTCTAAAATGCAACATCTGGGCAGGAGCTGCGCACTCATCCTGGCGCATGCTCCCTCCCTTCTGGCCTTCTGGAGGCAGCAAGGCTGGGGGCTTACAGTTATATTTGATTAAAATTTTCTAAAAATCTGAAATATGGGGTTATTTCCCAGTCTTGGTCGGTTCTCAAAACTTTTCAGCCCAATCGGACCATATTCGGGAGGCATAGGTCAATACATATGTGTATTTCGAAAAATATATTTTCGAGATTTCTGGTACCTAAGCGTGTGGGGTATCATTTCCAATAAATTTTGGACGCTGAATCGATTGGCATTGGTCCGAGACCCACCACACCCACTGTTTCCCCCATTTTCCCCACGTTGAAGAAATGAGTCTCCATGCGCCTGGTCCGAGGAATAACCAACCCGTGTGAATTAATATTCAGCGTCCTTGAAAGGTCCAGAAAAAAATTTCTAGCCGAATCGGTGAGGTTGACCTTTTGCATGAAAACATAGGAATAACCAACCAAAAGGTAACTAATTGCATGACACGTATTGTAATACTTGACTGGAGCGACAAAGAAACTTTGACTACGTTTGAATTTCAGACTGCCTTTTTCAGTGAAACGAGTAACGTATTTTTCTGCATTGTGGGACCGTTCCTCCGTTACACATATTGTGAAGGGACGTGGTAGCTGAGCTGTGGGTCCTGGGATGCTTTTGTTGAGTAACTTCTTATATCGAGGCCACTGCAGTCATCAGAGCTGTAAGGTCTTCATCGTCTCAACGCTTAAGTTACTTCTTTAACGAACGGATGAAACTGCCTCTGTACGTTCATGATTCAAGAGTTTTACTTGAAATCACTTCATGAAGAGAGTTCCATTCCCTTTCCAGATGTAAGGCTGACCGTATACGCCATGGAGTGAGTCAAGGCCAGTCTGTTATTCTCTAATGTAATCGGTAATCCATCACGCAGAATGAAAATGTTTCAATCCATTTTCAAGAGGTCGTCGAATGAAAAGTACTCAAATTTTTAAAACTTTAGATAAGTGGCGACGTTGATCAGGCTAGTCTGGTCACGAACCCAATCACCTGTGATTTACATCTATTCTTAATGAATGATCTGAAAGCGTCCAACATTTAGTAAAATCCTCGAACCTGGCGCATGGAGATTTATTTCTTCAACATGGGGAAAATGGGGGGAACAATGGGTGTGGCGGGTCCCGGACCCATTCCAATCGATTCAGCGTCCAAAATTTAGTGGAAAATGATACCCCACACGCCTAGGTACCAGAAATCTTGAAAACACATATTCATAATGGGTAAATAGGTACCCAATTTGACCCATAACCTCATCCAGAGGACACCGATCGTTCCCGGACCCATTTCATTTGATTCAGCGAAGATTTTTTTCTGGATCTTTCAAGGTGTCTGGATCAATAAAGTCAAATGTCCTTCCGCCGTCCGCTGTCCGCCATCCGCGCCTTTTTGGTAGTAGAAAATTTTCTAAAAATCTGAAATTTGGGTCAGGGGTCTGTTCCCGGCTCTAGTTAGTCATCGAAACTTTTTAGCCCGTTCGGTTAAATTTGGGCGGGGTAGGGGTCAAAATATGTTTTTAAAAAAATGGATTTTCGAGATTTTAGGCGATCTAGGCGTGTGGGGTATGATTTTTCACTAAATGTTGGACGCTGAATCCATTGAAATGGGTCCCGGAACGGTTGGCGCCCTCTGGATGAGGCTATGAGTCAAAATGGGTACCTATCTACCCATTCCGAATGTCTGTTTTCGAGATCTCTGGTTCCTTGGCGTGTGGGGTATCATTTTCCACTAAATTTTGGACCCCAAATCGATTGGAATGGGTCCGGGACCCACCACACCCACTGTTTCCCCCATTTTCCGCATGTTGAAGAAATTAATCTCCATGCGCCTGGTCCGTTGCGGCATTTTTCTCATAAAAAGCATCTATTTGTGAATTCTTTGGCCCATTACTTTTTTCTTGTCCTTCATTAGATCCCACACTGGAAAAGTATAGTAGCACATATATTTTCACGGAATTTTGAACCTCATTCCGATTACCTACTGGCGCCATATCTGAACAGCTTCAGTGGACGCCGGTGACTTCAAACCAAAATTCAACTAGTTGACACTACGTGTTGCTTGTTCCAGGTGTTTGTGATCGTATTGTACTCCCAAACGGTACTCAAATCTGCGACGAAAAGCAACAGGCGTTCGACGACCATCAATGTGGGATCTGCTGAGCCAACTGTCCGGGCATGAGCGCCAACCCTTTCAACCCAAGCAACAGGCTTTCCATCTGCCTCCTTTTTCTGTGGTGTTTTGTCCCCAAAAACGTCGATTGAATAAAGGAGTTTCATCTGTTAGAAACTGTGCCAACTTGTTACTCAGGGCTTGGGGGAGGGGGTTGTCAGAATCAAGTCTTACTATGCCAGGGCAGAAGATGCGAGTGGAGGAGAGAGCAACAGCAGGCCACATCTGCCCCAGGTGCTCGTCGCTCTTCACCTGGCTCATGCGCACTGATTCTCTCTTTCCGCCATGTGCTTCACTTTATATAAACACTAACTTGTTGATTTCTCTCAGCCCGGATGCGCTCTCTGTGTTTTTAACGAATTGCTAATTTCACGTATCAAGTTCGAAGCGCTTTAAAAATCCAAAACGATTTTGCTCGATAATTGGACAGCCATCTCGATTTTCGACTTAGTATTCTAAAACAAAATCATATTCAGAACAATCTAGGCGGTCAAATAATATTGCACCAAAATCACGGTCAGAAAATGGCAGTTAATGCGCCCAACGCGGATTGGTTCTACAGGAGTTAGTACTACTATACCTCCCTAAATTTTTCCAGGAAAGTTGGATCAAAACCCTCTGATTTATTCTGTACACAGACGCCAAGGTTTACATAACACGGTTAAGTGATAAGGAATGCGTATATTTGAGGTCCCCTGAATAACAATTCCAGAAGCAATATACCTAATAAAAACCTACCTATATACCTAAATAAATTCAATGAGAGTACATCCCCATTAAAATCGAAATGTTCTCTATGTATGCGTGATTATCGTAAAAATCATCGGTAGAATAGCTATAAATTAGCCATACCAATTGGTTCAACTCCAAAATTTACATGGAAATTGCAAATTTGTTAATTGGTTATTCCCTGGATAATCACCTATGTTCTCATGCAAAAAGTCTATCTCTCAAATTCGGCCCAAAATTATATTCTGGACGTTTCAAGTTGTCTAGATCAAAATGACCTAATGTTCCGTCCGTCCGTCCACGCCAATTTATGTATAGTAAATTTTTTTCTAAAAAACTGAAATTTGGGTCAGGAATCTGTTTCCGGATCTAGTTGGTCCTCAAAACTTTTCAACCCGATTGGAACAAATTTGGGCGGGGTAGGGGTTAAAATGTGTACTTCAAAAAATGGATTTTCGAGATTTCCTGTACCTAGGCGAGTGAGGTATCATTTTCAACTAAATTGTGGACGCCGAATCCAATGAAATGGGACCCAGAACGTTTGGCACCCACCGGCCAAAGTTACGGGTCAAAATGGGTACCTATCTGCCCATTTTGAATGTGTTTTTGAGATTTCTAGTACCTAGGCGTGTGGGGTATCATTTTCCACTAAATTTTGGATCCTGAATCGATTGGAATGGGTCTGGGACCCACCTCACCCACTGTTTCCCCCATTTCCTCATGTTGAAGAAATGAGTCTCCATGCGCCTAGTCTAAGGAATAACCAACCCCTGAGTGAGAATTTGGAGCGATTTTAACCCAATAATGAATCGTATACTGTGAAATTTCTTATATCTTTCTTGTATTTCTCAAATAATAAAAAAAATAAATAACAATTTGTTAACCTTTTGATTTTGGTAAATTTTGGTTGTTAGATTTTGCTGCTAACTTCTCTTGACGCTTCATAGAGTACAAAATTATCATAATAGCATCAATTTTCCAAACAAACCATTTTAAAGGAAGCTCTGAGAAATCGGAAATTTCGATAGAATAATGAGCCACTCCGGAATTTTAAGGTGCAATATAGTCAAAAGTCGATGGTTTAGCGATGGAATCCCGCTCTAGAGAGGGTAATATGAAGTAATAGCATACTAGCTGGCCCGGCAAACGTTGTTTTGCCATACAAATAATTTCCTGGGTCAGAAATGACACCTGTAGACTTAACTTATTATTAGAATTAGGATAGACTCCAAATTGGAAAATTGAAAATAAACAAAAACAAATTTAGGGGTGGACTACCCCTAAAATTTAGGGAGATGAAAAATAGATGTTTGCCAATTCTCATAGATACCGGATAAGCACAAAAAATTTCATCAAAATCGGTCAACAAAAGGAGGAGTATGGAATTGAAAACTGTGACACGAGAATAATTTTATATATTAGATTAGAACTTATTTTCATTTATTAATGAAATGAGGAGTTGGGTTTTGTTTTTGCTGTGTTTCCTTCCCGTTGCACATTTTAATCTATTTCGTACCTCACAAAATCGATAACTAGCTGTAACTCCAATATTATGATTCATTGAAGTGACGTTCAACGTTCAACGTTGATAATATGGTACTTGTGCAATGTAAGGAAAAGCTGAATAATTGAATAAAGTTAAGAATTACGTGTTTTAATTTTAAGAATTAAATTAAGAATGAGTCGTGAGCCAGGACTTTTGCGCACAGCTGACCCTGAAGTGGGACCTAGAAAGTTACCTCATCACCGTTGCTCTCATTTTTTCCCCAATTCAACGCAGGCAACAATGCGGCCAATTAGAGTTTGTCCCGAGCGAGTGAAACGTTTCGATAATTTGGCAAGGAAGTGGGTCCAGTGAGAGAATCGGTTGCAAGGCTTCGCTTGACAGGTGTAGGGTGGCAGATGCGAGGCATTGGCGCCCTACATGCGATTGTCAGCCTCATGTGTCCACGATGCCGGCCATAGGGTGAATGAGGTGCAGGAGTATAGTCATGTGCAGTCAGAGCAACAAATCACAGGCCCCTTTACGATCTCCAGAAATTAAAATTTTGAAATTGCGAGAGGTTTGCGTCTTCTCTGGACATGAATAGAGAAGTTGTCCAAGATTAATTGTTCAGGAAAACAAAAACCCTGCAAAAACTTTCACAAGGGTTGGTTATTCCTCGGACCAGGAGCATGGCGAGCATAGTGAGCATGGTCTTAAACTCATTCCAATCAATTCAAGCAACCACAATTTATTGAAAAATAATACCTTAAACGCCAAGATCACCGCAAATCTTGAAAACTTATTGCCTTCTACCCCTCTCCCCCAATTTTGGTCCGATTTGGTTTGGAGGTCCAACTAGAGCTAGAAAATTTCAGATTTTTGTACATTTTTATCAACTGGCAAACGGACATTTTGGTGTTTTGATTCAGACATCATGAATCTTCAAATTCATGCAAAAAGTGAATTTCTACGCCCAAAATTTACTTTCTGGACGTGTGTCTAAGTCGAAATTAGCAAATGTCCGTCCGCCGTCCACACCGACTTTGGTAGAAGAAATTTTTTTAAAAATCTGAAATTTTGGTCAGGGGTCTGTTTCCGGCTCTAGTTGGTCCTCAAAACTTTTCAACCCGATCGGACCAATTTTGGGCGAAATAGGGGTCAAAATGTGTTTTATGAAAAATAGATTTTCGAGATTTTTGGAGATCTAGGCGTGTGGGGTACCATTTTCCACTAAATTTTGGACCCTGAATCGATTGGAATGTGTCCGGGACCCGCCACACCCACTGTTTCCCCCATTTCCCCATGTTGAAGAAATTAGTCTCCATGCAGGGTTTTAAATTTCCGGTTGATTACTGGAGGAATAACCAATCAAAATCGGAATAAGTAACCGCGACTTTTATACGGCCGATCTATTTAATTGCCACTTGGACGAGGGGAGGAAAGTTTTGGAGCCACGTGTTTATTCATAAATGAGAACGTCAATTTCAGGAGGGTGTAAGTTGTTAACAACCGCAGAAGTGAGGCGTCTTGACAGTGGTCAAGTGCAGTTACATCGATGAAATTATATGAAGTGTTCCCTGTCGATTGTTTCGTGGTTGTTTAGGGCGCCTCAACGCGAACCCTCGAAGTGAAAACAAGCTCATCGAACATCGAAAGGGTTCACTTCCGACCAATTTCCGGTTATAATAGTGTTACGTGGATATGGCATAGTGCGAGGACCAAAGACATGATTTTGACAGGTGTCACCTCCCCATGGCAGATGGGTCACTTGTTTGCCTCTTTAAATGGGCTCCCCAAGCACGCGACCGGGCTTCCATCTGCTCCCAGGGGCCAGCTGCCGAACAGGGATTTACCTAAGAGGCCCACAAGGCACGCTTCCCCTACACCTGGATCCCTCCTATTCTCTTCGACTTCGTCTTCGCCTTGGAAGGGTCTCCAACTGGCGTCTTTCTTTTACAACCGATTCTTTCAAAATCCAACTCCCTCCCTTCGACCACCTCTCGTAAGCTACGATTTCCCTGGGTTTCATACTGTTTTCGAGGAGAAAAAAAAAAAAAAAAAAAAAAAAAAATCCCCCCTAGGAAGACCTTTGAGCGTGGGCATAGTCAGTCGACTTGTTGATACTTTTGCTTTGTGTTTTTCGGAACAAAAGAAGAGGCTGTCAGAGCTTATAGGAATGGTACCCACGCAGTATATCGTAAAAAATCCCGTCTCCTCGAGATCCACTATTTCATCATGTTCATCAAAATGTAGCTTATATACCCATTCCAAAATAAAAAATGAAAAAACACTGCAGTCGAATTTTACCAGTAAGGGTTCTTCAAGTAATGGTGTATGACAATTCTAAACTTGTGTTTAGCACAGTCCCTTTTGCCATTATATATTAAATTGCGTTTCTAACTAATCTCTGAACAACAACCCTGGGTATTCATGCCCTGATCTCCCCTAATTTCCAAAAAATGTGAAATTTCGTGTATCAAGATGTCCAGATTATAAAAAAACGCTGCAAATCCATTCACAGTGGAAGGTTATTGGACCAAAAGTATGGACAAATAGGGGGAAATAGATGGATACCCATTTTGACCCATATCCACTTCCCAAAAATCCACACATTTAGATCGCCAAAAATTACGAAAGTCCATTTTTGAAGGAACAGATTGGTCCTCTCTAATTTGATCCGATCGGGCTGAAGAGTATCGAGAGCGAAATAACGGGTCTCTGCCGAAAAATGCCAGATTTTTAGAAAATTTTCTGAAAATCTTAAATTTGGGTCAGAAGGTCTGTTTTCGGCCTAGGACGGTCCTCGAAACTTTCAGCCCGATCGGACCAAATTTGGGCGGGGTAGGGGTCAAAATGTGTTTTTTTGAAAAATGGGTTTTTCGAGATTTTGGGCGATCTAGGCGAGTAGGGTGTCATTTTCCATTAAATTTTGGACGCTGAATCCAATTAAATGGGTCCCAGGACGATTGGCACCTACTGGAAGAAGGTACGGGTCAAATTGGGTATATATTACCCATTTTGAATATGTGTTTTCGAGATTTCCGGTACCTAGGCGCGTGGGGTATGCTTTTCATTTAGGGGTTGATTTTGGTCGCTGAATCGATTGGAGTGAGTCCCTAGCTCCTGGTCCGAGGAATAACCAACCCATGTGAAAGAATTTGCAGCGTTTTGTTATATACATCATGTAACTCCCAAAAAGAAATATTTTGAAGCCAATCAGAGATAGTTAACCCCCATTGACCTTGAGCATGAAATATAGGTAGATTAATCAAGAAATAACTAATCTAAACTGAATCGACCACGCCGTTTTCGACCACCAATATACATACTCGTACATACACTTGGCTTTTTTGATCTGGAAATCCAGGAATAATGGAAAACTAGTAATCAACTAATATTGGCTAATATAGTTTGAGCTTCACGAGAACAATCGTCATTGTATGGGCGTCGGAACTTTCTTTCTGGATTCTCCTTATTTTCCTCAGGTCTTCAAGATAAGTCTGACTGAGAATAAATAGGCAAAGGCATACAAGAACCGTCGTACGATCCTCTTTGGAGGACGGCTGACGACGTCCGCGACACCTGACCAGGTAGTCGGACGAAAATCCAAGGAAAAAGTCCTTGTTTAATTTACTTACTTACTTTACTTACAAGAACCGTCGAAAAGAAGAATCGACAAAATGCGACTGAAATTGAACGTCCCGTTATCGCATTTGGAGCGGTTATGACGGTCGTTATTCGCAGAGCCGGTACACAGTCATGATCAGAGTAAATTATATGAGCCAGACCCACATTTATCGGGAGACAACTAGACAATTCCCACGGTGAGGAGGACGAGGTGCTAGTCATTCATCTTGATTTACTTCGCGGGTGACGAGTCATCGCTTGTGATTTACCCATAATTCCTCAATGACAAACGTACATTTACAGCACAAACAGGATTTTGCCTCAACTTCAGCCCAATATGAATTGCCTTATTTCATAGGCGAATCACTTCGAAGGGATCGAAACAATTCGGCAGACATTCTTCAGGACATTGGTTTTGTTTTCGAGAAATTGCTCCCTCGTCACCACTTTGGTTGAGTATTCCATAGGTAATCAAACTAGAAAATCATGCCAGAGGTCATCTCTACGATTGGATCTGAAATTTGACAGATGTTTCATGATATCTAGATCAAAAATGCTGCAAATTCTTCTACAGGGGTTGGTTGGACCAGGCGCATGGAGACTCATTTCTTCAACATGGGCAAAATGGAAACAGAGGGTTTGATGGGTCCCGGACCAATTCCAATCGATTCAGCGTGCAAAATTTAGTGAAAAATTATACCCCACACGTTTAGGTAGCAGAAATACCGAAAACACATATTCAAAATGGGTAATAGATACCCAATTTGATCCATAACTTCTTCCAGTGGGTGCCAATCGTTCCGGGACCCATTTCATTGGATTAAGCGTCCAAAATTTAGTGGAAAATAATACCCCACCCGCCTAAATCGCCAAAAATCTCTAAAATCCATTTTTCAAAAAACACGTTTTGACTTTTTTCACTCTAACTATTATAGACTGTGGTGTTGCCCCAAGCGCGAATTCAGGTGGGGGGGGGGGGGTCATGACCCCAAACCAGGTAGAATTTTGAAATTTTGAGATTTTGGAGTAGAGCTTTGACATAAACAATCAAATTATGAATAAATATTGTATTGGAATAAAATGGACTTGATTGTTAAAAGATTGAAAAAGTGAGAAAATTTAGTTCATTTTGTTTGTTTGGTTATTATTATTATTTTTTACCTTACAATTTTACCCTGTGCCCCCCCCCCCCCCCCGAAAAAATTCCTGATCCTCGCCTGTGGTGCCCTCTCCCCTCAGTGACTTTAAGCTCTCAAATTGCCCCCAATTTCGTAAATTCTGATTAATCCATACTTTTAATGGAATGATTTCGTGTCGTAGCAGCCTGCTTCTTCGTTATTTTTAATGATTTAGAAGAGGAATCACCAAGGTTTGTATAGGGATGAGTTGGGATCAAAGTTGAGCTGCCATCATTTTGGCAAATTTCCGGAGCTGTTGTTTCAAACCATTCTCGTAGTTCAACAGCCGCATCCGGTCTTCCCCGGTACAAAAATACTATCTGAAAATTGAATGAGTCGGTCGTGGCGCCGGGGCCTTCTGGTCGTTATATCTGGAGGGTTCGCAGCTGCCCTTCTCCTCTACATCATAGATCTCGGGCAAGGTGATAAGTTGCATTTTTCTTGAGCTTTCTTTGGCTCGTCTACGTTTGATTATCATAACGCTGCTAATTCATTCACAGGAGTTGGTTATTCTCGGACTTCAACATGGGGAAAATGGGGGAAATAGTGGGTGTGGTGGGTCCCGGACCCATTCCAATCGATTCAGCGTCAAAATTTAGTGGAAAATGACATCCCACACGCCTAAGAACCAGAAATCCTTAAAACTCATATTCAAAATGGGAGATACATACCCATTTTGACCAATAACTTCTTCCAGTGGGTGCCAATCGTTTTCGGACCCACTTCATTGGATTCAGCGTCCAAGATTTAGTGGAAAATGACACCCCACACGCCTAGGAACCAGAGATCCCGAAAACACATATTCAAATCGGGTATTATATTCCCAATTTGACCCATAACCTCTGTCCCAGAGGGCGCCAATCGTTCCGGGACCCATTTCATTGGATTCAGCGTCCAAAAATTTAGCCCAAAATAATACCCCATACCCCTAGATCGCCAAAAATCTCGAAAATCCATTTCGTTTTCGATAAACACATTTTCTTATTTTGATCTAGACACCTTGAAACGCCCAGAAAAATTGTTTGGGCCAAAAAGGATAGATTGACTTTTAGCATGAAAACATAGGTTGCTTATTCAAGGAATCATTGGACATTTTGGTTAATCGACACCATCGGGAACGTATGCTGTAGTTTTAGGTGGGGAATTGAAACTGCGGGCTCCACCTGTCCTAACCTTCGCATAACGTTTGAACAGTCACAGGTGCCACGCTCGATAATCTCAACACTCATCATCACACCTGCCATTTTCGAATGACAATCAACTCGGCATATTTTTGATCCAGACCTTCTAAAAATCTATTGAACAACTCATGGAGGTTTCTTTTTGGCAGGTTATTCCTTGAATAATCAACCTTGTTATCATGCCCTAAGTCATTGGTAGGGGGGGGGGGGGGGTCGACCTCTCCGATTGGCCACAAAATTTGGCAATATAAGTTTCTACATCTAGCTCGCACTGCGAGAATACAAGGGGCGCAACTCCGAAATCATCATTTCCGGTAAAACGCATTTAAAGTTTTTGACCTATTTCAAAATGCTGTTCCGACTCGTCTACACTACATAGATCCTTGGTTTTTTCTGCATTTGATAGGAAAATTCAGCAGCTCCGGAAATTGATCTGGGCTTTTCAAATTTTTTCTCATGAATAAAATTTAAAAAAAAAACTCACTAAATTTTTGTGAGTTACGCCCCTTGTGCGTGGCTACACCAGATGTAGAGTAGATAACATTCTACTGATTCAGTAGTAGAATCTACTCTTAATGACGATGAATCGCTGCACTTTTGGACGGTTTAGAACCAAGGATGGATAATTCATTTTCTCTCGATATGAAATCATGAAAAATATGGGCAGTTGAATAGTAGTTGTGGATTTCAATCGTGAGAGGGAACTGTATTAATAGTAAAATTAGGCCTCATTAATATAAATTGTTTAATAACAGCAGATTTTCCTTCTATATAGGCAAGTAGTGGAATCACAATCGTTTACTGCAAACTTAATTGCGATAGGTAATTTCAATCGCACATAATCACAGTAGTATATAGTCACTCTTGGACTCAATTGGAGTCAATACAATATTATTATTGCAGTCGCACGTAATCACACTAGTACATAATACTTAGTCAGTCTCAACCGTTATTATGAGTGAAGAAAGACAAACAGGGGTATACCTTTAGAAATTTGGCTAGTACGTAACTTAACAATACAAATTTAAGGAACTCAAATTCAAGGACACACCGTGTGTCACATCATAATTTTATAAAAAAAAAAAAAAAAGAACGAATACCAAATATTAATAATTCTTCAAGTACCTGAAAATAATTATGTTCGTTGGTAACTCACAGATTACCATAAAACCCGTAGTACGTTTTAGGTATTATATTCTTGTCAAACAGTTTCATCAACTCTTTCTTCTTCTTTTCAGCCACCTTTGGTTGTTGCTTATAGGCTGGTCTCAATTGAGCAGTGGCTTCGCTTAGATCTTTATTATTACTTGTCTGTCTCTTCGATTTCTTGAAACGAATTGTACCGAAAGATGCATCCTCGTAAGATGTTTTGTATTGAACCGATTCCATGTCCTCCTTTGAGAGTTTGAAAACTTTGATGTCAGTAATGTATGGTAGTTCCCTCAGTATTTGTGGTAAAATTGTTTCCAAGGTGGTTTGTCCAAGACTGGATATCAAAGAAATCGCTGTGGCAGAGCTCATTCACGTCGAAGAACGGCGCATTTTTCTTGGAATCCCGAATAATTTGCGCATACTGGGCAGGAGTAAATATTGGCCCACTCTTGGCGGAGGGTGATAATTATTTTCATAGTCGCCATCCCAATCGTCATATTCCTCGCTCATTGGTGAGTAGCATGGATCACCCACAGAATCATCACTATTGATTCCAGCTTCTGCTAGGAAGTCTGGTGAAGAATCATCATGAACGCTATTTGCTACAACAGCAGGTGACAATTGGACTTCACAAAATGGCTTCACCAGCAGGGATTTACTTTCCATCATTGGATCTCCATTCAAGTTAGTATTTCCCTGATTCACAAGGCTAAATTCAGGATCAGCGTCACGTCTGTCGGGATCATTCTGTGCTGAAAGTTCAGGCACTTCCTCAATTTCACAGCTCGGGTCCATAGGAGCCTCATTTGGTTCAGGGCTTTTGATCAGACTTTCTGTCTGCCAAGAGCCACTCTGTCCCTTCACTTCTTGCACTCCCTGGTTCTTCAGTAAGGGAGTGGATTCAGTAAGGATTTCTAAATCCTTGAAATCTGCTGAACCTATGATGGATGCAGTTTCAATATTGGCAGGAAGCGACATCCAAATCTCTCCATCTTTTGAGTAGCAATCGACTTTGGGTAGTAGATTCAACAAAGCTTTTGATCTTAGTGGCATGACTGCAAAATAAAATAAAACTCATCAAAACATAAAGGGACGTCAGCACCAACCTCAATTGTTATCATTCGAAATCAAATTAGAAAATTAATATGACTTACTAATTTTTAAAAAAACCTTAAAACCTATAAAAAAAAAAATCCTGAAAAACAAACAAATATATTGTAATATGTATTAATAAATGGAAACTAACATGGGTTGCAGAAAGATGGTGAGCAGTAAAAATTATTATTATTGGCTGAAGATATTACAAAGGGCTTAACTAGATACTTTTACTTACCTCCAAAGTTATAACAGCCACATCTTAGGTTACAAAGGGCTTAACTAGATACTTTTACTTACCTCCAAGGTTATAATAGCCACAACTTACAAAAAACACAAGGTTACAAAGGACACAAGTCAAATGCGCCCCTTGTGAGGCAACCTCCCACCCATTTTTTCCAAAATGAAAGAGACTTATCCTGCTGTCTAGCGGCAACCAGAGCAGATAGCAATAAGCCTGTTAGAGCGGCGCGTAGAGCTGGTCTTGGAGTATCACACAACGGGCCTAACTAAAAACTGTCATTTTTGGAGTTGCGCCCCTTGTATTCTCGCAGTGCGAGCTGGTCCTCGAAACTTTTCAGCCCAGTTGAACCGAATTTGGGTGAGGTAGGGGTCAAAATGTGTTTTTTTGAAAAATGGATTTTTGAGATTTTTGGCGATGTGACATGTAAGGTATCATTTTCCACTAAATTTAGGACCCTGAATCGATTGGAATAGATCCGGTACCCGCCACACCCACTGTTTACCCCATTTTCCCCATGTTCGACGACTTAGGTGTGTGGGGCTTCGTTTTGCAGTAAATTTTGGACGCAGTATTGGCGCCCACCGGAAGAGGTTATGGAGGCAGAATGTATTTAAATTAGTCTCCATGCTTCTGGTCTGAGGAATAACCAACCCCTGTGTAAGAATTCGCAATATTTTTTGTGTAATTTTGCGCCACAAATACATGATTGTTTGGTATGATTCTGATAATATTTCATCAGGCTCATTTTCCCATCTCTTGACGCACGGATATATGCCACACTAGGGAGTCGATGAGTTCCTATTGATGAGGGAATATCTTCTATTGATAATTTTTATTTACATTTGCACCCGTCTATTTGACAGATAAGAGCGGTAGCCGGAAGATAGGCCTTGAGATCGAGGATGCTCTGATGGCTGGAGGAGGCAGCTGCGGGGAGTGAAGTTCATAGGGAAAAAACCCATACTCTCCATCCGGATACATCCCTTCCAGAAGATGGGACTCATATATTGGTAAGTCGTTATCAGATGACAGGCACAGAGGGCAGACACTGTTCGCTGATGTTTACCCTGACAAATCACTGATAGATAAGTGGACCCAGGTGAGTTATAAAGAACATCTGCTTCTACACAATGAGCAGTTGTTCAGGGGCGTAAAGGCTTAACCAAAATGATGAGATCGCCCTGCGGTCCGATATTCCTAGGTGAGAAAACATCCCTTTTCAACCACAATGGGTCCCTTAATTATAAACATTGACCAATGTGTTCCCCAACCCATAACGGAGTGGGTCACAATTCGAGGAGAGCTCGTTCCTGAGGCTATGCTTCTCCCACGGCAAGTGACGAGGAGTATGACACATTGGCAGGGACGAGGGCCTGAGCATGGAAGGAGCTGCAAAATGGAGAAAATGCCAACACCTCGTGCATATCACACTAATTATGAATTACCAGGACTCAACTGGTTACTAGTGAACAGGGGAGCATTCATTCCTCAGAACGAGCGTGCGCTGATCTCATGAGAAATACGAAAAATTACGGAGACAGGAACGCACCAGCCTTGAGCATCCTTTGTGGCGTGGTTGTGCTTGAGATACTTAGTCGATCTACTAAGGGTGTGTATTCTACATACGCCCGGGCGGTTCAAAATGTGTATTCCGAAGAATGGATTTTCGAGATTTTTGGCAATCTAGGCGTATGTGATCATTTTCGACTAAATTTTGGACGCTGAATCCACTGAGACGGGTCACGATTGGCACCCACCAGAAGAGGTTATGGGTCAAAATGGGTATCTATCTACCCATTTTGAATGTGTTTTCAAGATTTCTAGTACCTAGGCGTGTGGGGTATCATTTTCCACTAATTTTTGGACGCTGAATTCGATGAAACGGGTCCCAGAACGATTGGCGCCCTCTGGATGAGGTTATGGGTCAAAATTTGTATCTATCTACATATTTAGAATGTCGTTTTTTGAGATTTCTGGTACCTGGGCGTAAGCGGAACCATTTTCCGTTAAAGTTTGGACATTGAATCGATCAGAACGAGTCGTCTTGCTCCTGGTTCAAAGGATAACCAACCCCTCTGAAAAAAAATTTTTTTTTTTTACATGTTTTATTGCACCAAGTAGATAACTTATAAGCAACATTTCTGTGATAGATTAATACTAACAACTGCTTTCAGAATAAGATGCTTACCTTTATTCTTAACAAGTCTGTTGAATTGCTTGGGGCACTCACACTAACTGAACCAGTTCATGCAAGCAGTTCATGATGTTTTTGTTCTTTTCAGTCTTCTGAGTAGGTCATTGGTGTCAAGAAGGCGGACATCTTCGTTTACATGACCTTGGAGCCTCATAAAGTGATTGATGGCTTGATTTCGTATTACTTCATCAACAGATTCGATCTGTTGCTCGTAACGCAATCTGTCATTCCGGAAATATCTGTATGCGTCAGCGCAAGACATTATTCTGGATCCTTTGAATAATGTTGCGATTGCTTTGGGCGGTGCATCCTCACAGTTGAGCAGCACAAGTCCAGACGGTTTTGAGGACTTGTTTGTACAGAATGAGCTTGTTATGGATCAACATTTTGGAATGCCTCCCCATAAGCCAGTACATTTTTTGAAACTTAATCACAGGCTGAGCTTTTTTCTTTTTGACGCGGGACTTCCATCTAAGGCGTCCAGCGTCATTCCAAGATATTTTGCTTCGTTGGCGTGTGGGATTGCCTTGTTATTGAGGTATGTTGGTAGGTAGTTGATCCTTTTATTCGTTAAATAAACATGTACTGACCTCATTCAGTCTAATTCTCCATTTACTTGTCCATTTGTGAAGAAGGTTAAGGGACCTATTGAGTTTACCAACAGTCTCATTGTTCAAAAAGCAACATTGTTAAAAGAATTTGCGGCGTTCTTTTCTAAGAGCCTGGATCCAACTACTAAGTTTTGACTTGAGCGTGGATGGGCAAACCATATGAGACTTTTTGGATATTTGGAGGAAATTTTTCTTTCTATTGGTCGAGCAAAAACGAAAGCGCTCCAGACCCATTGCAGTTGGGTTGAAATCTGAGTGTGAATGTGGATCTGAAAAAAATCTGGCAAATTCCTTACTGCAACAGGTTGGTTATTCCTCGTAATGGGGGGAACCTGTGGGATGGCGGTCCCAGATTCCTTTCCAATCGATTCAGGTCCAAAATTTAGTGGGAATATTGACTCCCGACACGCCTAGGCACCAGAAATCCTGACACTACAAAATGGGGTGGAACATAAATCCATTTTGACCCATAACTTCTTCTGGTGGTGCCAATCGTTCTGGAACACACATCAAATTGGGAAAATGATCCAGCCCCGCCTAGGACCGAAATCAAAATATTCAAATGGATAAAATATTACCACCCTTCTTCAGTGGTGCACTGGACCCATTTATTGGATAGCGTCCAATTAGTGGAAATATACCCCACCCTAGTAGAAAATCTCAAAACACATATTCAAAATGGGTAATAAATACCCAATTTGACCCATGACTTCTTCCAGTGGGTGCCAATTGTTCTGGGACCCATTTTATTGGATTCAGCGTCCAAAATTTAGTGGAAAATGACACCCCACTCGCCTACTTCACTCAAAATCTCGAAAATCCATTTTTCAAAAAACACATTTTGACCCCTACCCCCTCCAAATTTGGTCCAATCGGGCTGAAAAGTTTCGAGGACCCATCTCGGCTGGGAACAGACCTTTACCCAAATTTCAGATTTTTAGAAAATTTTCTACTACCAAAAACGGCGCAGACGATGGACGGCGTACGGCGTACGGCGGACGGACATCGACCTTTTTTGATCAGGACATCATGAAACGTCCAGAAAAAAATTTTGAGCCAAATCCGAGAGGTTGACCATCATCATGAAAACAAAGGTTGATTATTCAAGGAATAACCAACCAAAACCAACCCCCGGCCCAATCGCACATGGACTTAGGTACCTGTGTTTACCCTCTCCTTCACTTCCACCCTGACCAATATCACTCTCTTTAATTTGGTGCATTTATTTGTATATTTTTCCCTAAATATACAGGTTCTTATCTCCTTTTGCGCGCTATGACAACCCAATGATCATTTCAGGTCAAAACGAGGTAGCATGGTGTTGATCAACTCCGACTTGAATGTGAGAGAAGTAAGGGAGGACGTGAACTCGTTTTTGATTCTGTGGCTGTCCACCTTCAACCCCCATGGCAGGTGAGCGTAAGATGTGGACAGATTATCAGTGATCTCAACATAGTATGCTAATAAACGACCAGAAGCCGCCAGATAAACTAATTCGATGAGGGCACTCGAGCCCGTATCGCTCTCTGTTTTCCTTTATCGATGCATTAATGACCAACAACAAATCAGAAACAGGAGCAGTACGATAATATTTAGCTATTCTATGGTTGAATGGAGAGCACCTACTGTTTGATGCGATTATGGTTAAAATATTGTTAATTGGGTTCTCTTCTCATCATGCAAAAAGTCAATCTCTCAGATTCGGCCCAAATATCGTTTCTGGGTGTTATAATATGCCCAGATAAAAATAAGAAAATGTCCTTCCACCGTCTGCCGTACGCCGTCCACGCTGATTTTGGTAGTAGAAAAATTTCTAAAAATCTGAAATTAGGGTAGGGAACTCGTTTCCGTCTTTACGTCAATTTACGGAGGGTATGGGTGAAAACGGTAATTCGTAAAGTCGATTTTAGAGAATTTTTTAGTACCTAGGACTGCGGGGTACCATTTTCCACTGATTTTAGACGCTGAACTCAACGAAAAGTGTCATGGACCAATTAGTGCCCACTGGGGGTGGGTCAAAAAGGGTACCTACCTATTTTGAAACTCTCGGTTCTCATTTTTCACTGAATAATGTTGGACGCTGAATCCATTGCACTGAGTCTGGGACACTCCACTCCAACCTTCGGTTGGTTATTGCTTGAATATACAACCTATGTTTTCATGCAGAATATCAACCAATGATTTGCCTCAGAAATTTTCGACGATCTAGTCGTGTGGGGTCATTTGCACATTTTCGATTAAATATAGGAAGCTAAATCCAATGAGACGAGTCCCAGAACGATTGGCGTCCACAAGAAAAGGTTATGGGCCAAAATGCTCCCATTTCGAATGTGTGGTTTGGAGATTTCTGATACTTAGGCGCGTGGGATGTCATTTCTTAGTAAATTATGGGCTCTGATTCGATTCAAACATAGAATACCAACCCCTGTGAAAGAATTTGCAGAGTTGATTCACGTAATGCTATCCGTTTTGTGATTCGACGAAATTTTTGCTGAAGAACGACCGCAATTTGTTCATTTCGCGTGAGAAAAAATCACCTTTTTCAGCTCGTGTTTTCGTTTTGGTTAGTTATTCCTTGAATAATCAAATGTCCGTCCACCGTCCACGCCGTTATTGATTATATAAAATTTGCTAAAAATCTGAAATTTTAGTCACGGACCCGTTTCTGGATCTAGTTGGTCCTCGAAACTTTTCAGCTCGGTCTGACCAAATCTGTGAAGAGAGAAGGGGCCAAAATGTGCATTTTGAAAAATGGATTTTCGAGATTATTTGCGACCCAGACGTGTGGGGTATCATTTCCCACTAAATTTTGAACCCTGAATCGATTGGAATGATTCTCCATGCTCCTGGTTCGAGGAATAACGATCCCTGTGATTTTCTCCATATAGTTGCTCCAAAGAACAATCAACTATGGAGAAGGAATTCGCATTGTTTTCCAATATTCTAAACGGGAAGTCATTTCTTGTTAAAGTTTTTATTGTTCTCAAACGAAGGTATATCTTTAAGTACTTCCAATTTTCATCCGAGCTGGTTTTGAACGTCTTAACCACCTTGGGATTCCCATCCCAGTCCGGAACCTGTTGATTTGCCGTGACTCCTTCACGAGAAAAGGTGGCTCCATACCGTCAGGAAGTTCCCATAGGACGCCATATGCACTTCCGGCCCCCGATTTCCACCTACAGGATTTGAAAAAGAAGCCTCAACACAACCAGGTCCTCAGCCACCTGGGCCCTGAGGACGCCCATCTGCTTTCCGCTCAACCTGAGACCTAGGACCATTATTGCCTTTCTCAATCCCCAAAATCGAAGAGCGACTAGTGCATCATTATTCATCGGCCCCAACTTATTCATTAACTACTAATTGTAGGAGTATTTCTACATGCCAATTCCTTATTGTTGTATCGTTGTATCATCTATAATCGTTTCACTGTTGTCAATCTAACCTTTCTTCCTGTTACTCTTCTGGGAAGCCTCTTGATTGCTTTACATGGAATATAAATTTAAGTGAGTATCAATGTTCTCTTCAAACCTGTTCAACTTATCAATATAAAACATTACATTATACATTTTCTCTCAACTTGATCAGTTATGGCATTGGTTTCACATCAAACATATTTGTTATCTATAGTGAGTACGAATGGTTTTTGAGGACATTGATATTTTAAATCTGAAATTTTGGTCAGGGGTCCGTTCCCGACTCTATTTGGCCCTCAAAACTTTTCATCCAAATTTAGGCGGGGTAGGGGTCAAAATGTGTATTTCGAAAAATGGATTTTCTAGATTTTAGGCGATCATGGAGAGTGGGGTATCATTTTCCACTAAATTTTGGACTGGTTTGACACATTGACGACGCTATGTTCTTACGACTTTAAAAAAGGTGCCAAATGGAGTCATCCACAGCACCTTGGCCATCCAGGAATGACAATCAAGGTTAAATAAAATAGTATTATGTACTTGAAGTTCACCAATCCTTGCTAGGTTATAACTATTCTTTTCGCTATACAAAACTTATTCTTTAAAATAATTTAAATATACCAATCTGATGTATAAAGCAGGTTGAGAGGAATTTCCAACCTTTTCGAAAACTAAGTAGAACATTCAAAGAGCTAAATACAAAATTTTGAAATTTTATATTCGCACAGATATATTTTGGTTACATTTCTACAGTGGAAACAAATGTAGCGATAAATGAGTATTTTATTTACGCGTATCGTATTACAATTAAGTTTAAACGCAGTATATAACGTAGTATTTTACACCCCTTCGGCCTTCCATTAATTTGAGATATTAAAAAAAAAACGGGCCATGCTGATTTTGGTGCCCCTAAAATACTCTAAATGAAAAAAAATTGTACAGTTTATTCATATTCAACATAAAATTCGAGAAAGGCTAAATATTAGGTGGCTCTCAAGGCTCTCAAGCCGTCTGCACCATTTTTGGTAGTAGACAATTTTCTAAAAATCTGAAATTTTGGTCAGGGGTCCGTTCCCAGCTCTACTTGGCCCTCAAAACTTTCCAGCCCGGTTGGACCAAATTTAGGCGGGGTAGGGGTCAAAATGTGTACTTAGAAAAATGGATTTTCGAGATTTTAGGCGATTTTGGAGAGTGGGGTATCATTTTCCACTAAATTTTGGACGCTGAATCCAATGAGATGGGTCCCGGAACGATTGGCACCCATCGCAAGAGGTTATGGGTCAACGCTTTATCTATTCACCTATTTGAATTGTGCTTTTTCGAGATTTCTGGGGACTTGGGCACTTAATCGGGGAGATTGACTTTTTGGATGGAAACATAGGTTGATTATTCAAGGAATAAAAGATGATTTTTTTTCTTGCAAAATAAATACATTCTTGTCATTATTCCGCCAAAATTGAGTCTAAGCCAGAAACGGACAGCGTCACGTGCATCAGCATTGAAAAACAGTGAAAATGTATGTGTCACACTTTAGAATTCACTATCATCCATTATTATTTGACAATTTCGGGGTGCTCGCTGAACCGAAAAGAAAGTATTTAATTTTTATGAAATTTTGGGTAGAATCCAAATCTGCTGAAAAAAAGAGGTTTCCTATAATTCAAGATATGAAAGTTAGTGTCATAAGCGCGAGTTTGTTATTTATTAAAAAATTAATAATTCATTATTGAAATCTCCGATTGAATTGTAAATGCGAATCGGGTGGTTGCAGCCGCTATTAATATTCATATTTTAACTGCAATAAATACGTTGTCCAGTGGATTCTTTACGAGAAACGAGAAGATTGAGCTGCCTCTGATGGTAAAATTTAATATTTTCGAAGCGACAATGTCGGGGGGTGTTTATAAGTTTAACCAATCAAGTTACTACACTTCACCACTAGGGTAATTATATTCTCAATAAAGAAAATTGCCTGGAAAAAAAAAAAAAAAAAAAAAAAAAAAAAAAACCAGATTTGCGGTTGACTTTTGAGAACTAATTTGGATGCTCGGCACCTGTTCGTTACCGATCGAAACGGAGAATCGCAGGTGGCATTTCCTAATAAAACGAATGCGTCAACCTTGTGGACGCCTTGGACGGCCAGATTATTTGATTTGAAAATGCAAGCTGCTGAAAAAAGACTCGGTGCACCGCCCAATATCAACTGCACCTGCCAGCGGTTGCAGGTGGACGAGCCGATCAACCGAAAATAAAAACTTCATAAGCTCGAACCGAGCGATATAACAAGGAAACGACGAGAACATTCGTATAATGTTTTTGAATTTGTGAACTTTTCGGGTGGCCTAATACGGCGCGTACAGGTGGCCTTATTTGAACCGGTCACCCATCCAAATGTTAACCAAGTAAAGTAACTGGTAACCATGGTGCTCAACTTCAAAGACCGAACTGGGTCCTTGAAAGGTACTTCACCAATAACGTATTTTGGTTGGTTATTCTTTGGATGATCAACCTATTATCATACAAAATGTCCGATTCTGCCCAAATTTTTAAAAAATCTGAAATTTGGGTCAGGGGTCTGTTCCCGGCCTAGGACGGTCCAAATTTGGATGGGGTAGGGGTCAAAATGTGTATTTTGAATAATGGATTTTTGATATTTTTAGCAATCTAGGCTTGTGGAGTATAATTTTCCTCTAAATCTTGGACGCTGAATTCAATGAAGTGGGTCCCAGAACGATTGGCACCCACCGGAAGAAGTTATGGGTCAAAATGGGTATGTATCCACCCATTTTGTATGTGTCAAGATTTCCGGTGCCTAGGCGTGTGGGGTATCATTTTCGACTAAATTTTGGACGCTAAATCCAATGAGATGGGTCCCGGAACGATTGGAGGCCACCAGAAGAGGTTATGGGTGAAAATGGGTACCTATACACCCATTTTGAAAAAAATGCTCTCGAGATTTCTGGTACCTAGGCGTGTGGGGTATAATTTTCCACTGAACTTTGGATGCTGAATCGATTGGAATGAGTCACTATGTTCCAGGTCCGAGGAATAACCAACCCCTGTGAAAGAATTTGTAGCATTTTCTTTGCTTTTATTTGTAACCAAACATTTATTCTCTGTATTAAAATGTCTCTGCCTATCTCGAGTTAAGGTGAAGCATTGATTGAAAATTTGCTGACGACGAAGGTGTCAAAAGGAAAGTGATGAAAACATGAACACGAAGGGGTACAAACATTGAGGGTGCATGGCAAATTGAAATACTCACGCATGTAGAAACATTCATTTATACCCAGTCAATTACCTGCTTCTTAGTCACCCTAATGAGATTCTTTTCCGTTAAAATGAATGCTTTGGTTCTCCGAGCACTTGGTGTTAAGTGAAAACTCTAATTATCGAGACATCGAACATGAACGAGAAACCGACGAACTAATATTAATTAAAAATGTCCACATCTGATGACCGAACTATCAGCTGCTCTGTCGCACCTGTCTTATCAGTCTGAGTATCCCTTGAGAAGCATAATTAAAAGAAGCGGCCAATTTATATATTTATCTGTCTCAGTAGGACTTCTAGCAACTAACTCCGAGCGGGGGTCATCTTTCTTTCATTATTTGGCAAGGTATTCTTTTTTACATTCTACCTGCTTTTTCCCCTGATATGTTTCGAGCTAGTCATTGCAGACCCAGAAGCTGACGATTTGTTACAGTTCTAGAAATAAGTTATTCCACTACTCATTTTGCCCTTCTGGTTGAGTCAAAAATCTCGGAAACCCACTCCACTTTGGGTACCCATTTTGACCCGAACCATCCTCCAGTGGACGCTGATTGGTTTGGGACACATAATAATGGATTCAGCGTCCAAAATTTAGTGAAAAAATATTATCCAACACGACTAAATCACCAAAAATTCTCTCTGTTTCGGCCCAAAATCCTTTTTTGGACGTTTCATGGTGTCTAGATCAAAATAAGCAAATGCTAGTCCGCCGTCTACGCCGATTTCGGTAGTCGAAAATTTTCTAAAAATCTGAAATTTGGGTCAGAGGTCTGTTTCCGACTTTAGTTGGTCCTCAAAACTTGTCAGCCCAATCAGACCAAATTTGGGGGGTAGGAGTCAACATGTGCTTTTCAAAAATAGATTTTCGAGATCTTTGGCCATCTAGGCGTGTGGGGTATTATTTTCCACTAAATTTTGGACGCTGAATCCAATGAGACGGGTATCAGAACGATTGGTGCCCTCTGGGTGAGGTTGTGGGTCAAAATGGGTGCCTATCCATCCATTTTGAATAAATGTTTTCGAGATTTCTTGTTCCTAGGCGTGTGGGGTATCCTCCACTAAATTTTGGATGCTTCATCGATTGAAATGAGTCTCCATGCGCATTGTCCGTGGAATAATCAACCTCCGTGAAAGAATTTTCAGAGTTTTTGTTTGGTTATTTCAACCAAAACCAACCAAGATGTTCCCCAATTGTACGTTGCACGGATGGTCCAGGTATGAATGTTGGTTCCGGTACTTGCCGGCTTAAAATCGTCGTATTTCAGGAATAATCTCAATGATTTGTGTCTGATTTATTTCATGTAAGTCCCTGGGATTTTAGAAGGTACCATATGAATGCGCGTCAATGCGCACGCGCGAGCACAAGTGTGCTTGTTATTATTGCCTCAGCTAACTTTTACACTGTTTGTCTGGATTGTACGCTTTGACTGGTCCATCTGATCATGTAAGTGGACCAAGAAATATCTCCCCAGCTACAGAGGGGTTACAAATGTCATCGTAAGACCCCGTGACAGACGGGATCGAAGAGTATAGGTATGTAGAATAAACAACCCTCAAGGGATCGTGATGCTACGACAAAGGTAAAGTGCACACTCACCCAGGTCTCTACCCTCATTAGGGTAGTTGCTCGGATGAAGAGGTCTTCGTTAGATACAATGATAGTTTGGAATCTGGAGGACCTCCCATTTTTTGCTGGCTCCTATGTATCGGCTGACGTGATTTGATGTACCGTTTGAGGGTTGTTCCTGTTTCGCTAATCAGCTAAACGTGCAAGAGCAACAAGAAAACCAGCGAGCAGCTTACAGAGAATGACTATTCTTAATAGATATTCCATGAATCGGAAAGAATTCTTTGGAGTACATAATTATAAATGGTTCCGTCCACTTAAACATATTACCAGAGAATTGAGAATTTTTTTTTGTCTGAAACAAATACTGAAATATTATGGACATCATCGTACGAGCAGAGTCTGCCCTCGGTGAAAGTCAGAAAGGCCTAAATCGTGTGATCTACAGAGAAATTGACGCCCGAAATTCCTCAAAAAGGAAAAGTTCCCGATTTCACCGATCATCTTCAACGCACGGAAGTGTTCGTCCAAAGCAGTAAATGACGGCCGAGGATGGTTCTCAAATCGTGAAAGGCTCATTTCACCGAAACACTCCCTTCTCGAAGTGGTGAAGAGTTATGTCAACGTGACTAAAAGTTATATGAGGGCGAGCGGCTTCTCTTAAATTGAGGGGCATCCTATCTCTGGTCGACCACGTGCTCAATCAATATGCCATGATGGAATGTCATTACGCTGCCATGGGCCTAAGGTATAATAAGACCTAAAAAAGTGAGTAAAACTTGTAAATAAAACGCTGCAAATTCTTTCACACGGGTTGGTTATTCCTCGAACCAGGCGCATGGAGACTCATTCCAATCAATTCAGCGACCAAAATTTAGTGGAAAATGATACCCTACACTCCTAGGTACCAGAAATCTCGAAAACAGATATTCAAAATAGGTAGATAGGTACCCGATTTGACCTATAACCTCATTCAGAGAGCGCCCATCGTTCCGGGACCCGTCTCATTGGATTCAGAGTCCAAAATTTAGTGGAAAATTATACCCCACACGCCTAGATTGCCAAAAATCTCGAAAATCCATTTTTTGAAGTACACATTTAGACCCCTACCCCACCCAAATTTGGTCCGATCGGACTGAAAAGTTACGAGGACCAATTAGAGCCGGGTACTGACCCCCGACCCAAATTTCAGATTTTTAGAAAATTTCAATCAAATATTCAAGGAATAACCAACCAAATGCTAAATCAGTCGAATATTGCCTCTCGAAAATAATGGTAACCTGAAGTGAATCACAGAAACCTGCATAGGAACACAACGGGGTTGCAACTGACCAGAATTCCTGAAAATTTGATGTGATATCCTTTCAAAGTGGCAGCAATTTTGGCTGGTTCAAGGGAATAACAACAAACAGGCGGATACGATCAAAATCAAGCAGAATTCAAGACAAAATGTTGAACGCAATGAGCGCACATTTCTTTACAATTTTAAAGTCACTTTTTTAAAAATATTTATTTTGTCTCATATTCAAGTCCGGAGTGTGAGTATCTGCCGCATTTTAGATTTTTTGGATCACTTCATATGCCGGCTTCCTTAGGCAACGGACCAGTGTATCCATCCTACATTAATCCAAAGATAAATGTATTGAATTGAATCATAGTTGGCGTGAATATCCGCCGGTTGGGCAGAGTATTTCTTCCTCCCCTTAGATACCGACTATCCCGGCGTGCTATGTGCTCCTCGTCCTGGAACCACATTGCTGCCAGTTCCTCATAAAACTCGAACCATAAAGAGGTTTGTTCAACAACGTGACTATTCATGATGATACTCATGATAAACGTGCAAAGTTCTCCCATTGTTCGACCGAACCTCGGCAATTTTGAAATAAAATACGAAACAGTAAACATGAGAATAGCCGAGGACTCAGGTCAAACCACGAAGTCGAGCTTCTCGAAAAGTCTCCCCATGCGGAGGTCATCACGAGGTTTTGTGACAGGACCTGGCACGATGACTTGACTTAAATAGTGAAACCTCCGAATGGAGAAAACTGCTTGGAGGACCGCATGCGCATTGCTCTATTCTTCCAGAAAGCGATAAATCAACTCGCGGAGATCTCGCGGTCTGCGAGCTCGTGACTCCTCGATAATAGTCCAGCCAACCCTCTGACTTATTTGTCAAAGTCTTGTTGAACCTATTTCGCATTTAAATTTATCGCACAAGTGGCTGTATCGTCGAATAAAATTTGGTATCGAAGGAATCATTGAGAGAAGAGCCTGAAGAATGGCCTGCGTTTTGCCCGAATTGCCGAGGCGCCTAGCATTCAATAATGCCTGATTGTGCCCTGATTAGCCTACCAAGCTTTTTGGTTGGTTATTCCTTGAATAATCTATGTTTTCATACAAAAGGTCAACCTCTTCGATTCGGCTCAAAATTTTTTTCTGGACGTTTCAAGGTGTCTAGATCCAAATTAGCATATGTCCGTCCGCCGTCCGCCTTCCGCGCCGTTTTGGGTAGTAGAAAATTTTCCAAAAATTTGGGTCAGGGGTCTGTTCCCGGCCTAGGACGGTCCTCGAAACTTTTCAGCCCGATCGGACCAACTTCGGGCGGGGTAAGGGTCAAAATGTGTTTTTTGAAAAATGGATTTTTGAGATGTTTTGCAATCAAAGTGTGTGGGGTATCATTTCCCACTAAATTGTGGACCCTCAATCGATTGGAATGGGTCCGGGACCCGCCGCACCCTCTGTTTTCCCCATTTTTCCCATGTTGAAGAAATGAGTCTCCATGCGCCTGGTCCGAGGAATAACCAACCCGTGTGTAAGAATTTGAAGCGTTTTTTCAAGATACCCGTGTTAACCCATAACCCCGACCACCCGAAATCGATGCGGGTCACTCAACCCCTTAAGACACCAAATTTAGTAGAAAAATCTCGAACACCACTTTCCAAACAATTTGAGAAAATTGGTCACCGATCGGACTCTACCTACAAATCTTCACGTTACTTCTTGAACTTAGGGCTCCTTTTGCCCGGATGGCGTACATTTCTTGATATGTACATTAAACAACACTTTGACGTGTAAAATACGCTGCAAATTCTCTCACAATGGTTGATTATTCCTTAGTGCAAGATTATTGAGGGAAAACAGTGCGTATGGGGTGCCCAGGACTCTTTCTAATCGATTCAGCTTTCAACATTTAACAGAAACTGATACTGATATTCTACTTGCTACTGAATATCTCGAATACCCGCTTTCGATAAAGCTAGGTGGACCCCTTTGACCCATACCTACCCCCAGTGGGCATCGATCGGTCTGGGAGGATTCAGCGTCCTAAATTAAACCAAAATGTTTAAAAATCTGAAACTAAGTTTTTGGTTTTAGACCATTTTTTTGAAATTTCGGTCAGGGACCATTTACAGGCTCTAGTAGGTCATCGAAACATTTCAGACTAATCGGCCTAAATTTGGGGAGAGTACTGGTAAATATGAGTTTTTTAATATCAATTTTTGGAATTTATGGGAACTAGGCATCTTAGGTCTAAAAAATTATGGACGCTGAATTGAGTGAGAAGTATCCCGGACCTATAGGCGCCCACAAGAGGTGGGTATAGGTGAAAATGAGTACCTACATACCTATATAGAAGGCGGCTTTTTGAAATTTTCGGGTACCTAGGTGTGTGGGGTACCATTTTCCACTAAGTTTTGGACGCTGAGTCGATTGTAATTAGTCCTGAACACTTCACGCTTACTGTTTTCCTCACTGTTTAGGTGAAAATGAGTACCCACATACCTATTTCGAAGGCGCCTTTTTGAAATTTTCGGGTACTTAGGCGTGTGGGCTATTATTTTCCACTAAAATTTGGACGCTGAAACCAATGAGAGGTGTCCCGGGACGATTGGCTGCCACCAGAAGAGATTATCGGTCAAAATGGGTACCTACATACCCAATTTGAATATACATTTTCGAGAGTTCTGCTACCTAGGCGTGGGGTATCATTTTCCACTAGATTTTGGACGCTGAGTCGATTGAAATGAGTCCTGAGCAATTCACACTTATTGTTTTCTCCATACCGTTGCTTCGAAGAATAATAAACCATTGTAGTACGAATTTGGAGCGTTTTGTATAATAAGGTACCTCGTCGCATGACCACTTTCCCCTATCAAGCCGCCAGTGGTGATCGATTTTCAAGCTGCTACTTTGAAAATTCCCTTCCATCACCACCTTGAACGACTGCCTATTTTTTTAAAAAAAATTTATTATTTTTTTTTTTCTCGGCGTTGAACGAGAAATGCCAAGAAGAACGCCTTCACCTTGTATAAATTAACGAGAAAGTCGGAAGAAAGAAAAAAATTAATTTATGCGCGAGGAAATGCAGATGGGCTGATGGCGCAGTGGGGGCGTCATATGCACGGAGGGCCTCAAGGGTCATTAGGCCTATACGAAGGGCCAAACGTCCTGCATCTGTCCCTAGCGTCCTTCCACCTTAACCCTTCCAACAAATGGCTTTTTCTTCGGGCCCTTCGCATCATTATGTGAGATTACGAACAACTTGATATCCATGAGGCTTCTTCCTCTCTTTTTTCTCGAGCCCCCTCGTCTTCATTTTCTCGTCATTCTCGAGGCCGAACGGGTTGTTCATTTGTACGTACGTGGCGACCGACTGTTGCCTTTTCCTCGCGAGTTACAACTGCTGGCTACCAATTTTCTCTTGACACTCTTTCTTGACGATGGTAAACATCAACTTCTCAGGAGCTGATCTTCGAAATCCTGAACAAAAAATGTTGAAGTGTCTGCTGCATCTGTGAATGTAGGCGAGAATACAACGAGGGTAGTTTGCCACTTCTAGCAGCCGTGAGAACCCAAGTGCTGTGTTGTTGAATTGAGTTGTATGAACAACATATTAATATGTTCGACACATTAGATTGAAATAGATTGATTTCGTGGTTTTCATGCAAATTCAATCTCTTCGATACGGCCCAAAGCTTTGTTCTGGGCGTTTCAAGGTGTCGAGATCAAAATTCGCAAAAGTCCGTCGGCCGTCCACGCCGACTTTGGTAGTAGAAAATTTTCTAAAAACCTGAAATTTTTGCTAGGCACCCGTTTCTGGCTCTAGTTGGTCCTCGAAACTTTTCAAACCGATCGGACCAAATTTGGGTGAGATAGGAGTCAAAACGTGTATTTTGAAAAGGGATTTTGAAAATTTGTTGGCGATCCAGGCGTGTGGGGTATCATTTTCCACTAAATTTTGGATGCTGAACCCAATGAGACCGGTTCCGGAATGATTGGCACCCATCGGAAGAGGTTATGGACGCTGAATCGATTGAAATGAGCCTCTATGCGTCTCCAGGAAGGATGAATCAGGAGGCAGATGCGCTTTCCAATAATTCATTTTAGAAACGTTCGAAAATGCAAATGATTCATAGCATTGGCTAACTTAGTCTCCATCAAGGATATTCATTACAACCATTTCCATACTCGAACTGAACTGTCTCTTGACAACACCATCTATTCAAAAGGCGAGTATCTGAATAGAATAATGAGGAATAAGGAACGCATCATTGTTTTCAGCCTTGCAAATGTTCAAGTTTCATCATATTATACAGTTTGTTCCTGGGCTAATCATATAACACAGTTTCTCTCGGACTAGGGGCTATTCTATCAGTACCTTCATAGGATGCGTATTGGGGAATCCCCAGGATGCCTGCCCTGCACCAATGAAGAGGACAGCACACATTCTTTGAATGTGAGAGGTAAGAGAGTGTCGGCAGATCGCAAGAGAGTTTGAAATGACCCCCCCCCCCCCCCCCACGTCTGAGGGACCAGGAGCTAGTCAAAGTGGAATACCGTGGCAGAGTACGTCCAAAATATCCTGGAAGGCAAGCTCGTCGAGCAAAGGGGAACTGCAGACAAACGGGACTGGCCAGCAGGCATAAATCCAACGTGGGAAAAGGAAGTGAGGGTTTTAGTGGGTAAAAATCTCCACATGCCCGGGCCTGTGCCCCCCCTTAATTAAAATCTCACAATGATTTTCCTCACCTGCCTTCGAAAGAAAAGTGTTACAGTTTTGGAACCAATGTGTTATTTTCAAAATAAACAAATCTAGAACCTATCACAATTGGGCCAGCCAACGAGCAGTACAGGATTATATCACTGAATATCATTGGATTTCGAAATGTTCAAACGTTATCTACATCTCTTGGTTGAATACCACCAGGTTTGCGTATAATCACCCATCCAGAGGTCAACAGGCCACGACAGCAACAATGGCTATCTGACATTATCGTGATTTTTGGGTTTTGATAGTTACTTGAGTAAGTTTTCGAGCTGAATCGATTGGTAAGGTCGCTTCTTGGCTAGTGGCAACACTGTCGTCTCAATCACAAAAAGTACAACTGTGGCCATCTTCTTCCTCTACACAAACAGTGGCTATCTACTAGGGATGGGTATCGGTCGAGGACTTATCGATATATCGGTTATCGATATATTTTTGCTTCAGTTATCGATATCCGATAAATATCGGTAGAGAACTATCGATATATCGATATATTGGTAGAAATCTATCGATATATCGATGCGTAACGATTTTATTGAATAATTATAGATTGAATAGGGAGTTTATGACACTCGCCTGATTCCTTAAAGAAATCAATAAGATCCTTAGCAAATTGACAACTGCTGATGGCCGGTGCATCGCTTCAATCTTACCTCTGTCTATTTTATATTTTGAATGGAAACAGTTGAATTTTTCACTGCAAACTAGTGAGAAACCAATCAACAACTAGAAAATATAATGTATATCATATATAAATAGCCTACTGTAAATAAGAAAACAGCCAAGTACTCTTATTATTTAACTTATGGTCAAAGTTGAATGTAGGCTATCCGATATTTGCCTATTTGGGGGTGGTCGATATACGATATTTGAGTAGTTTACCTTGTTAGGTAGACTGGTATTCAAACAAGTAAAATAGGAAAATAAAACGTTGTAAAATGCTAAGGCTGAGCTCTTATGGTTATGGTAGTCTATGAATTATGTAGCCTAAGATAAAATCCAACTACAGTAACAGGCTAACAGTATCAACTATCAACTATTTACTCACCTGAAAGTTTTGAGTGCTTGAACTGTATATGACTCCGCAAATTCGACGTGTTGCCGGAGGTTTTCACTGTAATTTTACAGTAACGACATTTTGCCATGCCATTTCCCAACTTTTCATAATGTTGCCAAATGTCACTTTTGGGCGGCATTTCAAGATATTGGAAAAATGAAGAAACTAATAAGTAGGCCTAATAGACTAAAATGAGCTAACACAAAATAAAACTAACATAATCTAAACTCATAAACTCAGTAACTCACTGCAATTCTATAGCGTCTTGTTCTTTCTTCATCAAAACAAAAAAGAAAAAACAAAATGGATGCCCCAAAAGCAAAAGTATTTATCGATATATCGATGAGCAAAATATCGATAACCGATAAATATCGGAAGGGACTTATCGATAATTATTTATCGATATTTTTTCCCGAAATATCGATATATCGATATATCGATGTTATCGATACCCATCCCTACTATCTACTTCTACTTGTGTGTAGTCCTGATCCAGCTTCGAGCTCTCTGTTGGTAAGTTAGTTTTCAGTTCAACTAAAATAATTTATGCGTTGTTTTCTTGGGATTATTGGAGTTCAATAAATGATAGTTGAGCGTTTATTCCATTCAGGTAGAGCAAAAACATTAGCTCTTGGGTGAATTAAATTTGATGTGCAGATAGCTTGAGTTGTTGTGACTTCCACTTAGTGGACGTCTTGTAGATAGCTCCTGTTGTTCAATCCAGTTTTTTTGCTCTCCTAAAAAGTTGGCTAAAATCAGATGGCCACTGTTGCAATGGCGGCGACGATGTTTTCTCCAATCTTGAGGTCCAGCCTGAAGTCATGTGATAAATAGTACCGGGTTGAGCCATTGGGAGGGTGAGGTTTTAGTGGATTGGACTTCCACATAACTGGAGGAGGCCGACCCTAGTATCTAACCTCGAGGCATTACAAAAGATTTCCTCATCTTAAAAAAAAAATCTTGGACAAACATAAAATTAAAACTATTCTTGCAGATCAGTATACCAGCGTGGACTCCAAAGCGTTCAATTCCTGCGTAGTTATGGCTAACATAACGGTTAAAATTAACAGCTCAATTAGACTTTGGCCGACCGAATCCGTTGTAAGAGCAGTGAACAACCGTGTCACCCTTGGTCTCGTCTGGCTATAGCACGCACTGACGAGTACAATCAAACCACACAAGTGAGTCTCCATGCGCCTGGTCCGAGGAATAACCAACCCGTGTATAAGAATTTGCTGCGTTTTTCTAGGTGAGAGTAAATCATGTACCTCCTTGTATTTCGTGGGTTTTTCAGGACGACCGTGGGTATTCCCGTTTTCAGTTATAAACATTCCTTTAAAGAGAAACCTCGGGGATAGTCTAGATTTGTGCTACTAGGAATTTAAACATTATATAAGTGCAACAATGTCCTACTGTGCTTCGTTATGAGTACTTAACCTAGGCGATCAGTACGCTTTTGGCATAAACCTCAAAATACTCGTACTCTGATCTGCCTGTAAATACTTTGGCCCTCTGTAGTACAGGCTCTACCGACACTGAAGCATGTACAAGGGACTGGCCTGGGAGTAGGATCAGACCTGGGAATGACCATCAGGCCGTGAGAATATTGGGAATCAGGAGCGCGAGGAATGTGCCCCTTCCGAGAATTCTGGCAGGAGGGGTACCAAACCCTGGGAATGGGCGGGAAGCGGGGTCCCATTGAAATGCAGAGGAGGCCGAGACTGACAATGAGACAACGATACTAAAGATAAACCCCTGAGAGTTGAAAGGTGCACGGAGGGAATACCTTATCACTCTACCAGAGTAAAATCTTACGTTTAAGATCTTCCTCTTACCTCGACAAAAGTTCTGTCCCTAAAGCTGGAGGGGGATGAAGATTTTGATCATTCTTATGTTGAATAAAAGCATCCCCCGCCACCACCACTCTTTGTTAACGGTTTGAAAATACCAATACTCACTAAATGTCAACCACCAATCTTTTAGTTGGTTATTCCTTGAATAATCAACCTATGTTTTCATGCAAATTGTCAACCTCTCCGATTTGGCTCAAATTTTTTTTCTGGACGTTTCATGGCCGTACGTCATACGCCGTCCATTGTCCGCGCCGTTTTCGGTAGTAGAAAATCTTCTAAAAATCTGAAATTTGGGTCAGGGGTCCTTTCCTGGCCCTAGTTGGTCCACTAAAATTTTCAGCCCGATCGAACCAAAGTTGGGCGGACTAGGGGTCAAAATGTGCATTTCGAAAAATGGATATTCGAGATTTTTGGTAATTTAGGCGAGTGTGGTATCTATTCCCGCTAAATCTTGGACGTTTAATCCAATGAAATGGATCCTGGAACGATTGACGCCCACCGGAAGAGATTATGGGTCAAAATGGGTATCTATCTACCATTTTGAATATGAATTTTCAAGATTTCTGGTACCTAGGCGTGTGGGGTATCATTTTCCACTAAATTTTGGATCCTAAATCAATTGGAATGGGTCCGGGATCCGCCACGCCCACTTTTTCCCCCATTTTCCCCATGTTGAAGAAATGAATCTCCATGCGCCTGGTCCGAGGAATAACCAACCCGTTTTTTTTTTCGTTTTTTTTTTAAACGATGCGAATCGTTTCATCTGATGTAAAAAATATATTCTGCTTCAACTCGCTTCCTTCTGTACTGATTATAACATCACGAATAGATATGATGTGGAAGGAGAATGAACTAATACTCGCATAATCCAAGCACGTGACATTCGAACACGGTGGTCTCTTCCGAACTCACGCTGAATAGATCGCATTGAGTAGGTACCGGATTACGTTTCATTTATAAAAATCCCTTCATTCATTTTGTCGTCGGATTAAATTCCGCTTTCGAGCGCTACTTCAATGAATAGGGGTTTTATTTGGCGTATCTGCTTCAACCTCACGTCTCTGCCTACTGTTCAAATCAGTGTCTGCTCTTGTTCTCAGGCATACTAAGGGTGGACTTAAAGAGGGAGTGGCATCAGAAAACTACATGAACGAAGTAAGTGAATGACAGGCACCCACGAGTAAAGCAAACCATGTAGGTACAAGTTTCGTGATCAGAAGCTGCGCATACCAAATGGATGAAGTGTCTAAAATATAGTGGATAAAGATACAATGCAAATGCAAATTCATGCATTCCAAAAAAGTCTCGAAAATTGGACAGTATACGTTCCACGACGTCCAGATCAAAAACGCTGCAAACTCCTTTACATGGCATGACATGATATGACATGTGTGTTGGTTATTCCTCGGACCAGACGCGTGGAACCTCATTTCTTTAACTTGGGGAAAATCGATTCAGGGTCCAAAATTTAGCGGAAAATGATACCCCACACGCCTAGGTACTAGAAATCTCGAAAACACTTGTTCAAAATGGGTGAATAGATACCAATTTTGACCCATAACCTCTTCCAGTGCGCGCTAATCGTCCTGGGACCCATTTTATTGGATTCAGGGTCCCAAAGTTAGTGGAAAATGATACCCCACACGCCTAGATTGCAAAAATCTCGAAAATCTATTTTTCGAATTACACATCTACCTATTTACTATTTACCCATTTCGAATGTGTGTTTTCGAGATTTCTGGTACCTAGGCATGTGGGGTGTCATTTCCACTAAATTTTGGACCCTGAATCGATTGGTATGGGTAACCACACCCACTGTTTCCCCCATTTTCCCCATGTTGAAGAAATGAATCTTCATGCGCCTGGTCTGAGAAATAACCAATCCGTGTGTAAGAATTTGCAGCGTTTTTTGATCTAGACACCTTGAAACGCCCAGAAAACTATTTTTGGGCTGAATTGGCACACTTACTTGTAATCCGAATAAACGGACCCAGTGATTTGATCGGTTAAAGAATTCTCGAGTTTTTCGTTTCGTCCATTTCATTGCTCTTGGCAGACACGCTCTTCTCTCCGCCCTGGATTTCGATTTTCGTCCAATTTCCTCAGGAATTTATGAAAAGGAAATGAAAGAAGACAAAGTTGACTCGAACGTCGCATTGCGTGAGAGCGATTCGAAGCACCGAGCGATGAGAAAACCACGAGACTTTTGGACAGACATCGATTTGAAGGTCTTCCAAGTAGTTTGCCGTACCCATCTCCGTTCGCTTATCCGCTTCTCATAAACCGATATTGCTCGCCCTCAACTAAACGACCCGTTCTACACGCGATGAATGTTCTCCAAAGCTGGTTGGAGCTTGTAATGGTAAATCTTCAAAGTTTATTTTGATGTCTACGGGAGTTTGATCAGAGTTTTGGTTAAACGAAACCAATTCCACCTAGATCAGCTGCCCATAACAACCTACTGGCTGAGTTTGTTGGTTGAAAGTATCAGTTTGTTGACACAATATATTTTTTGTTTGTTCACAAATACTGCAAACATCTACTTTATATGAGGTTGTGGGAGCCCACTCACCAAAGTGTACAGTCTCGGAAAGAGCAGAAAGCTGTCAATGGCCATTTGTATGAGAATTTATGTGCTTGCGAGCAACAACTGATGCGTGGAAAAATCACAGTACAGCTACAATGACGCAGGCTGGACTCCAGGAGTACGCCACTGGAGAAAACACATTCTCAAACAGGGATACAGCAGAAGAAAAACTGATATGGAAAAAAAGGTTCTACTTTAAAGGCTAAATCAGACATTTTAACCATATCCTCAAGTAGGCTGAAAAAATTGAAAATTGAGATACAACAAAAGATGTATGGGATACCTTAAAAAAGGTTTTAAAGCGAAGCTCAAAAAGAAACACTTTTTCAAGCGATTAATTGTACAAAAAAAAAGCAAGACGGCGATTCAATCCTTCAATACTTGAACTTGTTCATAAGCGCAGTCGATATATTGAAAGACGTGGACACATTGTAACGATTTATGTTCTTTGTGAATAATTTAGTTTTAAATCTTTAAATCTCTCTTTAAGTCTTTAGTTAAATAACTTATTACAATTGAAGAGTACAGGGGAAGAATGGTTCTTGTCCAATGTTTACCAAAAATGAGATATGAGTGACATCTGCTACCAATTTACCGTAGCTAGCAACTTGTATTATCGATTATTAAATAGTTATGCAGCATGCACAAATTTTTATTTTTTGAATTTGGATGATACCCTTGTCTCTCTATGCGTTTTGAAACCTTAAAAATGGTTTATCTCGAAATCAAGTTTTATGGACATGTATCATTCTTCCCCTGTACTCTTCAATTGTTCACACAAATACAATATCCTCATTCACACACTTACACAATCACAAGGCACAGTACACGGTTGTAAAGGGGCTGTCGCACTAATTTATAACAGGGCACAATTTATAACACAAAGGGTCTATATTCGGACCCCAAACTGAACTGCACTGCCTGGCGTTCCTCGGTCCCTTTTATGCTCGCTCCTTTGGTCGAGAACCTTCTCGAGTCTTCCCTGGTTCTGGGAACTCGACCTGTTGTCTCCAGCAAACAGGAAGGTTCCAGCCAATTTGATATGATGCACGAATGTTAATGAGTGACCCTTAGCCCTCCACATGTCCTTGACCTTGTAATGCTGGTTGCCCAGGAGACTGGTGCGGGTGAAATCTCGCAACACTATCAATAAATGACGACTTATTAAGAATTAAGATGTTATACAGTTTATCATACTTTTTAAAACACTTCTGAACTGAATGTTAAAATCCTTGAGGAATCACATGCCAGGTCCCAGGACAATTCAAGAGCATCAATCAATGAAGGATCTTATTACAGCCACCATCAAGGTAAGAACGTAAAGCCAAATAGGTACCAAAGAGAAAATAGGCATCAAATGGACCAGAACGTGAAGACATACCAATCAAATCAAAAATATGCTTCTTCTTCTGAACAAACCGTAGAACGGAGAAGTGTAGAGCTAATGCAAAAAGCATTCATCAATTCAAGGCACAATTCAAGATGCAGTCCCTATAGGCAATCAGGGGCCTATTCCAAGAAACTCTTCACTCATCACTCTCCACTCTACAAAAACTTTTCGTTCCTAGAAAGTGCAAAGCATTATCAAGATGTAGAGTGAAATGAAGAGTCAAGGTTTGCAGAGTTTTTTGTGTTCTGCTCGGGTTATGTTCCAAGAAACCCTTCACAGTCATATGAAGAGTCAATTCAAATGAAGATTCATTCATTTTTTGAGTATCCAATGACTTTGCCAAATAGTTTAGTACTCTCCAAATATCATTTAGGAGATAATTTAAACTTAAAATATTATTTTGGATGGATATTTATTTTATTGGAAGAGGAGAATAATCCTAAATCTTTTGATTGGTAATTTGGTAATAAGGACTTTTTTTGTTGCTAGTAACAATTATATTTGTACAAATGATGAAAAAAAATGTCGTCAGGGACCCGCTTTTGGCTTTACTTCAGTCAGCAACAACTCGCTCTACATTTTGAGAAGAACAAGAAAGTTGGAGTTAAAGGTTTCTAGGAACAGGAAGTTCTCCTACTCTTCGTAATTTCCAATGTGAAGAGTATGAAATGAAGAGTCGCAAAGCGTGAAGTGAAGAGTTTCTAGGAACAGGCCCAGGTAACGCTCGTGCGCTGTCTCCTACTCATTCTCAAACAGCGGGCAATAAATCAATGGTCGTTTTTTGTAACACTATCATGTTACGAAAAAAAAAAAAAAAATATTCAGAGGCACTTTGAGCATTTTGTTTTGTAAACGAGTGCCTTTCACCTTATTTCCCATCTGGGTGAGTTTTTCGTTTTGGTTGGTTATTCCTTAAATGACCTACATTTTCATGCAAAAAGTTAATCTCTCCAATTCGGCCTAACATTTTTTTTTTTTTTTCAATTTTTTTTATCAAATGTCCCATTTTATGGTTTTCCTCGTAACCGAGTGATCTTGAAGTTACCATCTTTTTGACACTGATCAAGATTTCATAACGGGGTATTATCATGAGTGTACTATTAAGAACATAGTTATAACTAAGATTAGATGAATCTAAAATGCGATTCAAATTTTTTCCAGATTCATTTTCTTCAATCACCAGTTTTAATTAAGTAGCTGTGTA
>CM034005.1:2317678-2356791 GCA_019603395.1 Cyrtorhinus lividipennis
TGACCGCTGAAGTGCCAATAAATTCCAAAATACTTCACCTAAGTTTCAAGAAGCATGGTGGCTGTCAGGACTTTTTGTCTCTCCTGTAAGATTTTTGTTGATTCATGCCTCGCTTAAAACGTGTAAAATGGTGAGATGGTTGCATGGATTTTGGGCATTTACAGCTCAGCTGACTTTTACACTTATGTCAAAGTTCCCATTAAAACCCTGTTACAACCTTCAGGCCGATTTTTGGTTTCGCCGAGGTAATCGTAATACTGTCTTTCAATTCCCTAGCCCTCACGGATAAACATTTACAAAGATTTATGGTGGTTGTGAGGGTTTTTACAAAAAGGTCACAGTTTAATCTCCATCACATCCTTCAACCAAACGGTTTACGCCAGGGGTCCGGCCCAAGATTATCAGGCACAATGTTGTCAACCAGTCTCCAAAATCCCTATAGAGTTTGAGGCATTCGCATAAAATTAAATTGTTAGGGGTATGGTGGACACATGGCAGATTTGTCAATAATGATTCTGGCTGAATACTAAGCACTTGTTTAGCACCAACAATCAATTCGCCATCTAGTCACCCTGAGCCCTTTTTCATGATATATATATGTTACACATCCGTTGCTGTTTTAGTGAGTCGAACAAAAAAATTAACTTATTATGAATATTGTGTAATGTTCCCAAAGGAAACCGTTTGTTATTGTTGTGGTTAGATTCAAGTCATAGCGTAGTCCCGTGACTTCCGTTCAGATGTAAGTGTTAGTATCCGACATGTGGTATAGCATTCTAGGATTATGATTGATTGAAATGTACGCTAGAATGTTAAAATTATGATTAAAAAACACCAATTATTAAATGACTATAAGACTATAAGGATAGTATTAGAGCCAGATGCAGATTCGACAATCTGACCATGTTACCACCATAACACCCAATGTTTACTGATGATCTGAAAAATACTACCTAAAGCGGGAGTTGGACGACGAATAGGCGGGACCAAATCATCGTGCCCGAGTGAGTGAGCCCGGAACCGCGCAAGAAAATACGGCGTAGGAAAAGGAGGGGTTAAGGGGAGAGTAAACCGGTGCGACTTTCGGGACAATCACCCCAAAAAAAAACCCGATAACCAGAATGGAAGAAATGGAATGGGGAATTTAACGGCAAATCACAAGCGTAGTAGAGTATCGCTAGACTGATTACATGAAGAGGTCATCAAAACATGAACCTGTCCTGTGGGAGGTGCAAAGTGGAGTTGCTAGTTACCGGGGACTACCCAACTCGTATCAACCCTAATTGACCGTGGGGGGGACATGGTGATTTTAGGGGAAACAACTCTCAAACCCTGCGATTTAAGGGATAAAAATGACGGAACGTTTGTAATTGATGATTTTATTAATATTACCTACGAACTAGTTATCACACACCAATCGCCACGAACATTTCGTTTCTCAAATAGAAAAAGAGAATAAGATATTTTGTTTTTTTATATGTAACGACTATACTACAATAATGACGGAGAACTGATCATTTATTACATTATTATGGTATCGCACCCTCATTTAGTAGAGGATCGACTGCGGCAGAGGTGCCTTGCAGAGAAGTATTTACAAAGTTTGATTCGCGAGGTCTTAATTACTGATTTAACTATAATAGGAATTGAATCGTATTAATCGAGAAACGGAGTCTTTGATGGAGCCGTGGAGACCGAAATAGGAGTCGTTGATGGAGCTTTTGAGTTGTGGTCGTTTGGATTCGTCGGTGTCTTCATTGAATTGCGGCAAGACGTCTTTTAGATCCCTCAATTTGACTCGCCATTGCTCTGAAAATGAGAGAAAAACTATTGTATGTTTTAAGCATCAGAGGAAACCTAGTGGAAACCTAATAGATCGAGCCCTTAGCCTCCTCATGATTTATGTCTGTTTAACAGTTTCTCAGCCTGTAAGGAGACACTATCAGATGGTTGGAAGACATTTTATGAAATTTCATTCCTAGTCTGAGCCAAATCACCGCTATAGAGACACTAAAAACGAGAGTCTAAAGTGAAGTCATTGAAGGTAAGATAAAAGTTATGTGGACTAGGTTATGATTAGATTGACTAATAAATGTAGAGATGAATTGAAAAGTCAACAATTCATTCGTATACCTACTTGGTTTGAATATAAGGACTCGAAGTAAGAACATAAATGACCCTCTACCCTGAAGCTATTGTAACGATAATTCCATTAAGGACTTTGGAATAATGTGTTTTGGAAACAGACAGTGATTTCTAATACTTTTCGCTCCAAATTTATGGGATGATTATGAAAAACGCTGCAAATTCTTTCACATGAGTTGGTTATTCTTGGGACCAGGAGTATGGGGACTAATAATTAAATTATTTAAATCGATCCAGAGCCCATAACCTCTTCCGGTGGGCGCCAATCATTCCAGGATCCATTTCATTGGATTCAGCGTCGCAAATTTAGTGGAAAATGATACCTTACACGCCTAGATACCTGAAACTCAAAACCACACATTTCAAAATGGGTAGTGAGGTATTCATAATCAATTTATATTTTGACCCAACCTCTTGCGGTGGGTGCCAATCGTTCGGGACCCTTGATTGGATTTAGCGGTCCACAATTTAGTGGTAAATGATACCCACCCCACACACCCTAGGAACGAAAATCTCAAAAACCACGTTTCCAAAAAGGGGTGTAGGTGATACAAATTTTGACCCATAACCTCTTCAGGTGGGTGTCAATCGTTCCAGGACCCGTCTCATTGGATTCAGCGTCTAAAATGTTGTCGAAAATGATACTCCACACGCCTTGATCGCAGAAAATCTCAAAAACTAATTTTTCGAGAAGCACATTTTGAAGGAGTAATAGATGTAACCAACCTAGACCTTTGATTTTGTCAATTGAACCAATAAAATGCTTGAAAACAAAGGAATTTAAATGTTTGAATTCGTAGCTAGTTTTGAAGACTTTTGGTACGGAATAAAAACCATCAGAACCGAGTGCTGATTCATGTCTATGTGAACGCAATTACATATTTCAGAACCGATAACCTGAAATGCAACCTATAAAGCAAGGTGGCAAGGATTGGGTTGGTAAATTCAATTCATGTATTTGAAATTCAATTAGTTCAAGTCATGCCATTAATAACGGTGTAAAAGCCTGTTATGAGCGGTTTCGTCTCCAAAAATCTGACATTTTCCAATCTTTTGTCACAGAAATGCATGAAAAATGAAGAAATGAAACACATAATGAAAAATAAACACCGTCTAGATGTAGATGAACAGGGAAGCAGGGGTGGAGTGAGGGGCAACAAAGTTCTAAATAAATCAGAATACTGAACACTTTTTTGCTTATAAATTGGAAGCTATCAACTTTTCGTACAAGATCATTCTATACAAGTTAATTCGTAGTAAATTCATTCGAGTTTTCTGCCCATACCCTTATTTTAATCAAATATGTAAAGGTAACAAAAAATCTGGAATTAGGGTCAGGGGGTCGCCTGGTTGTTCTTGAGACGGGGGGGGGTTTGATAGGTCAATGTGGAGTACAAAAATATGGGGGGATTCCAATGTATATTTCGAAAAATGATATTAGAGGTTTCGTCGATTTAGGCGTGTGGTATTTTCGACTACATTTTGGACGCTGAATCCAATAAATGGGTCGGAACATTGGCGCCACTGGAAGAGGTTATGGTCAAATTGGTATCTATCTTCCATTTTGAAATGGGTTTTTCGAGATTTCTAGTACTAGGCGTGGGGGGTATCATTTTCCTAAATTTTGGACCTGAATCGATTGGAATGTCAGTCCCGGCTGAGTGTATAAGCAAACCCTTGGAAAGAATTGCAGTCGTTTTACAAGAGTTTCTGTATCACAGCACCTTCTTGGTTCCTACTGGACACCCACTCACTAAATAATTTCCACTTAAATATCTATTTACAAAGATGAAACAACACTGAACTGAATTCTCATACTTCTGACACCATTCTTTTCTTATTAACAGTTCCCTCAAAGACTTTTACCTGAAAGTTCCCTCAAGCTGGGTTGTTTTCCTCCTGTGTAGTCTTGTGGGAGGAGATCAAGAGAGAAATCGAACACTTTTTCAAGAGGTTCACTTGTCAGGATGAACTGAAAAAAAATTATTAAAAATAATTAGGTATTCTAGGTTTTTGATTGATCACCAATCTAGTTAAAATAAAATAAAAATGTACATAGAAGTAGCGTTCAAAGTCAAATGAGAAGAAAAGGAGTCAATAATACATAATATCACCTCGGCGAGATTGAATTGAATTTTTTGGATTGAATAAAAAAAATAAGCTAAATACAAATTTCTGCATGCTCGGTGAGAAGCAACGGAGGCGGGAGAATTACAGGACCGAAAAATCTTACTGATAGTACGAATAGGGGTACTGGATCATTATGCTCAATGGGTGTATCCCTGATAAGACTTGCATCAAGTTACGAATTTAGCTTGGGTCATCGATTTTCAATGTAGGATCCACCAAAATTGACATGATAGTGATCAGGAAGGAATTTTTTAAACGAAACTCGCTAAGACAGAATAATTCAATATTTCAAATTACCTAACGACTTGGAACTCACCTGGAAGAAGGACATGAAGGCTTTCAGTGCGATTGGTGGGAACTTCATCAAATGGGAAATAGTGTATTTGGAGGCGTCAAGTATGTAGTACTGGGCCCCTGTGATGCCGGATCCAGATCGAAGTTTGTGTTCGAACAGGAGAAGACCATATTTCAGGGTGTCGATACCGTTGTACTGTTCGACGTCTTCTTCTAAAATTCGAGCGACCTCCAAGGTGCAGTTGTCTGGTGAATTTTGCGGAAGGAGAACGACAGCTCTGAAAATGAAAATGATGTACATTATGGCGGTCTTTAATCGATGGAAGGTTGATAGCGAGTAGATGGTTAAGTTGTATATACACTGCGAATTTGCGAATTAGCTTCACCTTTCAATTATATTAGGGGAAATGTATCATTCCCACTGGGTCCATCTGACAAAATTTGTCTACTCGGGAACTATTGACCACAACCATTCACATTCACACCTATCCTAGAGGATTCTGGCCAATAATGTAAATGGTAGGAAAAAAACCGCTGCACATTTGGTGGCCACAAGGGTTTCATTATTCTTCTGAGCAAAAGTGTCGGGGAATCAGTGAGTGCCCAAGATTCATTCCAATCGATTCAGCGTCTAAAATTTAGTGGAAAATTATAATACCCCACATGCCTGAATCACCGAAAATATCGAGAATGTATTTTTCAAAAAACACATTTTAAAAATGTGGTGTGAAAACGTTTGAGAGCCAACTAGAGCCGGATGGACGTCACTGACAGGGTGACGGAGCAGGACACAAGGCGTTGGCTAGGTGATGACAGGGTGAAGGGATGGCAGTGAGGTTGAAGTGTGGGGGGACAAAGAAAAGGGTGAGAAAGCGGAGGCTAAGAGGAGATAAGGAGGTGGCAAGGCAGAGACAGGGCGAGACAAGGCGGAGGCTAAGAGGAGATAAGGAGGTGGCAAGGCAGAGACAGGGCGAGACAAGGCGGAGGCCAAGAGGAAATAAGGAGGTGGAAAGGCAGAGACAGGGTGAGAAAGAGATGTAAGGGGGTAACGGAGATGAGACGTTCATGAGGCGGAGAGATGGCGATGGCCAGGCGGAGAAATGGCCAGGTCTAGTTGGAGGCAAAGCGGTGATAAGGCGGAGGAGAGAAGAAGCTAGAGAATGGCCAAAAATCTGTAGAAATAATGCCTCTGACGCCTTGGTGCCCAAAAATGTCAATAACCCATTTTCAAAATTCTCATTTTGACCAATCAATCATGCGCATGCCTAGTTCCTTACAGTTTGAAGGGGTGCATTATCGAGCTGAGGACCAACTAAGCCCAGAAAGAGGTCCCTGGCCAAAATTTCAAAATTTCAGATAATTTTCTACTATCAAAAATGGCGTAGACTGGTTTTAATTTTCATGATGTATAATTTTAATTTTCGTGAAATCTCTCTGATTTGCAAGATGTCTAGATAAACCAAAAATCGAAATACCTGAATGCAGTCCACTCCGCGTCTTTGGTAGCTAAAAAAATTGCTAAAAATTCATTCGAAGGGATCGATCTTGGTATGAAAACATAAGGTTATCATTTAAGAAATCATATCCGAAAAAATTTATTGTTTTCTAAATTCTAGACAGCCTATTGATGTGGTTTTTTTTTTAATTTTCTTGAGAAAAGCTGGGTCTAATATCCCCTCCTGTTAGAGACCATATTGAAAATTCTATTGACTTTTTGATCGTAAAATGAAATGTCTTCTGAACTGATAAAATTCGCGACTTACGAGTATTTGCAGATGTTGTCGACGTAGTCGAAATTATCCCGGTCCGTGAATATTTCACCTCGTCCTCGCAGACTATAGTAGTGACTCAATTTCCTCTTGGCGGTCTCTATGCTTCCCTTACAACCGACCAGGTAGTTGCTGAGGAATACGTCAGTTTCTGTTCAACAGAATAAATACGGTGGTGGACTTTTCTTTGCATTTTAAGAAATTTTGCATAAGTTTGGTTGTTAAGTTGCTCAGTACCTTTGAGGCGGCAGGCCGGCAGATGAGTTTGTTCTTGTAGCCATAGCCTGAGGGATGGGATGTCTCTTTGTAGCTGTGCTCTGCTGTAGCCGATCTCCTTGAGGACCACGTCCTCCTGTTCCTTGGTCAAGTCGTTCGGGTCCATTATCTACAAAATTTTTAGACAAATTAGATAACAAAATTATTCTTTCGGCCTTTAATCAATTACGCCGCAATTGACACGAACATAGAGCATTCAATGACGATCACGAAGACTGATGATTAATGATGGATAATTGATCATCAATCTTCATGATCGTTATTGCCACCAGAAATTCCCTTCGACAGCTTGTAAAAACCACAATACACGGGAAGTGAGTTTAAAATGATTGGTTGAATAAATATAATTACTTTTTCACAAAATTAATTTCAATAAATTTGATTATTACTCAATACATTTATTATAAGTTTTACTAGTTTTATTCAAACTCTAAATGGTGCAGGCAGGGTTTCCCAAGACTTTTAGAAGAAACGCAGGACGCAATTTTGACTATGGACATGGTAGTTGAACAAATGAGCCAAAATAGCCCATTATTTGGGAAAGCGAGAACATTTCTGCTAAAAAAAAAGAAATAACCCTGCTAACTATTACACCTAAGTTTTATTATATGGGGTATCCCACTCCCCTTCAACTACCCTAATTTTTCATCGTAGATTCGGATTCTCCAAGATTTCATGAAAATTTGATCCATCAACCAATTTTGATCCCTCAACTTGTCTCAATTGATTCAACGCCGATGATTATTCCTCGGACCAGGCGCATGGATACTCATTCCAAACGATTCAGGGTCAAACATTAGTGGAAAATGATACCCCACACGGCTAGGTACCAGAAATCTCAAAAACCCATATTCAGAATAGGTCAATGGATACCCATACTGACCCATACCCTCTACCGGTGGGCACCAATCGTTCCGGGACACGTCTCATTGGATTCAGCGTCCAAAATTTAGTGGAAAATAATGTCCCACAAGCCTAGATTGTGGAGAATCTCGAAAATCCATTTTTTGAAAATACATTTTGACCCCTACTCTTCTCTCCACGCCCAAAAATTCGGTACGATCGGGCTGAAAAGTTTCGAGGACTAACTAAAGCAGGAAATGGGCCCCTGACCAAAATATAAGATTTTTATAAATTTTTCTACTACCAAAATTGGACGGACATTTGACTTTTTTGATCTTTGACACTTTGAAACGTCCAGAAAAAATTTTGGGCCGAATCGGAGAGTTTGACTTTTTGAATGAAAACATAAGCAAGGAAGTTTCCATTGTATTGAGCAAATTGTAGTATGTTGTTCATGGTATATGTCGTACTTTTGGTGTACCTCAAATCCCAATCCCCGGAAACCAAGAGATTGCAAATTTCGAGTTCACTTGACAAAATTTTTGGTGCTCACTGAACGCAAAAGTACATTATCTACAAATTTCATTCTGTGAGTTTTTCTCTCAGAATAGCCATTTGCGAACTACAGACGTTTGAAAATGACAATAACTAAGTTTTTGACAAGTTGATCGAAATTGTCAAGTTTTGACAGTTGTTTTTGACCATTTTTCTCTGTCGAATTTCTAAGTTTGGTGCTCATTCGACGCAGAATTTAATTCTCTTTACTTTAATATATGGCTTTATTTTCGCTAGGATGCCTCATATACGAGTTATAGGCAAAAAACCGAAGCAAATCCCGAAACATTGTGTTTTTTTGCCCCCCTAATTTAGCACTTCTCGAGAAGAACTAGGGTTCCACACCTTGGACCAACCACATACAACATACTAAAATTGCATCAAGCCCGGCCTCAATGCAAGGTGAAAGGCTAAGCCGACTGGACTTTAATGCTTCTATCCTTTAGACATGATTGATGAGTTGATTCGTCTTAAATTTGGTTTAAGTGTGGGGAATCTGATTTCTGTTAATTTTTGGCTCGCTTTCAGATGTTTTCCTCTGAAATTGATTATCACATTCCGAATCAGCTACTTTTTGAACAGTTTTTCATTTATTGGCATCTATGATGCTTAGTTATTGATTGATTTATTTTCTAAAATCTTGCGTAAATACGATAGATTGTAAATTTGCCTGAACAAACTTTGCACTTTGGACGAGTATTCTGTGATGTTGAGGTACTCACCATGGCTTTGTCTCAAAGACGATTTCAAACTTCGCGAAGTCTTCCAAGAAGAAACTAATCTCACAGCGGTCGTGGACAAATTCTTCGAACAAAACTTGACGAAGCTCTTCACAGGGCAAAAGACGCTGATGAACTGCGCTGGACCAACGGCAGTGAGTCTCTACTCTGTTCGGGAGGGACCTTTTTTGCTCACCTGAGCAGTTCCTGACGACAGTGACCTTCTATTCAGGGGGGAAAAAGCTGTTTCGGGAGTCTTATGAGCCGATAGGTGATCAAAATGCGCGTACCGCCAGACTAGCTAGGCAAATCCATTCAAGGAGCGTTGTCCCATCAGCCGATAGTCACCGGCGTTCATGAATCATCGGAAACTTTCCGTACGCGGAAATTATCAGTTATTATCTGATATAAAATGATAGAAATATATCATTCGTCAACGAGAAGTTGAACGGTTTTTAATGGCCAAGTGACTTGAGCAATTTGGATGGCGGGAAGATGTTGATTGGCAATTCAAGGTGACTTCTTAGTTGTAGTAGTGATTAGAACCAGCTGTAACACTGACCATCCATCCCAATTTGACCATTTACCATCGTTCCTTGATTTCTGAACAGAAGAAGTGAGTATAGGAGTGAGGTAATAGATACTCATTTTGACCCATAACCTCTTCCAGTCGGTGCCAATCGTTCTGGGACCCTTTTCATTGGATTCAGCGTCCAAAATTTAGTCAAAATGACACCCCACACGCCTAGATCGCCGAAAATCCATTTTTCGAAAATACAATTAGGGGACTGATCGGAGAGATAAACATTCTAAATGAAAAGAAGAAATCAAAATGGAGACTTGAAAGGAATTTGACTTATCATGACTGCATCCTTATTGCATCTCTACCGTACTCCCTGCGTGCAATAATTAAATACCAGTAATTTATACCAACTGCGATAACGCAGGATCTTTCCTTGATTTTGTTGTTTGCAGATATCTGAGTAAATCATGAACGCATAGCTCATTTCTGCAGGAAATTCGGTGTAAATGGATTTGTAATAAACCCGATGTTCCACTTTAAAATAACCAAGTCGTCTTGTCTCGTAAAATCTCATTAACGTTACCATTAGGTATAAAATCATTCGCAATAAGGTTGTGGAAACACATTTTAATAAAAGCTGCAAATTGTTTCACAGAGGTTGGTTATTCCTCGGACCAGGCGTATGGAGACTATTTCAATCGATTCAGCGTCCAAAATTAATGGGAAATGATACCCCAAACGCCTAGGTAACAGAAATTTCAAAAACACATTCGAAATGGGTAGATAGATACCCATTTTGGCCCTTAGCCTCTTCCAGAAGGCGTTAACCGTTCTGAGGCCCATTTCATTGGAGTCAGCGTCCAAAATTTAGTCAAAATGACACCCCACACGCCTAGATGGCCGAAAATCCATTTTTCGAAAAAACATTGGGGCCTGATCGGAGAGATTGACATTCTAAATGGAAAGAAATCAAAATGGAGACTTGAAAGGAATTTGACTTATCATGACTGCATCCTTATTGCATCTCTACCGTACTCCCTGCGTGCAATAATTAAATACCAGTAATTTATACCAACTGCGATAACACAGGATCTTTCCTTGATTTTGTTGTTTGCAGATATCTGAATAAATCGTGAACGCTTAGTTCATTTCTGCAAGAAATTCTGAGTAAATTTTGGATTTGTAATAAACCCGGTGTTCCACATTAAAATAACCAAGAGTCTCGTAAAATCTCATTAACTTTACCCTTACGAATAAAATCATTCGCGACGAGGTTGTGGAAACACATTTCAATAAAAACTGCAAATTGTTTCACAGGGGTTGGTTATTCCCTGGACCAGGCGCATGGAGACTCATTTCAATTGATCCAGCGTCCAAATTTGGTGGAAAATGATACCCCACACGCCTAGGTACCAGAAATCTCAAAAACGCACATTTGAAATGGGTAGATAAGATACTAATTTTGGCCCCTAACCTCTTCCAGAAGGCGTTAACCGTTCTGAGACCCAATTCATTGAAGTCAGTGTCCAAAATTTAGTCAAAATGACACCCCACACGCTTTCCCACCAGAAATCTCAAAAACCCACCTTCAAAATGGGTAGATAGGCACCCTATTTTACCCATAACCTCTTCCAGTGGGCACCAACCGTTCCGGGACTCGTCTCATTGGATTCAGCATCCAAATTTTAGTCGAAAATGATACCCCACACGCCTAGGTACCAGAAATCTCAAAAACCCACTTTCGAAATGGGTATATAAATATCCATTATTACCCATAACCTCTTCCGGTGGGCACCAACTTTTCAAACCCGTCTCATTGAATTCAGCGTTCAAAATTTAGTCGAAAATGATACCCCATACGGCTTAATTGCCAAAAATCTCAAAAATGCATTCTTCGAAAAACACATTTTGATCCAAATTGGAGAGATTGCCTTTTTGCATGAACAAACGGAGGTATCTAACGATAGTACATTTCCACTAAAAGTAATGAGTAGACTGGTTAAATCGATTTTCTTGTTTTTAATCTATGTTCATGTTAGTTACTGATGATTTCAGGAACTGACGGTCGAAATTGATTTAACCAGTGTACTCATTACTTTTGGTGGAAACAGACTATCGTGAGATACCTCCATTTTCAGTTTACCTTTCTTCAAATCCCATAAACCTGAAAACTTGATGGGCCATAACTATTAAAACCTTCCATACAGCTACCAAAAATCGCTTCAATTTGATCGATACCAAAATTGTGTGATCCCTTAGTGAATTTACAGAAGCACAAACGGGAAATATCGACAAAACGACGTAGCAAAAACTATCGATTTATATTTCATTTAATATTATTACACTCCAATCGTTCCAATGTATGAAATCTGCAACATTCAGAGGGTATTTGTTTGTTGCTGCATTCAGTAACACTCGAAACCTTGAGTCCAATAGGAATCCACTTTTCAATTTCTCTTCAAGTGCTGTACATATTTATTCGAGTAGTGTTATTTACATGGTATCGATACCTACGTTCTAATATAAATGTATTGAAAATCACATATTTCCACTGCTCTTTAATAAGAAAATCAGAAAATCACACAATTGAGTTGCAATACGTATATTATACGGGAGATCTAAGAGCTAGAAGGAAAATATGGGAGAAAATGGGTTTTATGACGACTACGAGTACAATAATAAAACAAATAATTTCAAGTTTAAACTCCGTTTAAGGAAAAGATCATTACCGTTCATTTTTTGTAATGAACGATGAATTCACTCTTGCGTTTCCTGTAAGATTGCCATGCCGATATTTACAATTGCCTACGATAGACACTAGATGACGCCAGTGGGTCCTGTGATCAGATGTCTGGATAATGCACGTCCAAACCGTAATCACAAATAAAATATTATCAATTCCTATATTCCCCTTATTAATAACTCAATTACCAAAATATTGCACGACTAGAAACTGTGTGAGATTTAAAGTAAAACGTATCACCATTTCCGAAAACTATTCATCATTTTTGTTAAGAAAATTCACTGGTGAATTTTCTCTACCGACTTCGGCAATTTTCTCCCATCTCGCTATGTTTTCAAGGGCGCCTTCTGTCATGATGTTCAACTTGGGGTTCATTTGTCCCAAACACTGCAAAAGAGCAAAGGAAAAACATAAAATGAATACATGTACATACAAATTTTTCTACTTATTTGACAGGTCCGTGAACTTCAGGCCTCGAATCCATCAGAAGTGGAAATTAACAACGTTAATAACGAACTATAATCAATTTCCAATGAACAATGCGAACACAACAAATTAATAAATTGAATCGAATTTATAATAGCTTCTGATCTGACCAATTAACCTCAAAACAGCTCACGTTGACTTCATGTGCTACCTGGGTGTTGCTCGTGGAGGACAATTACTAGTTTTCATAACAAATTTGAATCAAAATGAATTTTACTGTTTATAATTGTTAAATCAATTATCAGTGGATACGATTAAGGTCACACAATTATGTTTTGTGATTATTACCATGGCCAAAATCTTAGTCACAAGGTAGATGTGAACGAGATTGAGGTTTTAATATCGTAAATTTATAATTAACAATTTTACCAATTTTATTAATCACAGAAATTTGGCATCCGCGTATAAGTCTATCATGTTTTCAGTTAAGAAAAAAATTTTTGATAAAATAACCGTTATCTTACTTCGTATTCATATAGCTCCATTCATCCACAAGCTGTAAATCTATTCATAGGATTAATCTTGATGAGGATTTTCCCCATCCGTGGGCTAATCTCAATAGATTAAATTACTTGAGTGAGACATTTGAGTTGAATTGGTGATATGTTGCATTCAGAGGTTCTGTCGGTGGCTGCGGTATCCACACAAAACGAATAAAAACGCTGCAAGATCTCTCACAGGGGTTGGTTATTCCACAGGCCAGGAGCATGAAGGTCATTCAATCGATTCAGCGGCCAAAATTTAGTGGAAAATGATACCCCACAAGCCTAGGTACCAGAAATCTCGATAACTTACTTTCGAAATTGGTGAGTAGGTACCCACTTTGACCCATAACCTCATCTCAATCGTTCCGGGACCAGTCTTATTGGATTCAACGACCGAAATTCGGTCAGAAATGATACCCCACACGCCTAGATCGTCGAAAATCCATTATTCCAAAAACACATGATAACCCCCTACCTCCCCAAATTTGTTCCAATCGGGCTGAAAAGTTTCGAGATACAACCAAAGCCGGAAGCGGATCCTTTACCCGAATTTTCAGATTTAAATACAATTTTCTAATACCAAAATTGGCGTGACGGAATTTGCTTATTTAGATCTAAGGATCTGGAAAATGCCACAAAAACCATTTGGATCGAATCGGAGAGATTGACCTTCTGCGTGAAAACATACGTTGATTATTCAATGAATAACCAACCAAAACAAATTTACAATCCTTCACATAGACAAGGATTTTGGTGGTAATGAAATTCATGAACTAGTTTTATATTTAGCTGACATGCCATGGATTTATCCAAGGTTTTTAGGTTAGCAAAACTCATTTTGAATATTCCAAGCACTATTGCCTCTATCGAGCGTTCATTTTCCATCCTGAAACCTATCTAAGATCCACACAAGGACAAAGTAGGTTGTCTTATTGCTCTCTAATACCTATTGAAAGATTTTGGGTTGTAATTCTTAAATTTTCTCTGAAATCGAACTCAAATGATCTCGTAATTGATAAGTTTCTCGAGAAAAGTCGTCGAGAATTGATTTAATTTACAAATAATGATGTCTTGTCACCTATTTCTACCAATAATTATGACTTAAGCACATGTTATTGCGCTGGTTGGATTGTCCTTCAGCCACCTAAAAGGCACATGTACTCCGGTATAACGTACCTACCGAATAATCAATTTGTGATTGACGTATTATCTACCTAAAATTTAGCTGTCGGTATTCTTCAATTGATTACACCTGATTTATGGAATGCTAAACTGACGTTTAGTGGCTGGAAATGCAATTGAATCAAGTGTGTTCAATCGAAGTGCCATCTATTGTCGAAGAATTTAACTATGAATGAATGAATGTTTATTGTTTCCAAAGTATAAACTGTAAAATATTATATAACTTGGCTTAATTAAGTGCAATAACAAAAGGAATACAACATAGAATTCTTTGGTCCTTCAAGGCCCGTCAGCAGGAGTTCAGTTATTTTAGTTTAACCGTTATTTATTTTTATATGCATATTTGTATATATCCCCCCCCCCCCCTCGAGTGTCTTAAATGAGGGAGGAACATAGAGAGTTTGAAGAAATATCCATAAACAATTGGAATGGAACGACATGAAATGACTAGCATCAACATGGTGATAATTAATAAATATATATTGATTTATCTATCAGGTACATTATTAATACTTATATATTTGGTTTCAATCATCAACGTTAACTATAGTTGAATTCTGACACTAGGAATTCCCTGTACCACCATGCATTTCTAACAAATCAGCAGAGCGCAGACCAATTTGGACCATTTAGAATGCTCAAACTCTTGTCATGAGGCGTCCAAAGCACTCCAGCCTAGCATACCCTAGAATTGGACATTCAGCCACGAAATATTCAACCGTTTACTGCCAAGTTGCATAAGGAGCACAAATAGTTGCCACCAAAGACGTTTAATTGCTGGAAATTGAATCAAGTGTGTTCGATCGAAGTGACATCTATTGTTGGAGAATTCAACTATTATCACTTTCTGGACTGATTTGTCAGGCAGGTAATGCAACTTACCTGATACAGAGGCAGGCAGATATCACGAATCCAACTGAGTTGCAGCCGTGGTAACTCGTGGGCTCGTTGGCGATCCATCACAGCAACTGGCTCCATGTGGAGCTCATCTCTTTCCTGTAAATATTTTGTATTATTTTTTTGTTAGGAACGTAAGTATGATTTCGCTGTATTTCGCTCGCCCATTACCTTATCTCCCTGAGAGAGAAATTCCGTGGCGACGAGTGCAGCAACCCGCTCTTGGACAGACCAAGGTTTGCATGACGCAGCCAGATCCGATGCCGTCATGAGCATCCCACGGAGCAGCTCTCGATCGCTCTCCAAGCCCCAAGAATATTCTTTCCTCTCCACCAGGTTGAAAAATTTCGACCTATTCCTATTCACAAAGTGTAGAAATAAACGAATTAAACTATCCTGTTTTCCACGTTTCTCAAAAAACCTTTTGTCGATCGCTCGGGATAAGCCGACGCAGTTATATCCCGCAAAGGTTACTGGAATTGCCACGAGTGGCAGCATCTGGCACGAATAACACGCACAAAGTGGTCATTGATACTGCAAACGTGCTCATAAAAACCAATCTGAAAGCAGAAACATGACTCCTCAAACCTTTTTTTTCAAATCTAAGAAACCATATGCGCCAAAAAAGCTTCACACGGCCCAATATAACTTATATTGCGGGAGATTTGATTAGTGATCTTTTTTGTTCACCCCGGTAGCATTTAACCGAACTTTTCCTGTTCGAAGATCCAGTCCCATTTTTTGGATTCCTGCTTTGTCGAGGAAGTTCAGCGAGCTCTTTCAAGGTCAAGTTAAAAAATACGTGAAAAAAACGGGAGTAAAAAACGGACGAGAAATCCCCGGTAGACCAGTTTTTGATATACCAAGGTCCGGGCGCGCGATGTTGGGCGATGAATGAAACAAATCAGAATTCATCTTTTGAAAAGTCGTAGGAGTCACGATTCTCCACATTCATTTGGATGATTACTCGTAATTTACGAGGAGTAATTGAGTTGTATGATTGCGCAAATATTGACCGAACACGGAAATTAATTAGATACTAGAAACCCATGCCTCTTCAAGGCCAATCGTTTTTTCCACAAGATTAATAGACGCATAGAGACCTCAATTAGTTCAGCAAAACTTACAGATCCCAAAGAAAATTGAACTCGTAGTAATAACGCAGGAAATAGTCCCCAGGACGATTCATTATTCTAGGTGAACCTCGTTCTTGAGGGAACGTGAACTAGAAATGCCGATAATAATTTTAAAAACGCTGTTAATTGCATTACAGAGGTTGGTTATTCCTCGGGCCAGGTACATGGAGACTCGTTCCAATCGATTCAGCGGCAAAATTTTAGTGGAAAATGATACCCCACACGTCTAGGTTCCAGAAATCTCAAAAACCCACATTCAAAATAGGTCCATGGATACCCATTTTGACCCATAACCTCTTCCGGTGGGTGCCAATCGTCCCGGGAACCGTCTCATTGGGTTCAGCGTCCAAAATTTAGTGGAAAATGATACCCCACTCGCCTAGATCGCCAAAAATCTCGAAAATCCATTTTTCGAAACACTTATTTTGACCACTACCCAACCCAAATTTGGTCTGATCGGGATGAAAAGTTTCGAGGACCAACTAGAGCCAGAAACGGGTCCCTGACCAAAATATCAGATTTTTAGAAAATTTTTGACTACCAAAATCGGGGTGGACGGCGAACGGACATTTGCTAATTTTGATCAAACAACCAAAATGCTGCAAGTTGTTTCACAGGGGTTGGTTATTCCTCGTACCAGGCACATGGAATAGGAGGCTCATTTCAATCGATTCAGTGTCCAAAAGTGGAAAATGATACCCCACTCGCCTAGGACGGTCCTCGAACTTTTCAGCCCGATCGGACCAAATTTGGGCGGGGTAGGGGTCAAAATGTGTTTTTTGAAAAATGGATTTTCGAGACTTTGGGCGATCTAGATGAGTGAGGTATCATTTTCCACAGAATGTTAGACGCTGAGTCCAATGAAGTGGGTCCCAGAACGATTGGCACTCACCGGAAGAAGTTATGGGTAAAAATGGGTGTGTATCCACCCATTTTGTATATATGTTTTCAAGATTTCTGGTGCCTAGGCGTGTGGGGTATCATTTTCCACTAAATTTTGGACCCTGAATCAATTGGAATGGGTCCGGGACCCGCCACACCCGTTGTTTCCCCCATGTTGAAGAAATTAATCTCCATGCGCGTGGTCCGAGGTTCAAATTTGTCTCCTTGCGCCTGGTTCGAGGATTTTGATCTGACCATGAAACGTCCAGAAAAAATTTTTGAGCCGAATCGGAGAGGTTGACCTCTTGCATGAAAACATAGGTTGATTATTCAAGGAATAATCAACCAAAACCCACACTCAAAATAGGGAGATAGGTACCCATTCTGACCCATATCTTCGGGTGGGCACCAATCGTTCCAAGACCCGTCTCATTGGATTCAGCGTCCAAAATCTAGTAGAAAATGATACCCCATGGGCCGTGATCGCCGAAAACCACGAAAATTAATTTTCTGAAAAACTCATTTTGACCTCAACCCTCCCAAGATCGGGCTTCCAATCGATTCAGCGACCAAAGTTTAGAGGTGAGGCTAACAAATAGCTAATTCGATCATCGATGAAACGACATCGTTACGAAGCGGAACTGAAAATAATCTGAGGCGATATATGACGTTCTGCCCGGCCGTTTAGTGAAGACTCAGATGCTTAATGATTTTGGAACGGAACTCGTTTTCATTGACTCTCCGCCATTAGTGTAGAATCCGAGTTCGGCCTTTATCTAGCGAGAAAAAGCTTTTCGATCCGATTGATTCACCATTCTGTATTTAGGCGAGAACATTTGTTTTATTGTGGTTCTTATTACTATAATAAACTATCCTACATCGAAACGGGAGATGTCGTGGCACTCAATTGAATAAAAGCGTAACATGTCTATCGTCACGATACTGGATAACTTTCCCTCTCTACACCGACCTTACTGCAGAATATTGCCAAATTATGAAGACACTATAACCTCACAACTTACATTTGTGAAACCAAGAATTGAAAACCATTAGATAGCACCAAAATTTCCGATACACCCCAGTCAAATCGTAGCATAGCTCAAATGTTCTCAAAACTTACTGGAAATAGGAGGAAAGGTCCGTGGAGAGTATGCTGTGTTTGAGGACTTTCATAACGTTGGAGTAACTTTCTGCTGGTAGACTTCCGAAGATGTTCAAACTCTGAAAAGATAAAATGCCTTCAATAGACGTCAGTAGTTCAGTACAAACCCCGTACTAATCAGATCCGGTTTATCAGATTCAACAAACCTAATTCAATTAAGTGGGGGAATCATTTCTTTTGACGGAAAATGTTATTTGAAGCAGTTTCTCGTCTCCACGTTTGAAGGTGGCCTTTGCCGAGCTCTAGGCTCCAGTATATTGGATTCTTCCAGGCACGGAATAACTAATTCACTTTGCTCCTGTGACGAACGTTATTCTACTGGTTTCATTCTAATTTGATTCTAGTTTGGTTCTAGCTTATACAGGGGGTTAACCAATAAGGTTAGCAGCTTTCAAGGGATCGATTCTGCAACTCATTTGCAACAAAAAATGTCATAAGGACTTTTACAAGAGGCTTCGTTTCCGAGTTATTCACAATTTAAGATTTTTTCGTGATTGTCAACCTCACTAAAACGGCCATAACCCCTTTAATTAACAAGATAATCTCAAATCAGAGTGTACGTGTGAAAGAGCGTTGAATTTTCTTTCTGATGGATCCCTCAATCTATCTGAGAACTGGTATTTACTAATTTAGACGAAGTAAGAAAATTAATGAAAACGCGAAACATTTCAACATTTAGCAACGTAAAAGAAATATTTTCCCCAAAAAAATCTTCCTTTCATTCCAGGAAAAACTTTTCCAAAATATCAACTTTCCAACGGTAGTATATTCAAATTCATTCAAATTCACTTTTGTGACATTTGAGGGTGACAATGACGTTTTAGTGGAAAAAATGAAACATTTTCACCAAAATTGTGGTTTTTCATAGAATTTTTGAGAGGTAGGTGCCGATTTTTGAATTATTTTTTAAGCTAAATCTGGGTCCATCAGGAAGGAAATTTGACGCTCTTTCCAACATTACAATCAGATTTGAGATTACTTTGTGAGTTAGGGTAGTTTTAGCTGTTTTAGAGACGGGAGGTCGAAAAAACGAGAAAAACTAAGGGCCTCCATGACTTATCTTTTTAACGGCTTCGTTTCCCGGTTATTCACAATTAATTTCGTGTTTTCGACCGAACGTCACCAAAACACAATAAAAGAAGAGAAAAAAAATTTTTTTTTTAGAAGTATGAACGGACTACTATTACCGTATTGGCGCTCGTTTAGGAGTTTCTTATCTATTTGTCCGCCGATTCTAAAACCCTTACTTAAAACATATCATGGGAGAACTAGAAATGTCGAAATTTATTCCGCATTAATTCAGCTTATTCAATTTGAAAAAATTGTTCAATAGTCGGCATTTATTTTTCAAGTTTGCATTCGGTATTTACATGAAATAACAACAATTTTGGTAAATTTCATCATTTTTCCACCTAATACGTCATTGTCACCCGTAAATTATGTCACGAAAATAAATTTGAATATACCGTGAGGAAGCTGGTATTACGGGGGAGTTTTTCCACGAAGGAAATAATTTTTCTAAGAAAAGGGCTTCCTTTACTCTACTGCATGTTGACAAGGTTTCGTATTTTCATTAATTTATTAACATTGGGCTGAATTGAAGTTGAAGGTTGGAGATATTGAGAAGAAATTTGTGCTCTTCCCAACGGTGTTTGTGCTCGTTGAAAACCGGCGAACAGCGATCGCGAATGCTCGAGGATGTTCGGGCAGTAGGGCGAAAGTTCGAAATGAAATTGAAAGCAAGGGAAACAAACGAAAGACTTGTAACCATTTATAAATCAGTCATTCAAACCATTTCGTCAATATGAAGAGAAGTTACTTCCTAACTGGAGACTGAAGTCCTGCCCTTGCATTCGGCAGACGACTGGAAGCCCTGCTAATTTTTTCTGTAAGCCTTGGACTTGTTAATTATTAGTATTTTAGGCATTGGCCCTGACGAAAAAAAAACTCGCCCGTGTATTGAAATTCATTCCGGTTTCCAAGTCGGGTAAAAAAAAAGGCAGTCGACGTTGTAAAGATGATCAACTGGTGATGATTTAGCTCCATGTCGTGTACCTGATACATAACGTTCGTAAATATTACCTCAGTTGCCGAATAAATTCAGTTACCTCAGGTGGGGCGAAGGTAAATGATAATCACTATTGCACTCAGGCTCGTCAATTCAGGCACTGCCTACAGACGGGCTTCATTATTCGGGCAGATTTAATTTGTAAATATTCTCATAATTTTGTTGTGAATAAACTTTCTTTTCTCTCTCTCTCCCTCATTCACGAGACAATTATTTACCGGAGTTAAGTAGAACTTACTCTATTACTGTTAATCTGGAAAGTTGATTCTGGAATAGCGATGAACTTCTATTAAAAAAACAGGTTAATTATTCCAGAAATAACTAAATAAAGAGCTGCAAATTCTTTCCTCGGAGGAGCATGGGGACTCACTCCAATCGATTCAGGGTCCAAAATTAGAGTAAAATGGTACCCCACACGCATAGGTACCACAAATATTGAAAACACACATTCGAAATGGGTATACTAACCGATGGGCGTCAATCGTTCCGGGACCCGTCTCATTGGATTCAGCGTCCAAAATTTAGTTGAAAAATTTTCAACTAAACTGGGGTATCATTTAATGATACCCCACACGCTTAGATCGCTGATAATCTCGAAAATGTATAATTCGAAACAACATTTTGACCCCTACCCCGCCCATATTTGGTCCGATTGGGTTGAAAAGTTTCGTATTTAGCACAAAGCAGTGAAAAGAAGTTTTACGGCCTTAAAGAGCAGATAAAGTGAAGGGTCGTAGGTATACAAATTAAATGGCTGGACCTTTTTTGGTTGGATATTGCTTCTTCATGCAATAAGTTAATCTCCCCGATTCAGGCCGAAAATTTTTCCTTGGTGTTTCAAGGTGCCTAGATTGTGCCTAGATCAAAATGTGTTTTCGAAAAAATGGATTTTTGAGATTTGCGGCGATATAGGCGTGTGGGGTATCATTTTCCACTAACCTTTGGACGCTTAATCAATTGAGATGAGTCTCCATGCACCTTGTCCGAGGAATAAACAACCCCTGTTAAAGAATTTGCAGCGTTTTTCCCTCTATAACAGACAGCCAATGCTTGAAAATGATTTAAGGAACCTGAATTTTCTTGCCATGATGGCCTCATTTAGTCGAGCCAAGGGCGCTGTCTGTAGTTTTCTAAATTTTAAACTGGCCTTTGGTTGTTGAGGAAACCTTAATATCATTTTGGTCGACCATAGCGCCATACCTTTTTCAAAGAATCCCACTACCAGGCCGTGGGCATTCGCTTTAAACGAATGAATGAAGGGGCGGAGTCACTAGCGCCGAATTATAGTCAATAATCGTTCAAGTATGTCATTGACGACTTCTCCAGCTTTGAACACTACACGAGAAACACGTGCAGTCTCATTAAATTCGTCACGCAGAAAGAAAAAAAAAACCGTTGACTCGAGCCTACTTCTCGTTGACCTCTTTCAAATTTAAAACGATGAACAATCGACGACTTTTTCATCTCATGACTAGTAATCGCATAATAGTGGTGGGTTATTCCCAAATGAACAATGGACAATATCGACGGTTGATTTATCTCTAGATTTGAAGTAAAAAGGGTTCTTAAATTGCAGTACCCGTTTTTTTCATACTTTCGAGAATTAATTCACTTGAAAAAAGTCATACGATTGACGGCCCGAGTGGAAAAAAAGGATTTAAAGTCGTGATAAAGGGATTTATCTCGCCTAAATGTGTGTTTATTGCAGCGTGACTCAGCACATTTGTTATGATATTGTGTGCTGAGCACATAACCCTCCCCTCCCTCCCCCCTTACAGGTGTGGGGATTAAATATAAACCCATGATGAGATAATACCACAATAAATATTGATTACGCGACCTACTTATAAAATATTGTTGAGCCGTTATTGAAAAGAATATTGGAAATGAGCCAGATTGATAAGTGTGCATAATTTTTCCTGAAAACGTAGAAGCGCATAATTGTGGTCATTGGCCATTTTGAACAACTGAGATTGACTACCACAAGAATTTTTTCCTTCAAAAAGACTGTGAAGGAGGGAGGGGGACGTTTGGCTGTCTCTGCACACTCTGAGTTGCCCATATTGTGAAGATCTGAGAGAGCAGTGCTCAGTGTACTCGAAATGATAAGATACGGAGGTCCATTCTCTCCAACACGTTGAACAACTTTGATTGCCTGAAGCCTAGTGGTCTCTGCCAGTGCAGAGCTGATTGGGAGTCTCTTTGTTTTGACCTGTTTCCTTTGGTAGCATTTATACGTCCGTATCCAGGGTTTGTGGCCCTGCAGGGAGTGGCTGTAAGAATATTTCCCTGACATACCCTCTGCGTGTTGTAAAAGGCGACTAAAAGACTCTCTTACCCCTCCGACCCCAGAGGGACCTTCCTGCAGCCTGAGTGGGGCACAACGAATGGCCTGTCTCAGGATGTAAGAGCTACGATCCAATCCTCTGAAACCGGAAGGGAGCTCTGTCTGCAGCTCGAAAGATATTGATATCCAGCAGACCTGGTCCTCCAAGTTGGGGGTTGGCAGGGTTATTTCATGGGCCGCAAAACTTCGCCTCTACGAGACCCTCATTAGACCAGTCTTGACCTACGGATCTGAAACCTGGACGCTAACAGAAGCGACTGAAGAAGAATTGCGCCGGTTCGAGAGGACTCCCTCTCCAAAGGATTCTGGGGGCAGTGTTTGACCCGGAGGAGCTTGCCTGGAGACGAAGAACAAATGCCGAGGTCATGAGCCTGTACGATGATTGTGATGTCGTCAGAGTCATGAAGGTTGGAAGACTCCGTTGGGCCGGAACGTAGCCAGAATGAGCCCAGAAGAGATCCCTCGAAAGCTTGTGGACGAAACTGCCCACAAGAAGAAGATTAGGACAACCAAAACTGCGGTGGTTGGGTGGTGTAGCAGGAGATGCACGTTCCATTCTGGGAATTCGGAACTGGAAAGCGGCAGCGAGGAACAGAGATGATGGTGACAGGGTGGACACGGCTCCAGGAGGCACTGATCCTTCGCGGTTTGTAGCACCACGAAAGAAGAAGAAGTATCCAGGGTTCGGGATCTTTGTTCTTGACGTCGACCTTTCCTTGGCAAGAACGTTTGCGTCCTTATTCCCCTAAATCCTCTGATGACCTAGTACCCAGAAAAAGGCCACCGTGTTCTTAAATGCAATTGATCAGAGGGTTCGACGACATTCCCAGGCACGCTTTGCGGTAAAGGTAACGGCAGAAAGGCTTCAGGGCTGCCGGCAGGATAGTATGTTCTGGAGCCTGGGAATGTCGTCGAACCTTCAGATCAATCGCAGATAACAGAGTGGCTTTCCCTGGGTACCTGGTCATCAGGAATGAGTTTGCAGATAATGCCAACACGCAGAGTTTGCTTTTGCGTGCAGGTATTGATGACAATGACCTCTGCCTGATGGAACGTCAACAACTGGGCCAAAGAGGCCGACCGGATCAGCCTAGGCCCCTAGACAATTCATGAGTTGAGAAATGAATGCTCTTTTGTTAAAATAAAACTGATTCCAAACGGTGAGATCACGCGCATGCGCTCATTAATGGAGGACTACGAGGCCAGTTGAAAGGCTGGAGAGGGAATCTAACACTACCAACCTTGCCCAGACACTTCAATCAGTAGTAAGAAGCATGAATTGAGTGAAAATAAGTCAAAATTCGCTTAAAACACCAAAAATATTTACAGTCACTCACCTCACTGCTCAATATCATCACAGCATGATTAAAATGATGTTGTTCCATCGTATTCGTTGTCCCGTAGAGTAAAACAAGCGCCGAACCAGCCCTGAAAGGTCAACAAGAAACGTGGGAATTAATGTAATTACCCGTCAAACTCCCGACAAAAGAGGACTACTTTTAGGACGACTAACTTTTGTTGATACGCATTATTGGTTCCTCGGTGGTCGAGGTCGTGGCAGAGGCAGCCAACGAACATGCCCAGAACTTCAATGTCCGTGAACGTCCCTTTCATTTCACAGCCCTGTCGAAACGTAAATTTCGCCAAATAGGAAGGGATTTGGTACATTTATAAATTTCGAGTAAAATATTCGAGGCTCAATTCACCATGAGGATTGCGAACATGACTTGAGCCACGTTGAACGCGTGTTTCCAGTTGTGGTAGGGAACGTCGCGGTAATTTCTTTTCACCGTTATTAAGAATCGGTACAGGGTCTGCAACAATTAAAAAAAATCATTAAATTAATTGGTTATTTGATTATTCATTCGAGCTTTCATCAATGTCCGGCCAAGAATACTCAATCTTCCTTTCACTCGATATTTACAACTCCAATCAAGATCTACCCGAAGGATTCAGAAGCATTACCAGCTATCATACAGAATATTGAAAGCTAAGTTGATTTTTTTTTGAATTTCCTGTAGAAGAGAATTTGCGAGTTTTAAATTACTACGTAGGGATTGGATAAAAGCACGGTTTGGTCTAATACTCCTTGGAATAATCTGCCAATTATTCTGCGGTAGTTAATTACTCCTTGTGGAGGCGTCCCGGTCACATTGCAATCGAATCAGTCAATAAAATAGAGGAAAATGATACTCCACACGCCTAGGTCCTCAAGACATGAACATCTGTTTTCAGAATACCCATTTTGACTCTTAACCACCTCCAGTGGGCACCAAATGCTCCAGGACCCATCTCTAATTCGGCATACAAAAATTTAGAGGAAAATGATACCCCACAGGCCCAGTTTCAAAAAAGTTTGGATAATTTGGATCGATTATAATCGATGTCGAAAAACACACATTTTTACCCATACCCTCCCCGAATTTCGGCCGATCGGGCTGTAAAGTTTTGCGGACCAACTATATCTAGATCGTTCACTCCGATTTCGTAGAAGAAAAATTTCTATAAACGCTACAAATTCTTTCACAGAGGTTGGTAATTGATTCAACGTCCCTAACTTAGTCCAAAATGAGGAAAACAGTGAGTGTGGCGTGTCCCAGACCAATTCCAATCGATTCATAGTCCAAAATTAGGTGGTAAATGATACCCCACACGCCTAGGTACCAGAAATATCGAACATCCACTTTTGAAATAGGTAAATAAATACCCATTTTGACCAATAACCTCATCCAGAGGGCGCAAAATTGTTTTCGGATCCATTTCATTGGATTCAGTGTCCAAAATTTAATGGATAATGATACCCAACATGCCTAGATCGCCAGAATGATCGAAAATCAATTTTTCAAAATATACATTTTGACCCCTGCTGCACCCAAATTTGGTCCGATCGGGCTGAAAAGTTTTGGAGGATCAACTAAAGCTAGAAACGGGGCTGACCAAAATTTCAGATTTTTAGAAAATTTTCTACTACTAAAGTTGGCGTGGACGGCGGACGGCATACGGAAATTTGCTTACGCTGATCTAGACACCTTGAAACATCCAGAACAAATTTTTGGGCTGAATCGGAGAGATTAAATGTTTGCACGAAAACATGGGTTCATTATTCAAAGAAAAACCAACCAAAATCTGTAATTTTGGTCAGGGATCCTTTTCCGGCTTCAGGTTCAAGTTGGTCCTCAAAACATGTCAGCCCAATCGGACCAAATTCGGGGACGGCATGGGTGATAATGTTATTTTTGAAACTCGATTCTTGGGACTTTTTGGGAACTACTCTTGGGGACCTTTGCGTGTGTGGTACCATTTCCACTAAATTTGGGACGCCCCATAACATTTATAAAGGGTTCTCGCCCCATTAAAAACTGGAATTAAAATAATCATCACCTTGTGAGAAACTTGTCTCATAATTATATAATTAGGTAAAATTATTTTTGGTATTTCTTTCTCACATTAGAACTCCTCCACTAAGATGAATGAAAACCCTATAGAATATTCTGTTGTGGTTAATGATTCCTATTCGTGACATAGGTATAGAACATCTTCGTGTTGGTATTGGTATATAGAGAAAAATAACAACAACAAACGGGCTTGTGTTATGTCTCACTCATTTTCATCCTGATCGTCGTTAGTTTTGAACAACTTCGAAGAAAAGCTATTTTGTCTGCTCATCAGGCAGCATTCAATCTCATTCGACAGATGCATTAATCAACAAGCTTTTGTCATTATTCCCACCTGTTGCTTGAGACTGATGGGTTCATGAATAAAGATTTCTATTTGGCCTTTTAACTCAGCGTTCAATCATCAATAAGATTTTTAGGCGCGGTGAATCGGTTTGGGCCAACATGTGGCATCATCAAAATTAAATTTGCGCAATTGGTAATAATTTCGAATACTGAAGATGGGGATTCAATGCCAATTGACACTTTGCAAATTTGAGGAGCTCAAACCGAGAATCTAGATTGTTGCTTATTTCCCTTTCGTCAATCACCGATCCTCGCAAAAATGAATTTTCTGCGATAGTACGCATAAGTGGCACTAACGAGCCTATGGTTGGCTGTTTTCACGATCCTTCAAGCAATTAACCTTGACTCCTCCTTTAATGATCACACGATGTGACGCCGAGTGTACAAAAAGATTCATTTAGCCGATCTTCTCACGTTTTCGTCAAATGACTGTTGGTAGTTGTACCTGTCATAGCATCATAACCAAACGAATGCATAAAAAGAAATCAACGGAAATGATCGTAATTAGCAACTCGCTGAAGTGTTTGCCATAATGTGGCTCTACACAACGTAAAAAGTAACAAAATCAGTTTCTGGTCAATACAACCAGTACACACGTTTGGTTGGTTATTCCTCGAATAATCCTAAGTAATCATGACAGAAGTCAACCTCTCCGAACGGCCCCCATTGACAATATATGTTTCATGATAATAATATCATCTAAATATTATCTAGAATCAAAACGCTGTTAATTCATACACAATGTAATAGTTGATGTAGTGTATTCGTAGGTAGCTAATTCTGGATTGAAGTGTATCAAAACGCTATCGATGAAATTTCTGATTTCAGCTTCTCAAACAGTTGTTGATCAGCTTTCGTCCACTCCCATTTTGTTCCTTTTTGGAGCAAACGATGCACTGTTGTTGTAATTTGGAATGAAGAGCGAATAGTATGTTAAACTCCCGATGAATGACCGCAATTCGGTGATGTTGGTCGTTGCTGGCATCTGGGAGAGCGCCTCAACCTTGTCAGCTAATGGTTGAATACCTGAATCGTTGATGCGATGACCAAGAAACTTGATTTCTCGTTGCAACACCTTCAGTTTGGACTCTTGAATCGTTAAACCCGCATTCTGAAGACGATCTAACACACGAAACAGACGTTCAATGTGATCTTGACGACTTTTCACCTTCGATGTCGTGAAGAAGGGTATATAATGCTGGAAAATCAGCGGTGAAATAATGAGCCCATATGGAAGACGTTTGTAGCGTAAATACCCTCGGTGAGTTGCAATGACGAGTGCTTTTCGACTTTGTTCGTTGACTGGTATCTGCAAAAATGCATCTTTCAGGTCGATGGTACTGAATTCTGTGAAACGAGCGAGCCTACTTGTTATTTCTTCAAATGTTGGATATGGATGTTCAACCCAAACGACGTGTGGATTGAGCGTTCTCTTGAAATCCGGACAAATTCGCACAGTACCATCAGGTTTCAAAACTGGTACGATGGGTGACGCCCAATCGATGTGCGAATGATCCACGTACTCTAAAATATCTGCCTGCAACAGACGATCCAATTCAGCATCCACTGGTTCTATCAGTGCAAATGCTACTTGACGAGCACGACAGCGATTTGGGACTGCTGATGGTTGCAACTTTACTTCTGCTTCATAGTTGTTGACTCGATTTGTTTTTGCAGAAAGTAAAGATGGATATCTGCGTCTGATTTCGTTGAGCAGCTGTTGACGTTCAGTATCAGAAATTTGTTGAATTTTGGCTGATGTAGTGTTGAGTCGTTTGCGGGTGACATGTGGACAAACAGGCTCCAAACTGAACAAATCGATGAGGTCTCGACCAAAAAGCGGGGTACCGTTATCACTGTTGGTTATTAAACGCAGGGAGTAATTAGGAGCATTAGTATGGGAATAAAGTGAGTGTGGAGTGTCACGGACTCATTCCAATCGATTCAGCGTCCAAAATTTAGTGGAAATTGATATCCCACACATCAAGGTACCCAAAATCATGAAAACCCACTTCCAAAGAAGTTAGGTAGGGGCCCATTTTCACCTATACCAACCTTCAGTGTGCACCAATTGGTCTTGGATCCATTTCAATGAATTCAGCGTCCAAAATTTGGTGAAAAATGATACCCCACATGCCTAGTCCTCAAAAAGTCCCAAAAATTGGTAAAAAAAAAAATAAATAAATAAATTCTATTCATACGTTACCCAGGGCATAATCATGCCCAAGCCTTCTCCTGAATGAACCTTCTCTGATTGGCCCCAAAATGTATTCGGCCCCAAAAACGAATCATGATGTCTAGATCAAATGAGGTATCATTTCCACTCGCCGTATTTTACGTTCTTGGTAGTAGAACATTTTCTAAAAATGTGAAATTTTGGTGATGAACCCGTTTTCCGGCATTAGTTGGTCCTCTCAAGTATTCAGCCCGATCGGGCAATATTTGGGGTGACGGCGAGGAGAGGGGAGGGGTCAAAATGTGTTTTTCGAAAAATGGGTTTTTGAGATTTAGGCGATCTAGGCGTGTGGGGTACCATTTTCGACTAAATTTAGGACGCTAAATCCAATGAGACGGGTCCAGAAACGATTGGCGCCTACCGTAAATGGTTGTGGGTCTAAAATGGGTCCTTTCTACCTATTTCAGAAATGGGTTTCCGAGATTTCTGTTACCTAGGCGTGTGGGGTATCATTTTCTACTAAATCTTGGATGCAGAATAAATCGGAATCGGAATAAGTCCAGAACACTAGACACTCATTGTGCTCCATGGAATAATCAACCATTATGGAATAATTTGCAGTGAATGAAAAACATGCAGAAAGTCAATTTATTCTGCTAATTAAGTATATTCCAAATTGTCCTCGAATCCAGATGAAATTTGATGAAAGAGAATGAAACAAAGGGATCATTTCTAATCCAAATTTACCCAGAAATCAGTGGTTTCCGTGAAAATGACGCGTTGTGTGGATGGTCGTAGTCGAAAAATGATATAGTTACCTCTTTCTCTATCATGAACTTCTTGACGAGTCCAAGATCCACGAACATAGACACAGCAGCGAGCACCATCTCGTCTTCTTGTAGGGAAAAGTCGTCGAACGACAAAGAGTACAAATTTATGTCGTCCGGTACGGGGACGGGTCGTTCCTGAAATAGTCGTTTGAATTATCACGAGAAAATCCTGCAGAATTGTGAACTGATCAAACTGTTTTAAAGTTCAGCGATACTGTACTGTATTATTTAACCAATTAAAATACTATTTACCATAAGAGATTCCACTTCACGGCTTGAAGCTGACGAATGATACGACAAAACCTGTATAAAATAAGAGGCAATGTATTAATCATACCTCATCTCAAAATATACCAGAACTGACGTTATCGTCGACCAAAAATGGTTCAGTTCAATTGTATTCGGAATCATAAATATTTGGAGAGTTCATTTCACTCAATTGGAATAATTTCAATGGAAACGTGTTCAGTTACAGACAAAATATTAATTACTACCCTTGTTAGACATGATGTTGTAATACAAAACGCGTAAAGTACGTTGTAAAGTAAAACGCTGCAAATTCTTTCACACGGGTTGGTTATTCCTCGGACCAGGCGCATAGAGAATAATTTCTTGTACATGGGAAAAATGGGGGAAATAGTGGGTGTGGTGGGTCCCGGACCCATTCCAATCGATTCAGGGTCCAAAATTTAGTGGAAAATGATACTCCACACACCTAGAAACCAGAAATCTCGAAAACACACATTCGAAATGGATAGAAAGGTACCCATTTTGACTCATAGCCTCATCCAGAGGGCACCAATCGTTCGGGGACCCATTTATTGGATTCAGCGCCCAAAAGTTAGTGGAAAATGATACCCCACACGCCTAGATTGCCAAAAGTTTCGAAAATCCATTTTTGGAATACACATTTTGACCGCCACCCCGCCCAAATGTGGTCCAATCGGGCTGAAAAGCTTCAAGGACCAACCAAAGCTGGAAACAGGTCCCTGGCCTAAATTTCAGATTTTTAAATAATTTTCCACTACCAAAATCGGCGTGGATGGCGGACGGTCATAAGCTAGTTTTGAGCTTTAAAACGTCCAGAAAAAAATGTTGGGCCGAATGTGAGAGATTAATTTTTTGCATGAAAACATTTGATTATTCAAGGAATTACCAACCAAAAGTAAAATGGGTAATTACAAACTGAGTAATTTTGAGAGAATTGGTAATTAGAATTTCAAGGTTTATGTGCTTCCATCAGCTAGGTACCATTACCAGTTCTTAGTTACATTTTCTTTCAAGTACTGTGGGTATTGAACTTGGTGTGAAGAAGAAAGGGTTTGTAGAGTCATTTATACAAATTGCAGGTTATCAGAAGGTATTTCGGTTTGAGCAGCAGGGACCATTCAAGTCCCAATTAACTTTGGACAACTCGTTAATTTTCGACAAACGTTGAAGGCCATTCTGAACCTCCTCGGGGAAATTGGATGGAAAATTAGTTTGCTCCTTTTAGTATGCAAGAAGTTTAGATACTGGAAGCAAACTGTTTGGGTCTAATAATATCCACGGCAGGACAGGACGACCAGTTCCGACCTGCCACAATTCCAGTCATGTGCGCGATACCGTGTCAACCCAATTTCCTTTAGGGATAATTCTAGACTCAAGTTATTTACCCGGTGAAGGGTGGGTGCGAATAGAGGTAGCCAAGGTCAAATTCCCCCGAGTGTGCAATTAGTATTCTCAACTACATTGAGGGTGCTGATGAGATTCAGTGTCAAAGCTGAGAGCTGACTCGGTAAGCGTTCCCACGAGGAGTTGAACTCAAATTGCTCCCATGAGGTCACTTGGCTGGTAAAACCACCTCACGATGTCATGATACGTGCATTTGTGTCGTTAAAATGGATCAACGACGGATAATTTGCTGATGTTTTTCCCGTTTGGAGGAAAATCTCAATAAGGCGGCTTCACTAATTTTTAGGAAGACTCACGAATGTTCAAAAACATTCTGAACAAGAATTGGGGCAAATTCGAACCAAGATACGTGTCCAAGTAGAGCTATGGGCTTCAAAGCGAATTTTTAACAATTCTTGGCTTGTAATGTCATTTACGACTCCCCAAATTCACCAATTGACGACAATAGTACTTGATTAACTATAAACCAAATAAAAACACGTCAATGTGTATATTCAACGATAATTTAAATAAATAATTTTGAATAGAGTAAAAAAATTAATAATGCGGAAAAACTATTTGAATATTTTGAAGCTCCTACACAAAATAAAACAATAATTAAACTAAAAATGTATTTTTTTTTAGAAATACTGTAAACGATACAGTGCCTACGGCATAGTACACACTTCAAGTGCTTTTGGATCGCACTAGATGAGGTCTGCAAAACTAACTTTTGGTTGATTATTCCTTGAATAATCAACCCAAGTTTTCATGCAAGATTTAAATCTCTCGAATTCGGCCCAAAAAATTTTTCTGGGCGTTTCAAGGTGTCTAAATCAAAATAAGCAAATGTCCGTCCGCCGTCCACGTCAGTGGACAATTTTCTAAAAATCTGAAATTTGGGTCAGGGGTCCGTTCCCGGCTCTAGTTGGTCCTCGAAACTTTTCAGCCCGATCGGACCAAATTTGGGCGGGGTAGGGGTCAAAATGTGTTTTTTGAAAATGGATTGTTCGAGATTTTGGGCGATCTAGGCGAGTAGGGTATCATTTTCCGATAAATTTTGGACGCTGAATCCAATGAAATGGGTCCCAGAACGATTGGCACCCACCGGAAGAAGTTATGGGGCAAATTGGGTATATATTACCCATTTTGAATAATATGTGTTTTCGAGATCTCTGGTACCTAGGCGTGTGGGGTATCATTTTCCACTAAATTTTGGACCCTGAATCGAATGGAATGGGTCCGTGACCCGCCACATCCACTGTTTCCCCCATTCGAGGAATAACTAACCCGTGTGTAAGAATTTGCATGGTTTTGAAAAATGGATTTTCGAAATTTTGGGCGATCTAGGAGAGCGGGGTATCATTTTCCACTAGATTTTGGACGATGAATTCAATAAAATGGGTCCCGGTACGATTGGCGCCTCTTGGATGAGGTTATGGGTCAAAATGGGTACCTATTTACCCATTTTGAATGAGTGTTTTCGAGATTTCTGATACCTAGGCGAGTGGGGTATCATTTTCACTAAATTTTGGACGCTGAATCGATTGAAATTGGTCCGGGATGCACCAAACCCACTGTTTCCATTTTCCCCATGTTAAAGAAATGAGTCTCCATGCTCATGGTCCGAGTAATAACCAACCCGTGTGAAAGAACTTGCAGCGTTTATAATGATTTGTAGGTCTACTTTATTTTTCATACTCCTTCATTTTTTACAATTATTTAGTTGCTGTTTGGTGCATTTGACCATCCTTAGATAAAAGCTTCTTTTTCCTTTATTTCTACGTATATTTATTATTCAAATCGATTCTCTGCATTTTCGTCTTACCTCGATTGTCACTTTTTGTCGGGCCATGGCCTTCTCCACTTCACTGTACATAATGCTATTGTGTATACCAAGGCCGCAGAAAATTGTGAACGCCTGAAAACAAAAGCCGATTAGATAATCCACGTTCTTCAATTCAATATGCTAAATGAATAGCACAAATGGTGGAATGTGAAAAATGGTGAGCGAAAGAAAAGCGTCTCGGGAGTTCCTTGGTGTCTGTTCTCTGCTGTGTTAGCTTTTTCGTCCATTTGGCTAAGTCAACGATTTAAGCCTTCGAAACGCCCGGCAAAATAAACCCAATTAGGGAGGGAGAAGTTGACGTTGGTCGGAATCAAAGGAAACTTTCCGACGGCGTTTCAGCCCGTTTACCGTTTACAAAGACCCTTATTTCGGGGTTGTTTCTCTAAAGAGAATTATCTTGAAGCTTGACAATGAATCCTTAATGTGTTATGCTTACATTTTGAACGTTTGAATAATTTATTTTGCCATCAATGGATAATTAATACAGCGTGAATTCATGGTTAATCCTAATAACGTAATTATCCAAATCCTAAGGATATAGCACGTTATAGCACATTGCCCCTCGACGGGTTGAACTAGACTCGACATGAGGACTTGTTCATTTTTTTCCAAATTACGGCCAAGAAGTGCAACGATATTAGATGACAAAGAAGTTTTTTATTTGTTGTTTTAGAGGTTTTCATTGAGGTTCTTCCTTAATTTAGAAGTGGTCAAATTTCTAACCTCCTTCTCAGGTAGTTAGAAATGAGCATATTCGATACATACATCTGTATGGTAAAAGAAATTCCCACCTCGAATAACTGTTCATCATTTTCATCGAAAGGATGCCCCGTGTTTTTGTTAACGATAGACGCCACACCTGGAACAGAACAGATTTATTTCAAAGTCTCTCATAATTTGCTATATTTTAACACATTCAAGGTGGAAGGAGATTGCGGCCTCGAAGCTCTTCAGCACATTTACGAGTTAAAATCAGCGCTAAGAGCATTTCCCAAGGATTAGAAATGGAGCGTGGGAAGCTTCAGATTTCCTCCTTTGTTTCTCGGTAGTTTCTGATGCGATTAGTAGACCGCCTTTCATTTGAGAACATCTGGAATCATCAATGGAGCCCGCGGTGCGTGGGTTTTGTTCAAGACGAGAAACCGTGATAATCCATTTTGTTAATTCCGTTTGAAATTAAACCGTCTGGCGGAAAATACCTCTCTCAATTCCGGTCTTCCCTTATCCTAACTTACCGTGCTAAATCTCAGCTAAGTATGCGATAGTTTTAGCCGTTATGCAGATTAGTTAGGTAGCAATATGGTTCACAATCGCCCTTTGTATTACCTAATCTTCAGAAATATTATGTTTTCAGTCTTTACACTGTCTAAAAGTGACTTAAGCGACTAAGAACCTCCGACGATTAGTCATTTCCTCCCGTAATTTAATTTTGCGGTCCACTCAAAATGAAATATTTCTCTCTCCATGTTTGTTCATCATCAAACTTGGAAATTCAAGTATAGTAATCACCTCTCTAGGAAGGCAAATTAGGAAGTTATATTCGTTCTAGAATCACTTCATGTACCTGGGAGGCCAAACCATCAACGTTTGAGCTGGTTTCGTGGGAAAAGTGACTCTCCAAGGACCAAAGAGTGTATTAGGACAAAAACCAGGCGCATGGAGACTCATTTCAATCGATTTAGCCTCTAAAATGTAGTGAAAAATGATACCCCACACGCCTAGATTGCCAAAAATATCAAAAATCCATTTTACAAAAAAAAAAAAATTGATCCCTCCCACTAACAATTTGGTTTTGAGGACCAACTAGAGCCGGAAACGGATCCCTGACCAAAATTACAGATATTTAGAAAATTTTGGGTCCGCCGTCCACGCAGATCATGGTAGTAGAAAATTTTCTAAAAATCTGAAATATTGGTCAAGGACCCGTTTCCGACACTTGTTGGTCCTCGAAAATTTTCAGCCCGATCGGACCAAATTTGAGCGAGGTAGGAGACAAAATGTGAATTTCGAAAAATGGATTTTCGAGATTTTTGGCGATCTAGGCATGTGTGGCATCATTTTCCACTAAATTTGGGACGCTGAATCCAATGAAATGGGTCCCAGAACGATTGGCACCCACCGGAAGATGTTATGGGTCAAAATGAGTATCTATCTACCCATTTTGAATGTGTGTTCTCGAGATTTCAAGTACCTAGGCGTGAGAGGGGCATCATTTTCCTCTAAATTTTGGACCCTGAATCGATTGGAATGGATCCGGGACCCACCACACCCACTGTTTCCCCCATGTTGAAGAAATGAGTCTCCATGCGCCTGGTCCGATGAATAGCCAACCCCTGTGAATGGATTTTCTTGTATCTAGACTTCTTGAAACGTCCAGAAAACTTTTTTGGGATTTTTTGCATGAAAACGTAAGTTAATTAATCAAGCAATAACCAATCAACAGTCTTCATTTAAGGGAATGTTGAGGATCATGGCAACCGTATGAAAACCAAAGGTTTTCCCACCACAGCATGCTGATGCAGCCATAACGGTTAGTGGTCCTCAAAAGAAGTGATTCTTTACAATTGACAACGTAGGGCACATTCCCTTCGAACCTGTATATTCCCCCTTGGGTCTCATTTGTATGCAAGAAGCGGTAGTTGAGCCTATCATTTCTCGTGAGCGGTATCGTCGTGTCATCTCGGGAAACTGGGCCACTTCCAGAAGGGCGAAATTCGCACGTTATACACCGGGAAAGTGGAAAGCAAGTCGCGTTTTCTACTATAACGAGTCAACATATTGTAAGCTAAAATGGTAGTTTAAGACCTCTGTTGGCCCGTGAAATAAAAAATCGAGTCATTACAAGAAATTACACAATCACACTCACCGATTGTTTGATAAGTGCTGTTTCGAATCGGCATGGCGAGTAAGTTTTTCACGTAAACTGCGGCCTTTTCTGTTGGAGGAGGTTCGGTGACGTTCAACACTTGTCCGGATTCTGCAACACGTTCAGCGAGTCCAACCAGGTATTGGGCGGTTTCGTCGTTTTGCATCTTCTTCCTGATATACACAGACAAAATTAAGAGAAATTGGGCAAAACGCTTCGTCGATTCCCTGATGATTTTGCCTGATGAGCGGAACGACCACTTTAGTGAGGGATTGCACGATAAATATACTTCAACCGCTAAGGAACTTTAAACCCAAGCGCATGCGTGAGCGACAAATGAACAAATAATGACAATATGTACTATAAAATTACGCCTTAGACTGTTTAGACAGAGAAATATTCAAACCAAAAGAAAAATCCTTGGACCAGGAGCATGTTGTATCATCCCAATCGATTTAGCTTCCAAATATTAGTGGAAAATGAAACCCAATACACCTAGATTGCCAAAAACCTTGAAAATCCATTTTTCAAAATACACATTTAACCCCCCTCCGCCAATTTGGTCGATCGGCCTGAAAAGTTTTGAGGACCAACAAGAGCCAGAAATGAGTCCCTGACCAAAATGACTTTTGTCAGTTTTTGATTACCATTTTTCCCTTTCTCTGAGTTTGAAATGTTTATTAGAGATTCATACACCTGAATAAATTTCCTTTTACCCAAGATGGAAAATCAATGTTATTTGAAGATGCGAAACTGGTCGGAAAATTAACTACCCGAATAAAAATGGTGGAATCATGAAGACTTCTATAATCCAACACAGAGGCTGTTACTCCAGCGACCAAACCTCAGCTTAATGAAGATGTACGGGGGCTAAAGTGGCTGTATTTGATCACGAAAATGGTATTGAGTCAATGATTTTATGAGGTTATCAAAGGATATTCATGATATTTTCGTTTTTTGATTTAATAAAAAATTATAATTGAATCTTGCATGAAATTGAATCGTGACAAAACCCTCAATTCGGACAAAAAACCGTTGTAAATTGTGGAGCTTGGTTATTCGCCAATGGCAGTACCCAGAAATGAGCAAATAAAATCGATGCGCCATATTGATGGATCTAGGCACAAAACTTAGTTCATAATTTTGCAAATTTGAAACGTGAAAAAGGAGTTTACATGTGTATGTAAACCGTCATGGGCAACAATTTTTCGTTCATTAAAAATTTCGTCAAGAAATGATTTTCCACAACCTCTTCCGGTGAGCGGCAATCGTTTTGGGACCCGTCTCATTGAATTCAGCGTCCAAAATTTAGTGGAAAATGATACTCCATTGCCAAAATCTCGAAAATCCATATTTCAAAAAACAAATTTTGACCCCCCCCCCCCTTCCATTTGGTCCGATCGGATTGAAAAGTTTCGAGGTTCAACTAGAGCCAGAAATGGGTCACTGACCAAAATTTCAGATTTTTAGACAATTTTCTACTACCAAAAACGGCGCGGACGGCGGACGGACATTTGACATTTTTGATCTAGACACCTTGAAGCGCCCAGAAAGAAATTTTGGGTTGAATCGGAGTGGTTGACCTTTTTCATTAAAACATAGATGATTATTCAAGGAATAACCAACTAAAACTGAGTTTTAATCATTCTTCCCGATATTAAACAAATGATATAATTGAAATGAAAAAGGTTTATACGGTCAGAAATGCTCTGAATTGGTTTCAATGTTTCTGTAATACGTCAACCAACCTGGTCGACTCGAATTGATGGGTGGTCTAAAAGGGACGTGTCCGGTCTGTTTTTGTTGGAAATGGAGTAACTGACATGAAGAGAATGCGGTGATAAATGAACGACTTCCACCCAATTAAACCTCCTGTTCTGAGAGCCGCTATCCCTATCCCGCGAAGAAAGATGTTGACTTGAAGCCTACACAGAATAATATGGAGCTCCTGTAGTCGAAACCATTTATTTTATTCAAATCGGCACCAGCTGATGTGTCTATTCCCTTTAGAAAGCGAGAAACGAGATGTAGAGCATGGCGAATTCATCCTTCCCGACGTATTTTGAAAAGAAAAGGGACTCCCGAGAGAAGAACTCGAAACGGAATTGGACCCTTTTTGGAAGGCTAACCAAAAAGGGTTCCCCCCGACAAAAGCGGCCGGTGAATTATTGTGATAGCGCCTACGGGGGAACTCGTGGATGAATTGGCGAATGCGTAGGGAAGATTTATGTAAACAAAATGAGCAGAAGTTGTTTACTCGAAGCTTTCTTTCCATTTTCCCGCTCCTACAGTTTCGCATCGTTAGTTTATTGTTTTCTAAGTGGGTTAGTGGAAAAGCCAAGAGGGTTGTTAGCGCATGAGCAAAAAAATTCACGAGTGGGAAGTGTCAGAAAAGGAACAGAAGTAACAGTTTCGGACTTCATTGAGGAGGTTTTGACTTTTCTAATTGCCAATAGTGTTGCGAGATTGCACCTGCACCAGTCTCCTGGACGACCAGCTTCAATGACACGTGGAGGGCTAAGGGTCACTCTCAAACATTCATGTGTCATATCAAATTGGCTGGAACCTTCCCATTTGCTTGAGACAACACGTCAGAGTTCCCAGAACCAGGGAAGACTCAAGAAGGTTCTCGACCTAGGGAGCAAGCATAAAAGGGACCGAGGAACGCCGCAGAGTTCAGTTCAGTTTGGAGTCCAAATATAGACACTTTGCCATGTTATAAATTAGTGTGACAACTGTGTATTGTGCCTTGTGATTGTGTAAGTGTGTGAATGAGGACACATGTATTTGAGTGAACAATTGTAATAAATTATTTACAAAGAACATAAATCGTTACAATAGTTATCTCGTTCAACCTTCATCAGAGCCATTAATTTCCACAATCTGAATTTGATCTAGTTCAAGCTTCATGCAGTTCGGCTCGTAGAAGGTCTTATATGAATTTCATCATAAATAAATGAGCAGAGGGGCTCCGCGCGTGCGCAAATGCCAACTTTATCGATATTGTAATTATGTAAGGGGTCGGAAATATCTGTCTTAACTAACATATTCAAGAGCGCTTTTGTGAAGACGTCGTTGTCAAGCCAAGGATTTGTGGTGTATGGGAAATATCTAGTCAAGATGCGTTTTGGTCGGTTATTCCTTGAATAATTATTTCATGCAGAAAGTTTATCTTTCCGATTTGCCTCAAACATTTTTTTCTGGGCGTTTCAAGATGTCTAGATCAAAATAAGCGTTGCCTTTGACCTATCAGTTGTATCTTCGATCTTCGCAATATTTATGCACTTTAATTACCCTGTCATTGTGGCAAAAATATCATTCAGCTCAGATCTTTAACCGCGATACCAACTTTGTCAT
>CM034005.1:2357562-2392977 GCA_019603395.1 Cyrtorhinus lividipennis
TGAGGCGACGGAGGCTCGTCAGATCCACGTCGGGTATTGTAGTCTTGGATGGTGAGAAATCCGTGAGTTACCAGCCATTCGTTGATACCGCAAAGCTCGACTTTCCTCAGAAAATATTCCTGGAGAGCAAAAAATCACTCAGACGTCGGCCAGATTTGAAACGTCCTTCAACTTATGGTCATGTTGCCCCTTTTGGTTGGTTATTCTTTAAATGTAAAAAGTGTATTTCTCCGATTCGGCCCAAAAATGTGTTCTGGACGTTTCAAGGTGTCTGGATCAAGAAAGTCAAATGTCCGTACGACGTCTGATAAAGAAAAAAATATTCATCCCCCATGAATTATTTTTTTTTTAAATTAAATTATAAATATTATAAATATAAATGAATTTGTCCCCACAAATAAATTTAATGTTTATAGATAAATGATAATCCCCAAATAATCAAATATCACAATCTTTGAGAAGATTCCAAAAGATGTTCCAGCATATTTTGATTTTATGATAAAGAAAAAACCATCCCCCATCGACATGGGTAGTAGAAATTTTCTAAATATCTGAAATTTCGGTCAGGAACCCGTATTCGGGTCTAGTTGGTCCTCAGAACTTTTCAGCCCGATCAGACCAAATTTGGGGGAGATGGTGTCAAGATGTGTATTTTGAAAAATGGATATTCGAGATTTTCTACAATCTAGGCGTGTGGGGTATCATTTTCCACTAAATTTTGGATGCTGAATCCAATGAGACGGGTCCCGGAACGATTGGCGCCCACCGGAAGAAGTTGTGGGTCAAAATGGGTATCTATCTACCCATGTCAAATGTGTGCTTTCGAGATTTCTACTACCTAGGCGTGTGGAGTATCATTTTCCACTGAATTTTGAACGGTGAATCGATTCGAATGAGTCTCCATGCTGCTGGCCCGAGGTTTTAAAACGCCTTTTTTTTAACCTGATAGAAGTTCAATAGATTAAATTGAATCCGTCCATACTATATTTTGACAAGCACAGAATGAAAAATAGGATCATTTTGTTCAAGACAAGTCAAGTTTTGAATTAAAAAGACCCCCAAATGAGCATTTTTCCTCATTACATGATTGAAGGCATTAATCTAATTAATTGAGGTTATTTATGGATTTATTTAGATTACATACAAGAAACCTTCGCCTTATGCTTCTCTTGTAGGCAGAAAGATACAGAAGAAAGCGCTGGTAGATGGTAGATAGTATGTATGTTGAATACCCTCGAATTGACACCTTTATTTATTTCACCCTCTCTCACATGACTCAGTTTCATTCGTGACCTTGACAATACGTCAAAGCCCCCTCCCCCTTCCACTGCATCACATCAGGCGACCTAATCCCTACGTAGTTCACCCTACCGCTGGTACATTGAATTATTCATACATACGTCGATAATAAACCAATCCCGGGAGCCTCGAAAGGAAATATTTACCCGAGCTACAGCATCAGCTTCTTTGAGTCTGCGGCTGTTTGTCAAGTTTCTCGAGAGACGACGACAAAGGGAGCTTTTGAAGGTCCCTCAGAGAGTCTGCGGGGAGTTATTACACGGGTATGAGCCCGTGTGGAGGGAAGTAACCCTCTTGTTTTCTTCCCTTGAACTCTGGGCTGGCAAGATGAAGGTGTCGACGATATAATTTAGGTCGAGCCGTCCCTCAAATATTTATCCAGAGAGTGACTTGACTTGTGAAGAAGAAAAGGAAGGTTAAGGCGGTGTAAAATTAAGGACGAAAAAAAAATAATAAAGAACGAAAGAATTTACCTTTTCTTTTTCAATTCAACGAAGAAGAGTATTTTTCAAGATTCTTTAGACAAAACGTTTTGTCGTAACAAGTACTCGTAGGCTTCAAGTAGGAAAGACTCGATGAGAGAAGATTTCAAGTGCCGCTCCAAGCCTCCTTCAGTTTGTGGACCTCTTGAGTCAATATTCTGGTGTTATTGTGTGAACCGAAATCCTTGTGAAAATATATATCGAACGGTAAGTTCAGGACTCAGCAGCGTTACCACCGAAAGACTACGTGTAGTCACGCTCAAACATCGGGAAATCATTCAAAAGCTTATCATTTTTCGGAATGTAAGGGCTATAAACTGAACATCCACTTTTTCCCTTTTGGTAGGTCATTCCTTGAATAATCAACCTATGTTTTCGTGCGAAAAGTCAATTTAGCCCAAACAATTTTTTCTGTACGTTTCAAGGTGTCTAGATCGAAAATGTTAAATTTCCGAAAAGTTTGATGTCCGATGTGGTTATTCAAGGAATAACCAACAACAACAATTTTCTAAAAATCTGAAATTTGGGTTAGCGACCCGTTTCCGGCTCTAGTTAGTCCCCCAAATCTTTCAGTCCGATCGGACCAAAATGGGGTGGTGGGTAGTGGTCAAAATGTGTTTTTCGGAAAATTTATTGCTGCAAGATTACACCTGCACCAGTCTCCTGGGCGACCAGCATTACAAGGTCAACGACACGTGGAGGGCTAAGGGTTTATCTCAAACATTCGTGCGTCGTATCAAATTGGCTGGAACCTTCCCATTTGCTCGAGACAACACGTCGAGTTCCCAGAACCAGGGAAGACTCGAGAAGGTTCTCGACCAAGGGAGCAAGCATAAAAGGGACCGAGGAACGCCGCAGAGTTCAGTTCAGTTTGGAGTCCAAATAGCCACTTTGCCTTGCCATGTTATAAATTAGTGCGACAACCATGTATTGTGCCTTGTGATTGTGTAAGTGTGTGAATGAGGACAGTGTATATGAGTGAACAATTGTAATAAATTATTTACAAACAACATAAATCGTTACAGTATTTTCAAAATTTTTGGCGATCTAGGGGTGTGGAGTATTATTGTACACTAAATTTTGGACGCTGAATCCAATGAAATGGGTCCTGGGACGATTGGCGCCCACCGGAAGGGGTAATGGGTCAAAATTGGTATCTACTTACCCATTTTGCAAGTGGGTATTCGAGATTTCAGGTACCTAGGCGTGTGGGGTATCATTTTTCACTAAATTGTGGACGCTGAATCGTCTGGAATGAGTCCCCATGCTCCCGATCCGAAGAATAACCTACCCCTGTGAAAGAATTTGCAGCGTTTTCTAATTTAAAATCACCTACATCGGAGACGATGACACGCCAAGTATATAAGTAGGTGTTGATCCTATCTGAATAATAACTGAAAATCACCAAACTTGATTTTCCGCCTCAATCTTCATCAATCCTAAAGTTATTGGGCGGGGCCAGGAGTAGGACGCGGTTGCTGACCAACGTAACAAGAACCCCCTAATTGATGGTTATGAGCTTCTTGGCCTCCATCGAGGTTTCAAACTATCTTTTGGGAAGTTACGAACTGAACCGCCAAACTTGAGACTGCGACGCACATCCCTAATAGGAAAATAAGACGATTATCGGAACTCATGCAGTTGAAACTGGATCAATAAGGCGAACACAAATGTAATCCATTTTATGGAAGTGCAGTTCTTTCTTGGCACGATAGTTCTCCCTCGCATTTGGCACCCTTCCAACTCTTATTTTGTAAACGACCGAGAATATGGAAAATGTGATGTTATGGAATAAGACAAGAAGAAATGAAATTATCATTCTATCAGGTTTTTGTCAATTCATTTTAGCAATACACTACATTGATCGTACAACAAATAATGAAATCCACTTCACTCGAATAATCCTCAACACGAGGCACATTACGAATGTCACCTAAATTTATGGTGTTTCAAACCGAGCTCAACAGCTCAGTTTCTTCAAGAAATTCGATAATTCTAATCGGACGTTCAATTACACTTCCTGATGATTCAAAGAAGAGATAATGCGGGGAATGAATGTGCCTATATTGTGCTGAATTTCAAGGACAAATGGTGCGGCAAATGTCTTTTTCCACTCAATTCCTGCTGACTCCATTTCTTTAGGCTATGGACTTACTGCCGCAAACCACGGAGTTCTACCTAGAGTAATGAATCATTTTGGATGAATTATAGCTTTTTCGAAGCCCCACGGAATGTCACTTTGGAATTCAATATTCAATAGAAGAAAAATGCGAGCAGTCTTGGGGTCATCCGAATGTATGATTCGTTATTCAAAATATATTTGGTAAGAACCTGTGGAATTTTAAAATTGATTCCATTTGCATATTCTGGATTTGTTGCCGGAAACTTTCAACCTGTTGCCTGAGGACTTCTGATTCCTTTGATCATAATGGTGACTATAGGGATTTTGGTTGGTTATTCCTTGAACATTTTGAATCTTCATGCAAAAAGTCAATCGCTCCGAATCGGCCCAAATTTTTTTTCCTGGACGTTTCAAGGTGTCTAGATCAAAATTTGCAAACGTCCGTCCGCCGTCCACGGCAATTTTGGTAGTGGAAAATTTTCTAAAATTCTGAAATTCAGGTCAGGGACCCATTCACGGCTCTAGTTGGTCCTCGAAACTCTTCAGCCCGATTGGACCAAATTTGGGCGGGGTAGGGGTCAAAATGTGTATTTTTAGAAATGGATTTTCCAGATTTTTGGCGATCTAGGCGTGTGGGGTATCAATTTCCAGCAAATTTTGGACGCTGTATCGATTGAAATGAGTCATCATGCGCCTGGTCCGAGGAATAACCAACCCCTGTGATTTTCCGTTGTGTTCGATTTACGGTGATCCTTCCTGGGGTAGTTTCTTTTTATACACCATTTATAAGCACAACTAAAGCGGGGAAGGGGGGGGGGGCGTATTGTTTAACAACTACAGAGGAATCAGCGGCTCTTAGAGGGCTTCATATTGAGCGATGTAAAATAAATGAAGATTACTCTGGTAAATTGACCAAAACTAATCGGATTACGAAGAGCTTTTTCCGATGAACAAGGACAGTCACCTAATTATGTTCAAACATTTCAACAGCTAATAAGCCCCAATGATACTCAACTACAAGCCCATCGGAAATATCCATGGACCGGTTGAAGAGGATGAATCGCCAACCGTGAAAATAATCCTGCCTTGTTGATTTATTGCTAGCTAGTTGAACTTTGAACGGTATCAATGTATATATCTCGGATTCAGTGAGTATAATCTGATGTCTGGAACGGTTGGTAAAGAGATTTTAGTGTCTTTTGATCATGTAGAATAAATATCCTTTACAACTCAATTTGCTTTTAAAAAATAGGTGTATCGTGGTCGATATTGGTTCAATTTTTAGTCCAGTTGGCATAGCGTTTGTACCTTTCCTTGAGCACGGACTTGATGCAATTTTGCAAAATTTATGTGGTCGGCCCAAGGTGTGGAATTCAAGTTCTCCTCCTCGAGAACCATGGGCTAACTTAAGAGGGAGGGGGAGAGGGCGAAAAACCACGATGGTTCGGGATTAGTTTAGGTTTTTCGTCTATATCTCGTATATGAAGCATCCTAGCGAAAAAGGAGCTGTATATTAAAGTAAAGAAGACTAAATTTTGCGTTAAATGAGTATCAAAATTTCAAATCCGACAAAGCAAAATGGTCGAAAACGACAATTGAAATTTGATTGAGTTAATGTCGTTTTTAAACGTCTGTAACTCACAAATGGCTATTCTAATAGAAAAACTCTCAGTTTGAATGTAGTAGGTAATATAATTCTGTGTTCAGTGAGTATCAAGAATTCAAAATTTGGTCATTTCAACCACTTGAAATTTGCAATCTTCTGATTTCTAGGAATTGGGATCTGAGGGTACCCTTGAGTTGTACCGCTTTTACTGTACTGGGGCCGATAAATATATCAATTAACAGTCCATAACTCTCTAAAACGCGTAAATTGTTCGCCAAATATAATTTTAAAAATGTCGGCGCAGAATTTAGTTCTCTTTACTTTGACATGTGGCTTCTTTTCGCTAGGATGCCTCATATACGAATTATAGGCGAACAACATGTGCAATCCCAATGCACATGCTTTGTGGTACCCCCCCCCTCCCTCCCCCCTAAGTTAGCACAAGGTTCTCGAGAGGGAGAACTTGGACTCCACGTCTTGGACCAACCACATACAACATACCAAAATTTCATTAAAGCGGGGTTCTCACGGGAGCAGCCAACGAATGCGTGGCATGCCTGTTGGTTGTGTACAGTTTTTGAAATCAAGGGATAAACTGAATCGTGGTCGTGAATCCCTCCTTTTTCAGGATGAGCTGACTGGACATCCAAATCCAATCCAAGTTATGTTTTACCTGGAAAATATCCGGATGAGCGTCCAGCCACTCCTCAACTTCGTTCCAGCAAAATTGAGTCATGACTTCGGCTGGCTACATCCTCATCAGGTTGAGAAAGACGCTGTTCGGAGATCAGGAACCCTGAAATCAGATAGAGGAGTCCATGAAGCGAGAATTTGAAGATGCTTACTACGTTATCCTGCGGAGACAGATCATCAATCCAATTGGCGGTCTATTACATGGTCAGAGAAGTATTAAATGATCTCAACGTCCCATGGATTGGACACGTGGACCAGAGCTGGTATCTACTTGCAGTATGTTTCATGACGAGGTTGCACTCGTGGTAGTTGTCCCTAGCACAGCCTGTACAATTGTCAGAACGTTGAACGTTGTTAAAGGGCGAGGAGGCGCAGACAAGTTAATTACAAAGTCCGAGTGTCACCCTGGTTCGTTGCTCTTGTCACCCTTCATATCACGTGCTCATGTGACATCGTGCGATTGTTGGAGTGTGCGCTCGAGCGCAGTGTTCCTTCGTTCCTATTCCATTATTCTCTCATATAACGTGAATGCAACACGAGTATGTTTATCGTTGTTGTCGTTGAGCACAGGGCACTGATTTCAAGGGACAGGTGCGCTGGCCAAACATCACCTTTCTCTACAACATTTTTTTCGGGACGTGAATATTTAAAATACTATTTATCGAGAAATGTATCTTCTCACTCTCCCTCTCATGTTAAGTCAGCCAAATTTTTATGTGGGAAAAAACCAATGATGAAATTGAAATTAGAATGATGTAACAAGCAGCGGGCAGGTTTTGTTCGAAATTTTCTGGGGAAAAAACCCTGTAACTTTACCATAGACTATATTATTACCGTCATGGTTCTCCGTCGCGTAGATAGTTAGTAGTGTTCTAGTTCAGAATCCTCTGAGCTCTTCGTCCTTGTCATCTTATTTCCCTCGAGGACCCTTCCATTGTCTCCAAAAACCATGGCCGTTGGTCCAATCAATTCCTCCGGTAAGAACGAGATTAAAGACCTCGCCCTCCGCCAATGAGTGGAAGACACCGGAAATGCCTTATCAGCCGTGGAGTCTCTCGAGAGCCATTTCTTGCTATACAAGAATCGACGAGTGATGTAAATGTATCATGTTTTTCCAGGTAAGGACAGAGGTGACGGACTCACACTGGTAGTCACCCAAGTGGTGAACGATGGGTCAAAACTACTATTGACGGCATTAGATGTGAAAACACAGCAAATTCCTTCACAGGGGGTTGGTTATTCCTCAGAACAGGCGCATGGAGACTCATTTCAATCGATTCAGCGTCCAAAGTTTAGTGGAAAATGATATCCACACGCCTAGGTACAAGAAATCTCGAAAACCCACAATCGAAATAGGTAAATAATTCCCCATTTTGATCTTAACCTCTTCCGGAACCCATCTCATTGGATCCAGAGTCCTAAATTTAGTGAAAAATGATATCCCACAAGCCTAGATCACCAAAATGTGTATTTCGAAAAATGTATTTTTGAGATTTTCGGCGATTAAGGCGTGTAGGGTATTATTTTTTACTAAATTTGGGACTCTGGATTCAATGAGATGGGTTCTGGAACAGTTGACGCCCACTGGAAGAGGTTATGGGTCAAAATGGGTATCTGTCTACCCATTTCGAATGTATCCTTTCAGTGATTTCTAGGTACCTAGGCGTATGGGGTATCATTTTTCACTAAATTTCGGACGCTGAATCGATAGGAATGAGATCTCCATGCGCTAATTCCGAGGAATGACCAACCCCTGTGATTTTGATCTAGACACCTTGAAACGCCCAGATGAAAATTTTGGGCTGAATCGGAGAGATTGAAATTTTGCATGAAAACATGGAATAACCAACCAAAATGAACAAGACAGCAGGTTCTGATTGGCATAAGTGGCCAGTCAGGCAGGCTAAACATGATATTTCATCACTGCAACAAAGGCCCGATGTTCTCTCCTCACAATTGCGGTGATAAATGCACGTATTCTAAATGGCACTGTCCTAAGGCTCAAATGGTTTTTGCGTTTTCTTACAAGAATTCGTAAGCCAGTAAATGGATCAAGGTCCAACTTAGTCCACCCCTAACAGGATCCGATTGAGATAAACGAGACCCGAACGGAATCCAATCTGAAAAGAGTAATGAGTTGGATTCTCAACCCGTCAAAATGGCGAATATTTATGTAATCTATAGGCGAAGACCCCGAAATATAGCCAAGCTTAAGAATACTGTTTTTGCTTCCCTCGCCAGCCCATCAAAATTCCTGGATGAACAAGATAGATGGTTCCAGAATATGGCGGCAGGTACGCGAGGAAAGTGTTTTAGCGGCTTCGTTGTCAGAAGGAATAAATATAATTTGGTTAGGTTTTCCCATTGGGCAAGCTTATTTGTATTCTTCCTCATTTCATCCCTTTTCATGCGTAGAATATTAAAAATTACAACCCTCTTCAGTTTCAGCGGGTCGATGGCGGCTGTTATCAGCGAAGCGACCGAGAAAGTTGAATTTGGTAACCAAAATGTCCCTCAATTTAGCAGGTAATGAATCGGACGGCCTAAAATTGTTCATTACTGAGTGTTCGAGGATGGGATTTAATTTGTATTTAAGCTCTGCATTAACCCCGTTGCCCTGTTACAGCACGTCACGCTGTTCATGTCACCTCTGAAACGTTTAAGCTTTCCTCATCCGAAGGTAATAATCGCGATTAATTTCCTCTTGCAAGCATAACTAGCTTTGCTACGAAATTTCTTTGAGGTACGTAACTCGTACAACACCTTCCGGAAAAGTTCTTCCCCCAAAATACAACAATAATGATAAGGAGAGAAGTGCCTGTTGTGTAATGGCCAACATTTTTTTGGTTTTTCCTAACACCGAATTTATTGAGAATATGGTCTAAGAAAACTATCACATAAACTTGTTTTACTCAACCGAATTTGCAAGTAGCTCATCGGAATAAGGTGTGTGGCACCTTTCTATCTACAGCGGGGTGAAAAAGCGAGGGAGTCTCTGTTGGAAAGTTATGGAAGCGGAAGGGTCGTTATTGAAAAAGGCTGGTGTTTTAGTCTCGTGACGTCACGGGAAGGTAGCTGGTGCTGGATGTAGGTCTATAGATCAAGTTGTGGATGGGTAAGGGGGAGGGGGCATTGACCCCAAAGCTCCCCACGTTTCCAACCCTCGAAAGTAGGCCGTGTCTCCGCTCATGTTGGTAGTGAAGCAGTGAAGGTGGAAAACTTCATTTTGGGTCAACGCCAGCCAAGAAAAAGTTTCCCGAAGCGAATTTGGCGTGGGAAGGGAACGAGACCCCATCGAAGTTAAGCATGAAAAATTGAGTTTTCAAAATGCTGGCCCGAATTCATTGAGGATTGGCGAGTTCATGGAGGAGTGCCTCGCCCCTGTGCATTGAGGGACAACTAGCGCCCAGCGGAAACATTGGTAGATTGGTGCACTAGTTCTTATCAATGTTTCTTGATAAGGTCAATCATGACTGCCCAAACCCAAAAGAAAACTCCTCGTCGTTGCAGGATGGTAGCAACATTTCCCAGAAATTATTAAGGCATGTATGTAGGTAGTAATGAAAACTAAATAATTTATCATGATCCATCCTAGTTCCATTGGTTGAACATAAGTGACCAAATTCAAACGGATATAGGTAACGTTACATAGGTAGGTAGGTACATAATTACAAATAAGAACCTTGTTTGTGCTTTGGGGCCTCCAAATTCAGCCTATTGAACATCATATACCTACCTGCTATTGAAAGCTATGTAATTTCTTTCAGAATTCCTCATAATATTGTAGGAGAGAGCATTTGCATTCCTTCAGAAATTCCAGGAACCAAATTCTAATCCTCAAGCGTTCATTTCTATCAATTTGTACTTGAAGAAGGCACTTGTAATGGGCTGCAAAGGAGCAATGGTAGCACCATGGCCGTGAACTAGTCGGCAATGTTCCTGCAAGAAGGTCACCTTAAAATTTTTTGCAACAACTGTCACACTGCCATTGCCAAGCTAACTTCGGAAATAAGCGAAGTAAACACAATAAAAAACGGAAACTACAAGTGGACAAACAAACTACAGGTGGATGATAAGCAGTGGAACGATATTGTTGAGATCCACAAACATTGATAAGAATGATACAAAGCGGTTCATCAATTGACCACTACGAGCGCTAGCTGTCCCTTGGAACCCGCAAGGGGAGACACTCCTAGTTCATGTGCTTTACCATGCCATTCTACAGATCGAATTTTGATAGAAAAATTTGGAAGTAGTTTTTACCCTCATAGATGCTTAATTTCAATCTGTTGTGTTGCCATGTGTAGGATTCCAGCCAACCATAACAGGCGTGTAAACCCTTTATTGGCAACAACCTTCAACATCAGAAGTGCTGTCAGCCGCTTTACCTCGAATTGTATAATTTATAATTTATTATTTTAGGGTTCGGCTAGCTATTTGTGAGAAGCCAAGTCAGGCCGATATTGGGCGTGCCCCGTGGCACTCAAGTTCCATCAGAATTTGAGATGATGAAAAAGTGATGCGCACAGAGGACAAGCGTAGACAAATGGTCACAGTGACCCCAGGTTCAATCACGCGTCACAAAAATTATTCTTCCTTGAAAATAATTGGTTATACGCCCATTGTTGTCTTCAGTCACTCGATTCAACCAATAAGAAGGCCACTAAAGAATTTACTTTTTTTCCGGGCGACTTATATTCAACATCCCAGAAGAGCTCTCAGGCCGTTCGATAACAAGGGGTGTCCTTTTCCAGGCGAACGGGCCATGAGAAAAATAAATTTAGAAGATAATAAATACCCTCCGGAGGGTATCTCAGTTCTCTACGAGACTGGGATGGCTGAGATAAAGGTAGTGAAGCTCAGTAATGATTTCCCTTGTAATCTGGCTCCTCCAGCTGCTAGTTTTTCCTCTCGACATAACTCGAGCTAAGTATTTGAGGAAGAAGAGGTCTTGTAGTCAAAGAAAGGTGATTCCTCATGGTTTTGAGGTAACTTGAACCTGATGAAAGGCCAAAAAAACTCACTTATCGTCATGATGGCCACACACGTGGTTCAGTCTCAGAAATCAATTGTTCGACCAATTGATGGGCCATCAACATCGATGTTCAGATTACGATTATTGTTCAACATCGATGTTTGTTACCGGTGTTTTCTCCAAATTTATTGTGTCTCATTCACATGATATTTTTTAGACAGTTTTTCTATTTAATAGTGTGCTGCATCCCTCGATATAAGTGACGGAAACACGATGGAAACACGCAAAAAACGGATACTACAATCGGAATAAACTAACTACAGGAGGATGATAAGCAGTGGAACGATATCGTTATGATCCAAGAACATTGACAAGAATGATGAAAAGCGGTTCACCAATCGACCAGTACGAGCGCTAGCTGACTAATTTGGTAGAATTAGTTTTCAGCTGCATCCTTAGACTGAGGCCGCACTGCAGGATGCTAGATGGTCGCAAGGAGGTTGGATGGTAGAGGTGGATGGTGGATGGAATAACAAACACGACTGATATGGGTGGATAGACGCTAGGCAGGTACCTAGGATAGTTTCAAGGGGTTAGATGGTAGTGGGAGGCCACTGCGGCTACCATCGTACCATTACTTACGTTATAAATAGCTGGATGGTCGCCAGGCAGGTATCTACCATCCACCATCCTACCAACCTTCCTGCACTGCGGCCTCGGCTTAGAGCCAACACTTTTTATACATAATCAGACTAATAAGTAATACCTGAAGTCTGTTGTTGCACAACACAACCTAATTGTGTTTGTGGTGAGGTAATCAGTTTCAGTAACTAATATTCCCAATTGATGAGTGATCCAGCTAAACTCTACTTTAAAAAACTTTTCAGGAAACGCAAGAAACCTATAATTCACAATCTGATGAGTTTTCTCAAAAATATTGAGAATTTTATACTTGGCTCTTATCGGAAACATTGATTATCCTGAATTGCCAACCCCCTAAGACCATTTATTCGTCTGATAACTGCCATAGAGTCTTGGAAAAGCTTTTTATTGGAATGCGTGGAAAAGTTCAGTATTGAAAAAAGCTAAAACTGAAGAGGTATTGAAATCTACAGTTTCATATTTTTCAGTTTTAAGGGTTTGTAGAATTTTTTAAATAAGATAGCACAAAGTAGGTACGCAATATTAATATATGTGTAATAAGAACAATAAAAATGAAAGTTACAATAATATTGTAGCGTATTATGTTTAAACAATTTTGCAAACAAACAGCGAATTCTACGACAATGGTCGGTTATTCCTTGAAGCAAGATTATAGGCAAAGCAGTGATTGATTGTGTAGAGTCTCGGACTCATTCTAATCAATTAAGCCTCCAAAATTTAGTGGAAAATGATACCCCACACGCCTAGGTACCAAAAAATCAATCAAATTTCCTATCCGAACATTATACGTGTCAGAGAAAAAACACTGCAAATTCATTCACTCATTTCAATTCATTTCAACCTCTTCCGGTGGACCAATCGTTCCTGGACCCGTCTCATCGGATTCAGCGTCCAACATTTAGTGGCAAATGATATCCCACACGCATAGGTACCAGACATTTCAAAAACACATACGAAACGGGTAAATGCATACCCATTTTGACCCATAACCTCTTCCACTGGCACCGATCGTTCTGGGACCCCATTCATTGGATTCAGCGTCCAAAATGTAGTGGAAAATAATACCCATCACAACATCCATAACCAATATCCAATGTATAATAATACAATCTCGAATATCCATTTTTAAAAATACACATTTTGACCCCTACCCTACCCAAATTTGGTCCAATCGGGCTTAAAAGTCTCAAAGACCAGAGCTGGAAACGGGTGCCTGACCAAAATTTCATATTTTTAGACAATCAAACGCACTATCACAAATCGGCGTGGACGGCGTACGGCGGACAGACATCTGACTTTTTTGATCAGGACACTTTGAAACGCCCAGAAATAATTTTTGGGCCGAATTGAAGCAATTGACTTTTTGCATGAAACGATAGGTTCAAGGGGTTTGAACTTGGAATCGACTGAGTCTATACGCCTGAAGCAAGTAAGTAACCTTAAAAAAATATTTCGCCCGCTTTTGTTTACTATTTCAACTACTTTTAAGCCAAGTACGCCCTTTACTTATTCTGAAGGCTCGAAGATTGGTCGACGACTCCTCTTCCTTCGTTGATTCTCGAAAGTTTTCAGCTTGATCGCCGAAGACTCAATGCTTTCTGACAGAAGAGAGATCCATTTTGAAGTAGATACTACTCAATAGTTTTCTCAAAAACTGCCTCCCTCAAATTCAAAGGACGTGGCTGTCTTATTCTTCAGAGTAGTGTCGCATAGAATGCGACCAATCGTTTGGAAAGTCCGTTGCCCTTAGTTGTTTGGACGTCACCACTTCCCACGTTGTTATCGTTTTGTCGTGATGAACGAGCACGATTTGAATTCACCCCCTCGCCGTCTTCCATAACCGAAGCTAGTGTAAGTCGTTGTTCAGAAACAACTGGAAAAGAAAAATGACTCGGAAAACTTTCAAGAAAAGCACCGGGGAACCCGACTCTTTCACGAAAAATCCGTTTCGTTGGCCCGAGGCGTGAAAAAAGACGAACTGAAGCCTGATCTTTCTTTCAGGAGATGAAATAAGGAAAACAATCGGAGAACTGCGAGTTATCCTTTGCTGTAGGGGTTCCTTTCTCTCCGGAGTTGGTGATCTGATCGAAAAACAAAACTCGAAACTTGTTGCCTAAACCTGCGAGAAGAAAACCGTCGAGTCGTGTAACGAGGTTCGTGGCAGTAAATAACCACAAAACGTGTGTGCCATTGGCTGAAAATGAAACACGTCGTACTGGTTGATAGATGGTGTTTTGCTGTAAAGTTTTTGTGATACAAAATTGAGCGAATGTATCATATTTCAGACTGGAGTTCATTTCATTTGAAAAGCTTTCCTACGTACGCCAGTGATGCATTATTGATTATTATAGAATGCTTGCTTAATGACAAGGGCTGGTTAATTTGACATCCAAAAACTCAATGATTATACATACGTATTATATTAACACGAATTATAACCTACCAGATGGGTCAGCTACCAAAAAAAGTCAGTGCGTAGTCGTGTTGGGTATCATTTCCATCAATTTGGGGGCTGAATCGATTGAAGTAAGTCCCCATGCTCCTGGACCGAGGAATAACCAACCCCTGTGAAGGAGTTTCAAAGTGTCTAGATCAAAGACGCTGTAAATTCTTTCACAGGGGTTGGCGATTTGTCGGACCTGGCGCATGGAGACTCATTTCTTCTACATGGGGGAAACATGGGTGTGGTGGGTCCCGGACCCATTCCAATCGATTCAGGGCCAACAATTAAGTGAAAATTGATACCCCACACGCCTAGATCGCCAAAAATCTCGAAAATCTATTTTTCAAAATACATCTTTTGACCCCTGCCCCACCCAAATTCGGGTCTGACCGGGCTGAATAGTTTTGAGGACCAACTAGAGCTGGGAGGGGACCGCTGACCCAAATTTCAGATTTTTAGAAAATGTTTACTACCAAAAACGGCACGGATGGCGTACGGCGGACGGACATTTGACTTTCTTGATCAAGACACTTTGAAACTTCCAGAAATTTTTTTTGGGCCGAATTGGAGGGATTGCCTTTTTGCATGAAAACATGTGTTGATTATTCAAGGAATAACCAACCAAAAAGTCAAATGTCCCTCCGCCGTCCGTCGTCCACGCCAACTTTGTTAGCAGAAAAGTTTCTAAAAATCTAAAATTCGGGCTAATGGTCTGTTCCCAGCTCTAGTTGGTCCTCAAAGCTTTCAGCCCGAACGGACCAAATTTGGGCGGAATAGCGTCAAAATGTGTATTTCGAAAAATTGATTTTCGAGATTTTTGGCGATCGGAGCAATCGGCAATGATACCCTTTGGGGTATCAATTTCCACTAAATTTTGGACCCTGAATCGATTGGGATGGGTCCGGGACCCGCCACACACGCCTTTTCCCCATGTTAAGAAATTCATGCGCCTGGTCCGAGGAATAACCAACCCCTGTGAAAGAATTTGCAGTGTTTTTATTCACACCGCTCATTGATGCGAGCCTTATTTCTTGCTGAGTAAGTTTGGTAGTAATCGGTCGGAAAGTGTTCTTGTTACAGGACGGAACCCACGGGAAATATCGCAAAGAATCGCCCTCACGACGATCGATCACTCTTGAACAGCAGTGGGTTCATCGCCGAAGAAACTAAGCTTATCTCATTTTCCAACCCGTTGGGAGTATTTCTATAAATCGCGTTGTGGTGCATGCAGGAAAAAAACCTCCGTTCCCGACGTCGGCGTCGAACGAGGAATCTTTCCGCATGCAATTCCTCGAGTATCTCAACGCTTTGCGAAAGACTTCCACACGAATGAATGGCCTCTACGAGGAAAATGCGCCGTCACGAGCCTCATCCACGAGAGCTGGGTCAGCTATATCCTTCGTGAGGCGCACTTTTATTATTCACCCTCGATCATACTTTCCTGATATCCAATCTCTGCTCGCAGCCTCGGAAGAATAAGATATCGTGTCTCCTTTCAGATCCATTCGTGTCCACCGACAATCCAATCCAATATGAGTAGATATCTCGAAGCAGTTCTACACTCAGTTTCCCATCACATTTGACCGAGTTTTCAAACGGCATCAACGAAGTTAACATCATTAATCACTCAAATTGGACGAGAGACAATGTAGTTGCCACAAGCTCAGCATATTTTCCCGCGAAATATCGGTTTTAAACTGTCTGGATTCTCAATTATGAAAGTACTCTCTAGCAAACCGTGTTTCGCTAATTATCGGCCAACATCACTGAACATCACACATTGCTTGCCAAATATTAGGAAACGACTTTTAACCCCATTTCAAAATCTCTACTACATAATTTGATTGATTTTGACGTGATACGTGACGTGATTTAGTGCGGATGTCACCAGATACATCGCGACAATATTGTAATTGTTCCTCTATTTCTCATCGGATATGACTCATGAGTTCTAATTGGAATCTAAAAATGATAAAATGCTGCAAATTCGTTCACACGGGTTGGTTATTCCTCTGACCAGCACCACGAAGACTCATTATAATCGATTCAGTGTCCTAAATTATGTCGAAAATGATACCAGAAATCTTGAAACCCACATTGAAACCCATTTTGACCCGTAACCTCTTTCGGTGAACGCCAATCTTTCTGGGACCCATCTGATAGGATTCAGAGTTCAATATTTAGTCAAAAATGATACCCCACCCGCCTTGATCACCGAAAATCTCGAAAATTCTTGAATTTTCATTTCATTCTTTAAAAAACATTTGCTCTTTTGATCCAGACACCTTAAAACGCCCCAAAAAATGCGTATAATTCAGCAACGGTATTATTTTAGGCGGACGTAGGAATGCTAGGAATGCGTACCTTGAAAGGTCTCGCAAACTGATCTACTGCCTCCTGGTGTGTATTGTCCTTTGACGTAATATTCTGACGATAGTTCTCGAATTATTGTCCTGCAACTGAAGCAGCCCCTTGGCAAACACAAGCAAGGGAATAGAGATCTAATAACGTGACGTCAATGGTGGCTGAACGGGGCAGAGGCATCTTCAGCAATAGGAGATGTGGTTAATGTGGTCGAAGCATAGGGCCCTCGAGTCCACTTAGTGGAGACACAAGGTATGTAGAGATGATGATGTATTTCTAAGGCTCTGTACTCATAATTTCACCTTGTGCAGACCAACAGGCCTTGAAATGAGTATGAGAGGTTATGATTGTAGAGACCAGAGGCAATTGGCAAAAAACGCTGCAAATTCATTGACAGGGGTTAATTATACCTCTGACCAGGAGCATGGAGACTCATTCCAATTGATTTAGATTTAAAATGTAGTGGAAAATGATACTCCACATGCCTGGGTACCCAAAAACCCATTAGAGCAGGTTCATTATTGTTAGGAGACACTAATGAAGGATTGAGTATTGAGTATCTGACCATCTGTAACTTCATAGTTGAATCATCTATGAAAAAGAAAAAGTAAATTACCATCTTACTTAGGAGGGCAATCTTCCTCAATTGATGACCAGAACTGAGGCACACTTTTCACTTATACAGACTTGGGCACTAACGAGACGATTCTAGGACTTATATTCTCATAGTTTGTACACAACACGCACGAAAGAGGACAGAAAAACTGAGTTTAGTAAATTTGCAGTAGCAACAGAGCCTCCACAGGGGTGGAGGAAATGATACAGACTGATGTCCAGGAGGTTCCACAGGCCTTACTTGCATATGGAAGTTGCACATAGGAATTGTATCAGTTATCAGAAATACTTGCATTCTGAAGAGGTATTTGATGTTGAAAACTCCTAGTTACCAGTTCCCTTCTTGGAACTTGGTTTTGTCCAGGCTCATTGTTAACCTTCAGAGGGATGGGAAAATTGAAAAACATCTGCTCTCATCACTCATGTTTTGAGAAAAGGAAAAATACCCCTGTATTTCCAATCACTAGCAAGGTATTTTCCCTGGCACCATTTTCTCTTATTTGTTAGTTTGTTGTTATTGACATAATGCAAAATAAACATTTTGTCTTCTTCATCTTGATCGATTACTGTTGATAATTCCTGCTCGTGAGTGGAATCGTATCTACGAAGTCTCTAAAATAAGTAGTAAATTGGAAGAGGAGATACGATCAATTTTTTCCCATAAAATTACCCACACCCTTATATAGAGCTTATAGCATTATAAGCTCCGAACTTATTTCTGTTAATAAACCATTCAAAGTTTGTTGGAAAACGATACCCCACACGCCTAGATCCCGATAACTTAGTATTAAAACATTTTTTTACTCAAAATCTGCCTCCGTTCGTGACGATCGGACTGAATGTGTGTTAGTACTTGCCCCTCACCAGGGGTAATAACAAAAGTTAATTGAGTGCTTACTGGGTTATTTCGTTTATGACCAACTCAACAAAGATGGGAGACTTGATAAATTGTGCAGAGCGACTTCACGAATGAGCATGTCGGCAATGAGTCCCCCACATTCGTCTGTGCGTCTCTAGCTCGAACGTAAAATGATCTGAATTGAGAAAATGGTGGCTTTCATTCCGTTTCGAGGGCACTATCAAATTCAAAAAGTTATTTCTTTTGCTATAAAAGGAGAGAATATCGTCCCATCGTTTTACAGCCCCAACATCAAAACCCAGTTGTTTTCGTTCATGAGACAGACGACGGCTCTTCTACTTGAAAATTTACTATCACACAAATGAAAGGATCCCATGCTGAGATTACCACCGGACGGGAAATAGAGATGAAGCCACTTCATTCAGCCATTTATGAAAATGATGCCGCGGAAAATGAAGAACTTCTCGGTAAAAAGCTGCTCGTTTGTATGGGAACTTCTTTTGACGAGCAAAACCCTCTGTGCCTGTGCTAGTGCCTAATATTTCCCATCAAACCGATGTAACGGCGAGATAGAGTTTTTTTTATTGGGTTGCGAATCGAAAAGCGGGATAAATACCGCAGCGCCTTACTTCTTTATTATTTTGTTGCAGAAAGGATGAACGGTGAGGATACAAAAAAGGTTCTTTTGAATACAAAATGAGAGAAAACGGGCAAAAGAAGGGCACCAATTATCAGTCTCTCTGTTCTTTTGGCAATTATATTTTTGTTTTCTCATTTATATTGTTCCAGGCCCTGATTAGTCGAAGAGAAAACACTGTGACAGGAGCGTTGTTGAATATTTTCATGAAGCTCTGTTCTACTGAACAAATTCTACTGAACCTCGTCTTACTTATTGGTCTTCACATAAGAAGTCGTTCTACTAACTAAATTCTGCTCAAATCCACGTAGACTATAGGACATTTAGTAGAAATAACCTGACAACCGTCTGGCGTACACATACTTGCACCTTACGTATAGAATGGAACCACGCGCTTTCATCCAAGAAATGTCTTTAGAATTGGATAACAAAACCTAGGAGCCAGGAAAATACCAAATTCGAAATTAGTATATAGACACCCATTTTCACCCACAACCTCTTCTGGTGGGCGCCAATCGTTCCAGGACCCGTCTCATTGGATTCAGCGTCCAAAATTTAGTCGAAAATGATACCCCACACTCCTAGTTACCAGAAATATCGAAAACACGCATTCAAAAAGGGTATATAGATGTGACGCCAGCGAATACGTAACGTAGATACCCATTTTGACCCATAACTTCTTCCGGTGGGCGCAAATCGTTCGGGACCCGTCTCATTGGATTCAGCTTCCGAAATTTAGTCGAAAATAATACCCCACACGCCTAGATCGCCGAAAATCCATTCTTCGAAATACACATTTTGACCCCTACCCGCTCACCAAAATTTGATCCGATTGGGCAGAAAAGTTTTGAGGACTAACTACAGCCGGTAACGGGTCCCTGACCCAAATTTCTGATTTCTAGAAAATTTCTACTACCGAAATCGGCTTGTTATTATACTATATCGAATGCGAGTTTTCAAAATTTCCACTGAATTTTGGACCCTGAATTGATTAGAATGGATCCAGGACACTCCAAACCCACTGTTTTCCCCATTTTACCAATGTCCGGTATTTTCGGCGATTTTTTTTTATTTACGTATTGTTTTCCACTAATTTTTGGACGCTGAATCAATTGGAATGAGCCTCATGCTCCTGATCCAAAGAATAACCAACCCCTGTGAATATTGCAGCACTTTTTAAAGCGTATTTAGCTGTCTGAAGCAGATAACTTTGCCTGTCCACTGAATGATAGATCAATGTCGATCTCTACGGACATAAATAGTCCCATTGATGACAATCCCCTTCTGGACCAGGGCACTCGGGTTCGTAGAATAATTAATTAGCCCTCGTTGAAAGATATTACAAAGGGAAACCCAGGAAATCCCAGCAATGTTGATTGAGCGACCAGGGATCATAAAGCTCATTAGGAAGTTTAGTAGTAGTTTAATTAAAATTTAATTAGACCCCACCTTGAACCATTTGACATCCCTTCCCGTCCTTTATTTGTTAAATCACCTCCATTCTCATAACTAATGGAATCGAACTAACTACATGTTTTAACAATCAAAGGCAAGCGGCAAACTCCACTAAGAATAATGTGGAAATTCGCGCTACCCTCGAAACCCGAAGGTTCATATTTTATTCAGACTGTGTATCCTGCGTGGGGTTGTATCGCGTTAATGGGCTCCTCCTGCATCCTGTACTTCGTAAGAGATGAATATTTCATCCAAAAATTCAACTGTGGTAGCGACGTCGGATTATTCCGCGACTCATATCCGCTTGAGGGTTGAGTTTGACTACGAAACGCACAACCGGGGAGTCGTGTTGGTTGGGTATAATCTGTCAACGTGCTGCATCTCATACGAGCCCGCAATATTCAAGCTTTACCTGTCAGTTTACTCGTTGAGGGCGAGTTTGGTGATAATCCGACCAAACGGAAATGATATATATGATGATTATTACTGAATAATAATGTATGAAATTACGAGGCAATCGTTAGAATGATCGTTCAGATTATTTGAAGATTAACATTGAGGCTCGTTGCATGAGCTAAATACGATTATAAAGCAGATGATAACTTATTTTCCTCAACAAACAGGGGGGGGAAGCGATCATTAGGTCCACTCTATTCAAAATACATTAAAAATGTATTCAAAAATGTGCTGATGCATATTAAACATCATATAAGATTCCTGTGTTCGCCATAGAGTAGCCCTTAAGTAGTAATGTTGCCTACAATCAGACCCAATTGCATTGAGAAGGTTTTGAATAGACATGATGTATATGATTACTATATATATTTGATATGTATGAAACACTATAATGCACATACGTACGATTATTACTCCATGTAATTCATTATCTCTTCTATAATTAATTGAATGAACCAGACGCGGCTAATCCTAAGATCAGAGTACGGTCTAACAATCGATATATCGCTACGTTTGACGCGATCGGTCGATATTGACATGCGACCAATTCAAAACGCATTCAAAACACATGTTTTCATGCAAAAAGTCAATCTCTCCGATACGGCCCAACATTTTTTCTGAACGTTTCAAGGTGTCTAGATCAAAAAAGTCAAATGTCCGCCGTACGCGCCGTTTTTGGTAGTGGAAAATTTTCTAAAAATCTGAAATTTTGATCAGGGGCCCGTTTCCGGCTCTAGTTGGTCATTGAAACTTTTCAACCCGATCGGACCAAATTTGGGCGGGATAGGGGTCAAAATGTTTTTGAAAAATGGATTTTCGAGATTTCCGTTACCTAGGCGTGTGGGGTATCATTTTCCACTAAATTTTGTACCCTGAATTGGTTTGGGACCCGCCACAACCATCAATTCCCCATGTTGAAGAAATGCGTCTCCATGCACCTTGCCCTGGGTTTTTTGTGTTTTCACGATAAATCGTGGAAAAGTTATCTTTTTTAAGTAAAAATCTCTTGTAAAAATGTCGCCACACTTCGATTGGATACATTGAAAGTGGCGATATATCGATTGTTGGGGTGACCTAAACCCCAGACGCGATTGCAGTGAATTGAGTGAATCGTAATAAGTAAAAACACATACGATAGCTTCTCACGAATGAACCAATGCATTTAACTTGAAGTCCTACTGAATATTCATCCGCAGTTATTTGCAGATTGGTAAAAGTACTATTTGGAATAGTTTCAAATTGAATTTGGAGGACTGATTTCAACCTTGGGTCGTTCAATTTAATTCAATACAGGGTTTAATCCGCGTTTACTGGGGATTGAGGAATCGTCGCCGTTCAATTTCAGGCTTGAAGAGAATATTTCTGAATCATTTGAGGAGTAGAACAAATTTATATTTGATATATTACAGGATTCCTGAATAAAACGATAAATTTATTGAATCTGGTTACTTTAAACGGTGTTTTATGACTCGAGTGAACCCTGAAGAACAGTATGTTGGTGTTTGAAGGTTTCGATGTGTCGCAGTTGCTCGAAATTAGATAACAATGCCCAGCTTAACAGTAAGAGAATGGCAGTTTCAGGTTTGGTTCCCTATTCGCAGCTTGTGTGCGGCTCTCGTCGGAGTTTTCCCGAGGATATGACAAACGGTCCATACTGTTTCCTCGGGCCGTCACGGGAAATGGTTCAGCGCTTGTCGAATCCGATCCCTTTTCAGAGCTGACAGGTTGGTTCGTCCCTGCAGAACGGATTCTCACAATTCATCCGCCGACAAACCGCTGAGCCGGTCCAAATGTAACCGTAACCCCGAACCATCCATCTCCATATCCGGAATCGTCGTGTATGATAGCGTGTGATCTGCGAGGCCCCTGGAGGTCTATCTGTCCATTTTTCTTCCTTTTTCTAAGGGGATTCTACTGGCAGCGCCATTCATATCGTAAACCCTAGTATGCGTCAATGTTAGACTGGCCGGAAATTTTTTTATAAATTCCTCATTCAAGTAGAGAATGATTGTACAAACGGTGCCGACCGAATAAAGTTATTCACGTGAAGCAAATAAATAAGTGGATCAAGTGAATCTCAACTAAATGAAAACTTACCTTCTATGTTTAAAAATTTGTGCAATGTCCAAACAATCATACATTCCCAGTATCCGCTTCAAGAGAAGGAAACACGCGTTAAAGAAACTCTGTTTCTTTAACACGTTTGCTGCGGGCCACGCGCTCAGCGCGTGAGCTCTGTTCCAATCTGTGTGCGTCGCACGCGCCTGGCGCGTGAAGGCAGCCTTTACTTCAGATCGCTCCTCCAGTATACCAGAAAGTGAAATGGAATATATTTCTACTTCCCGCGCCAGCTTTGAACCTTCTGAAGGTACTGTAAACGTCGGAGTCAGCTGGGGTGTTGCTAAGATGCAAAAAAATAAGTCCGGAATAGGGGACTGGTTTGGAGTTTTCTTGCCATTTTGCATCGTTTTCAGTGTTCCCGCCTCAAGATTACTTTCAGTGCTTCGCTTTAGTACACGAAATACTTCGGTGCAAGTAGTTTACTCCAAGGTAAATATCTCATGCTATAACCGCACTGGGTTAGGAGCTCGCTTCGAATTTCATTCTACATGCGGCGCACGCACCTGGCGCGTTCCTCATTCAGATGACTCCCGCACTGCTGCTCAAACGAGCTCAGCAATTCCGCAGCGAACGTGTTAAGAACCTCACAAAAAATGTGAGGTTTTTCACGAAGACATCATTAAGGCTCTATTTGATTAATTAATTTCTAAATAGGATCGAGGGTATGGGTCGTAGTGGATATTTGAAATTGGGTCCTTGAATTGGGATTCCAGGCTTTTGAGGCCCTATAGGCATGTGCGGTATAATTTTCCATTAATTCCACCATTTCATCGCACCTCCTCTCTCCTGGATGGTCCCATAGATGGTCTCACAATGTAATAAGTAATTAAACTACTTAAAATAATAAGAAACTATTAATATAGTAATTATTTTTTAATTAAATGATTAAGAGGAAATTTATCTGAAATGATTCTACCTTTGGAATGAAACCTACTTGGCTACTAGAGTCAGTGTCCATATCAATAATGTACATTTTGAAACAAGCTGAGTTCAGCAACTGCTTGAGTGTGACCTTAACGTCACACAGAATAGATTGCCTTTACGCGAATTTGTGTAGTTTGTAGAACCGTCACGCTATCTGTTGAGTGGGTGAAACCCACTGTACATGTCCAATCAAGGGCGAGCTGCTGTCTAGAATAGGAATCAACAGCCGATTGAAAATCACAGGGGTTGGCAATTCCTCGCACCGGGCGCATGGAGACTCATTTCAATCGATTCAGCGTCCAAAAATTGGTAGAATACCATCCTCCACACGCCTAAATCGACGAAAAAAACCGAAAATGGTGTAAAAAGTGGGTGTGGGGTGCCCAGGGCCCATTCCAGTCGATTCAGCGTCCGAAATTTAGTGGAAAATGATACCTCACACGCCTAGGTGCCATTAATATCGGAAACACATTCAAACAGGTACATAGATACCCATTTTGACCCATAACCTCTTCCGGTGGACGCCAATCATTCTGGGACCCATTTCATTATTTTCAGCGTCCAAATTTTAGTGGAAAATGATACCCCACACGCCTTGATCACCGAACATCTCCAAAATTCATTGATCGAAAAACACATTTTGACCCAAAACCCCTTTCTCCCCGATTTGGTCCGATGGCGCTGGTTTTAAGGACCAACTAAAGCTGACAACGGACCCAAAATTTCAGATTTTTAGACATTTATCTACTACCAAAGTCATGTAGACGGCGGGCACATTTGCTTACTTAGATCTTGAAAAATTTTGTCCGAATCGGAGAAATTTACTTTTTGCATGAAAACATAGGTTGATTATTCAAGGAATAACCAACCGAAACGGAGACGTTATTTAGAAATTACCTTGAAAATTATATCCATCCGTTGGTATGAGTCTCAAATTTGTGTCTAGATGTTGGTTTAGAGGAGTCCCCATAGTATGAAAACCCCTTGTCCATGCACAAATCATTACCACAGCGACAAATAAATTCTCTCTTCAACCGGAACCTCAAGATTTACACGAACAGGAAGAGGGTACACTCATGACGGAAAATATATTTTACAAACTCTCCCCTATCCACTTCCTTTTCAATAAAAAGTTTATCTCCTGAAAGCTTTGGTCAGGGTTCAGTAACCGTTTTACGTCTTTCCGGGGGTGGCTGGTTGGATTGAAAGGCGGTGGAGTTTACGAGCTTCAACGTCAAAGTGACAGGACGCTGAAATTACCCCTAAATATAGAACTTGAGGCGTAAAAAAAGAGATGGAAAGACTCCAAGGTGACTGGAAAGGACGAAGCTGAAGAGAGATAAGAGTATCGCTGGGAGGGGAAGCAGCGGAGATGGCGATTTGGTCATAATAGTTTTTATTGTCTTCAATTGTACGGTTTTTATAAAATTAAAACGCTGCAAATTCATTCACAGGAATTGGTTATTCCTCGGAACAGGCGCATGGTGACTCATTCCAAAATTGAGCGTCCAAAATTTAATGGAAAATGATACCCCACACGCCTAGATCGCCAAAAATCTCGAAAATCCATTTTTCGAAATACACATTTTGACCCCTACCCCAGTAGGAGTTCAGTATCGCTGGGAGAGAAGCAGCATAGCTGGCGATTAGGTCGCATGGACGACTTTATATTAGTTTTTATTGTCTTCAATTTTATAGCTTTTATACAATTTAAAATAATGAACAATGTGGTTAACACTCCGGAGTTGATCTAAACGTGGTACACAAAATGTAAATATAAGTACAAAAGACCTAAAAAGCATTATAATGCTATTTTGCAGACAAGACAAAAGAAAAACGGCTTCTAAAAGAAAAAGAAGATAACATAGAAAATTGGAAGAATTATGCTAATGCGCGTAAGGTCTTTGTGTCAAAGTGACTGCGCTTTTCTGAGAGAATACACTCAAACACGATGTCACAAAGGACTTTCATCGAATTCGGAGATCCGATAATGGAATAGGCATCACTTCCTTTGACGACTCAAAATATTTTTGGAACGTTTCGTGAATTAGCCCGATCGGACTAAATCGGGGGTTGGAGGTGGTGCCAAAATGTGTTTTTCGAAAAAATTTTTCGAGATTGGTGATCAAGGCGTGTGGGGTATCATTTTCGACTAACTTTTGGACGCTGAATCCATTGGAATGAGTCACCATACGTGGTCCGAGGGATAACCAACCCTTGTGAAAGAATTTGCAGCATTTCTATTGGGGTTACTTTATGAACATTGACTTTTCGGTCGTTTTTCACTATCAAAACTGTGCATAAATGGGATAACGAATGAACAAAATATACTCGACTCGACGCCTATTTGAGGTTTTTCAAATTGTTTATACGTGAGTAATGAATGAAATATTGGCAATCATCAATAATATGGGGGATTTGGCCCAAACGAACATAGAGGTAACATTTGCCTGGTACTACAAATTCCTCCCCAAAAATTTTTTTGGACGTTTCATGGTGTCTAGATCAAATTTGGACGGGGTAGGGGTCAAGATGTGTTTTTTGAAAAATGGATTTTCGAGATTTTTGGCGATGTAGGCGAGTGGGGTATCATTTTCCACTAAATTTTGGACGCTGAATCCAATGAAATGGGTCCTAGAACGATTGGCACCCACTGGAGGAAGTTAGGGGTCAAATTGGGAATCTATTACCCATTTTGAATAATATGGGTTTTCGGGATTTCTGGTACCTAGGCGTGTGGGGTATCATTTTCCACTAAATTTTGGACGCTGAATCGATTGGAATTGGTCCCAGAACGATTGGCACCCACTGGAATAAGTTATGGGTCAAAATGGGTAACTATTACCCATTTTGAACAATATGGGTTTTCGGGATTTCTGGTACCTAGGCGTGTGGGGTATCATTTTCCACTAAATTTTGGACGCTGAATCGATTGGAAATGGTCCGGGGCCCACCACATCCTTTATTTCCATTTTCCCCATGTTGAAGAAATAAGTCTTCATGCGCCTGTTCCGAGGAATAACCAACCCGTGTGAAAGAATTTGCAGCGCTTTTTTAATGAAAAAGTCATATTTTCAGGGAGAAATCCACAAGGAAGATGAAACTTGTCATGGAAGTTGAATTCATGGAGACAGATTTAATTTAATTCAAGCGAAAAGTATTCTGTCTTGAAGAAGTTCCTAGTTAGAAGAGCAAATTACCTGCTTTTCTTGACGAGCCCTCTCATACTGAGAAGTAGTTTTTACCCAGCAAGTCACGACCAGATCTCAGAAAGTTTTAAAAGAACGTTTTCATTTTTCCCCCTTGCTTGCGTTTGCCATCTTTTAACCATGTATTCTTTCTGTTTCAGAATAATTATCGTGACACACGCGCCAGTGGTAATTAAATGAAACATCCCCCAAATGTTATTGTGGATACTTCTCGTGAAACGACGTATTTATGCAAAAATCAGGATAATTGCCACCGCGTTTGTAGAATAGCGATAAATGAAAAACGAACGTGTGTGGGCCAAGTTGAGTGTGTGCTAAACATATTAAAGCTGGCGGAATGTGAGCGGGGTACTTGTTATGTAAGCATGACGGCGAGTGTGATAAAATTTTCGTTCGAGTTTCCTGATGTGAAATTCTTTTCACGCATCATCTTAATGAACGATGAGTTTTTGCAGGTTTAAACCCGTCAAATACCCAGTTAAATCGGTAGGTAGCGGATTCTGATCAACGAACTCCAATGCATAATAATGCCCCAATGCAGTCCTTGAATAATCCCATGTTTTCATGACGAAAGCCAACCTTCACCAAAAAATTTGGGGGGTAGGGGTCTAAATGTGTATTTTGAAAAATGGATTTTCGGCGATCTGGGCGTACGGGGTATCATTTTCTACTAAATTTTGGGTGCTGAATCCAATGAACCCGGCTCAAGTTAGTACTCGAAAATTTTCAGCCAGATTGGACCAAATTTGGGCGGGGTAGAGGCCAAAATGTGTACTTCGAAAAATGGATTTTCGAGATTTTGAGCAATCTAGGCGTGTGGGGTATCAACCCCCTCCCCCCTCCCCTGCCACTATGAATCCAATGAGACGGGTCCTGGAACGATTAGCGCCCTCTGGAAGAGGTTATGGGTCAAAATGGGTATCTATTTACCTATTTCGAAAGTGAGCTTTCGTGATTTCTGGTCCCTATGCGTGTGGGGTATCATTTTCCACTGAATTTTGGACGCTGAATCGATTCAAATGAGTTTCCATGCTGCTGGATTTCTCGAATAACCAACCTATGTTTTTCTGTTTCATGACTAGCACATGATAGCACATGGCTCTCCTCACTGATCTGGCTACTGATCGCCTTCAGACGCTGGGACACACGCCAGAGTGGCTGGAAAATGGCGGGAAATGGGTATCTATCTACTATTTTGAACGTGGGTTATTGAGATTTCTGGTACCTAGGCGTGTGGGGTATCATTTTCCATTAAATTTGGGATGCTGAAATCGACTGGAATGAGTCTTCATGCTCCTGGTCCAAGAAATAACCAGCCCTGTGAATGAATTTGCAGAGTTTTGTTATGCTGCTTTGTTGTTTCTTTATCGTCAAAAATAATCGAGCACTCTTTCGGTGCGCGCAAATTTTTCGGGGATACCGAACAATGAAGTAAGTGTATGCGTGAGATGTGAAGTGATTTTTTTGTGGCTACGCCAGGAATCCCACTATCCGAGTAAAAAGCACTCAACTCTTTCTGAGGTAAATCCGTCTGTTAGGATTAGTGGATTTCCCCTCAACGATTAGCTGGAGGTGGATGGTGATGTGCAAATGTTATTTGTAGCTATATATTTCCACAATCGATCAATGCTCGGGGGATGGCCAGAGTATGGCGGCGACTGGACGCATTTTCAAAACGACTGATTAATTCAGCGGGTGCTCCATGAGCCGGGACACGTCTATCACAGTCTAATGGAATGTTGAGGATGCGGTTCAGCCTCATCTGTTCGTTGTTCATTCTTGTCGCTTCGTTCGGGGTATTGAAGTCGAGCCACGTAGCCAGCTGGAATTCCTCTCGGAGGACGGAGACAAATTTGCCGTTCAATCATCGGATTTCCGTCAGTGGCGGGTGCACTCGTTCCCTTCTTTTCTTCCTCATCCTATTCGATTCTTCTGCCCTCAGGAAATTGCCGTGTTTGGGCCAACGAACAGAAGCGGTTGGGTGGAAAGTTGATTAGGACGGCTCGGAGAGCGACAAATAAAAGCTTGAAAACTAAAACCACCATACGGTACTGAGAGGTAGGGCGGAATTCACGCTGTTCTATGTGTATTTGCTTCAGAACAACAGGGTCTACTGCAAGCGGTCATACAACGGTCGGTTGCAGCAGGCGGGCATTTAGCGACTCATTAACCTACTGCTGATTTAAGGTGGGTTCACATGGATGCGGTTTTAGTTGGTTATTCCTTGAATAATCAACCTATGTTTTCATGCAAAAATCAATCTCTCCGATTCTGCCCAAAATTGTGGGTGTTTCAAAGTGTCTAGATCAAAAAAGTCAAGTGTCCGTCCGCCGTCCACGCCGACCTAGGTAGTTGAAAATTTTCTAAAAATCTGAAATTTGAGTCAGGGGTTCGTTCCCGGCTCATGTTGGTCCTCAAGACATTTCAGCCCGATCGGACCAAATTTGGGCGGGGTAGGGGTCAAAATGTGTAATTTGAAAAATGAATTTTCGATATTTTATGCGATCTACGCGTGTCGGGTATCATTTTCCAGTAAATTCTGGACGCTGAATCCAGTTGAGACAGGTCCTGGAACGATTGGCGCCTACTGGAAGAGGTTATGGGTCAAAATGGGTATCTATTTACCTATTTCGAAAGTGGGCTTTCGTGATTTCTGGTACCTAGGCGTGTGGGGTATTATTTTCCACTATATGTTAGAGGCTGAATCGATTCAAATGAGTCTCTATGCTGCTGGATTCCTCGAATAACCAACCTATGTTTTTCTGTTTCATGACTAGCACATGATAGCACATGGCTCTCCTCACTGATCCGGATACTAATCACCCTCGCTGTGACACATGCCAGAGTGGCTGGAAACCTTTATTTGACATAAATGATAAGACGTTCGCGGAGATGTTTTTGCCAGAGCCCATCTTTTCAGGAATGAAATCTCTCGGGACAGGAAAGGAGAAGTAGCAATTGGCGCCACTCACGTTGACACCAACTGTATCTTGCACGGTTCCACGCACCTATTTTGCTCAGTGCCCATTAAAACCCACGTTTCTGGAGATAATAGCCAGGAAGATTCTGCGTAAGAACGGCAATCACGTAAGAACTTTCTCTCCTGCCGTTTCTTTCGGCCGCTAGTACAAGAATATTAAAAGCCCTTCGACCGTTACATAAGTGCAGATGGTATAAAATGGCGGATATGACAGTCGAGCTCGAGACACTTTGCCAAATTGAAATCGATCCGACGTTTTAAGGATGAGACTCAACGGTGTAATGATGATAGTCGTAGAGGAGACATTTCAAGTTCAGTAATGTGATGGAGCAGTTTGCGGTCTACGGCCGAGGTCACGACGGCCTTGAAGAGACACATTTGTAAGAAAAGGAAAACGTGAGAGCTGAAAAAGAATTCTTCATTGCTGTTTTGATTGAGATTACATTTCAACTCGGGTTGAGTCCCGTTTGTGTTATTTCTAGCGACCCTAAACATCCCTTGGGGTACCGAGGTCGCCAGACTCGTTAAATTTTCACTGCCTCCGCCGTTCGCCCCATTATTCCAATGGAGAGCTTCACCCGCGCCAAAGTAACCCTGAAACAGTGAAGGAACGGAAAGGGACCTCATTCGAGAGGGTTTAGAACTTCATCAAGTGGGTAAGCGGCCCCTGGAGAGCTGTCAACAAAATCGATTGTCGACTAGTGGCTTCTCCAAACCTTCAATTTCAACTGGAAGACCCTTTAAGGACTATTAACCCGTGATTAATTGTCCGTCTATTGGTTTCGGACGGAAAACCTACCGGGCGACCGAAAAATTACACGCTCGACGGGATTGAGGGCTTTTTGAACGGGATTTTCTTCATTTCTCTCAACACGACGTGAAGGAGGGAGTGATGAATGGTGGTCTTTTCGCGAAGCTGAAAAAAGGAACAGAAAAAATTGGGGTTTCTTTATCCGCCTCGCAAGTTCATGGCGACTGCTTCGTAGCTTCGTGCCATTCATGTCCGCCCTACAATGTTACACAGTATCACTTTCCTCGTTATTGATTCGGTGGCACACAAACTCATCTTTATTTTTCGTTTTTTGTTGGTTATTTTTATGCAAAAGTCAATCTCTCCGATGATTATGGGCTTTTCAAGGGTCTAGATCTAAAAAGTCAAATTTCCGTCCATGCTATATTTGGTAGTAGACAATTTCCTAAAAACCTGAAATTTTGGTCAGGGACCCGTTCCCGGCTCTAGTTGGTCCTCATAACTTTTCAGCTCAATTGGACCAAATTTGGGTTGTGGTAGGGGTCAAAATGTGTGAGTCAATCTCTCCGATTCGGCCCAAAAATTTTCTCTAGACGTTTCAAGATGTCTAGATCAAAGAGTCACACGTCCTTTCGCCGTCAACGCCGATTTTGGTAGTAGAAAAATTTCTAAAAATCTGAAATTTGGTTCAGGCGTGTTCCCCATTCTAGTCGGTCCTCAAAACATTTCAACCCGATCGGACCAAATTTGGGCGGGGCAGTGGACAAAATGTGTCCAAAAATGGATTTTTCGAGATTTTTGGCGAGTTAGGCGCGTGGGGTATCATTTTCCAATAAATTTTGGACTTTGAATCGATTGGAATGGGTCCGGGACCACACATCCACGTTTCATTTCTCATGTTGAAGAAATGGGTCTCATGCGCCTGGTCCGAGGAATAACCAACCCCTGTGTAAGAATTTGCTGCGTTCTTTTTAAATTGCGTTGTACAGCATGAACGGAAACAATGATCCCCTCAATTCCGCCTTGGGGTGGCAGACGGATGTCGAATAATGTTATTTCCGAGTACCTTCTCTCAATCAACTTATCCATTTCGAATCTCCTGGTTCGGAGGTGACTTCTTTGAGTATTTCGCCTCCCTACATAATCCTGAATAGCAAGTCTGAGTGAAGGGGTTCAGCATGAAGTTGATATTATCAAGGACAGTAGAAGAATTGAAGAGTCCCTAGAGCTCGTGCGTAACAAAACCATTCTCAACCTTCCTATTTACTGCTCACAATTGCCATCCTTATTGCAATAACACACAATCGAATTATTCGGATGTAGAGCAACTTTACTATAGTGTTGCTGATCAATAATTTCAACTCTCTCTCTCCATTCACGTGCAAGAACTACTCGTATCTTTACGTTCACACTCAGTGGTCGACTACAACCAAATAGGTAGGAGAATGTACAAAAATTAAATATACTTTCGACTGAAGAACGGTTGTTTTATGTTGATAATGATGATATAGAGTGGATGTAAGATTTCTTGGATTATACTGTTTAACATGAGCAAACCTATCGAACATCTGAAATTCAGGTTTTATCAAGCACGTCAATTCAAGAACCGTTAACAGATTATGGGGAAAACAGTGTGTTGAGTGTCCTGGACTAATTCCAAGCGATTTTGCGTTTAAAATTTAGTGGTATATCATACTTTACACTCCTAAGTATCAATCAATCAAAGGTTTTTTTTTTTTTAATTTTTTTAGATAACAACTGACCTTTACACATAAAGAGTTTGTACTCATAATTTCAATACGAAAGTAAATGATAACTTCTTTATACAAATACTGGAAAATGAATGCTAATATAAGTTTCTGATATTATGTTAATTTAAAAGTCCTACGTCTATCAACATTTCCTCCAGAAACTTCCTCCTTCTGAGGTAAGCCAGCACGAAATTGAATAGTCTAAACAACATATCCTCATTTATGACCATCAACGAACAACCCTTGACGTAATCTTTGCTCATGTGATCAGATCCAAAGTACCTAGCTTGGTTCCCATTCAGCCGAGGGCATTTGCCAATTATATAGATCTCTGGTAGGCCCGTGTTGCACAAAATACAGACATTCTCATGGTTCACCCTCTACACACATCTATTAATGATTTTAAAAATTGATTAATTTTCGACAAAAATCGATGATGAGAAACAATTGCTTCACTGGGTTGGTTATTCCTCGGACCAGGAGCATGGAGGATATGGGAGTAAAAGTGGAGTGAAAATACACCACACGCCAAGGTACCCGAAAATCTCATAAACCCACTTTCTAAAAAGGTATGTGGGTACTATTTTGAGCCCCATACCGCCAATAGGTCTGGGAGCCATCTCATTGGACTCAGCGTCCAAAATTTCGTGGAAAATGGTACCCTACATGCCTAATTACCATACATACTGTAACAAATTATGTTCTTTGTATATTTATTATTAAATTGTTCACTCAAATACACTGTCCTCATTCACACACGTACACAATCACAAGGCACAATACACAGTTATAGCGCACTAATTTATAACAGGAAGCATCTATAGTAGGACTCCAAACTGAACTGAACTCTGCTGGCATTCCTTGGTCCCTTTTATGCTTGCTCTCTTGGTCGAGAACCTTCTCGAGTCTTCCCTGGTTCTGGGAACTCGACGTATTGTCTCGAGCAAAGGGGAAGGTTCCAGCCAATTAACATGCACGAATGTTCGAGAGTGACCCTTAAGCGGAGGCGCAGTGCAGGAAGGTTGGTAGGATGGTGGATGGTAGATACCTGCCTGGCGACCATCCAGCTATTTATAACGTAGTGACGGTATGATGGTAGCTGCAGTGACCTCCCACTACCATCCAACCCCTTGAAACCATCCTAGGTACCCGCCTAGCGTCTATCCACCCATATCAGTGTGTTTGTATTCCATCCAGGCTGCATGGAGGAAATGGGTAATATATACCCAATTTGACCGATAACCTCCAGTGGGTGCCAATAGTTTGGGACCCATTTAATTGGATTCAGCGTCCAAAATTTAGTGGAAAATGATACCCCACATGCCTAGATAGCAGAACTCCCGAAAACACAATTCAAAATGGTAATATTACCCAATTTGACCCATAACTCTTTGCAGTTTGCATTCAGTCAATTTCAGAAGTAAGTCAAACGCCTCACTGACATCCTTAAATACGAATAGAATTTGTCCGGGTGTTGTCTTAATTTTTTGTACACTCTCACAATTCCCCGTCCTGTTGCCGCCCAAATTGTAAGCATGCACCCACGGTTTTTTTTATCACAGTAGTTGCCCCAAATTTCCCAAAGTTGATCTCAGCAAAATTCCCGAGAAGATGAACTTAGCAACATTTTTTTCCCAACTTTGAGAGAGACATGACTTCTACACGGCAGTCAGTTGATACTGGCTTCATTTTACTGCGTCCAAGATGCATCTACCCTCCACCATCCACCACCATCCAACCTCCTTGCGACCATATACCATCCTGCAGTGCGGCCTCAGCCTTAGCCCTCCACGTGTCTTTGACCTTGTATTGCTGGTTGCCCAGGAGACTGGTGCGGGTGTAATCTCGCAACAATACCTACCATACATTTGCACCACTACCCACCCCAACGGACTTCATCGGGCTCGAGGACCTACTACAGCTAGAAAGAGGTCCCTGACCAACATTTCAGATTTTTAGAAAATTGTCAATTACAAAAAACGGCTTGGACCGACTGAAATGGCTTCGTGCACCAGGCCTATATATGACAATGTTCGTACTGGTGCAGGTTTCAAGACATGAACCCTATAGCTGTAGATTTTAATAATTATGTGTATGAAGTCAACAAGAGGAAACCCTATATCAATTCGTCTCTTTAGCAGCCTCATCCAAACGGACCGGTTCGAAAGAGCTCTTTTTAAACACACTTTTATGTGTATTTTGCCTCGGCAGAAGATGAAACCATGTTTCAAACCGTGGAGTTTTGTTCCCTTTCTAGAATCATCCCCTGTAGAAGGGTTCTTGGGTAAACGTAGATAAGAGTGGATTCAGCTCGTTGAAAGGTGATTCTTCGTTCCGCCTCTCGTTTCATATATTTATATGAAGATTCTCATTCTGTCCGTATTGCGTCGCCCTTCGGTATTGCGGCTCGGAGGCGGATTTATATTTAGACTTCAACTTATATATGCACTGTGAAAAGGATCCTTTTATTTCGAGGAACTAAGAACGCCTTGTTTAATTAACTTGACGGAAACTTGGTAATTTCAGCCTTAGAAGGTCCGTCGGGCCGAATGCGCGAGTTTGATATGATAAATATGATCTCCTCCCACATATCCGCCCAGACAAAAGACCCTTTTATTTAGATTGCGCTGACGGCGTGGCAGAATGGATTTACCGCCTCATCACGGAGATGAATAATTGTAATTTCTGCCGTGATTCGTGGAAGCGTCGGACCGAGTTAAATTTATAATTAGCAGGTAATGAAGCCATCACTCGCACCAGGCGCTTGTCAAATTGTGATGCTTTCGGTAGTGAATCCAAGATGATTCAATTTACCGTATTAGCGAATATTTCAAGGAAATGTAGGTACTTGTATCGATCGAAATTTTGCAGGAGCTTGATGTGGACTGTAACCTCCCTCCATCTCACCACAATCGCCAAGAATACTACCTTTTCGCCCCCAGGCATTATTTTGGCTCAGACTTGACACTGAGAACGACCGTACTCAGCAGTGTCTTCGTAATGATGGGAT
>CM034005.1:2393002-2424792 GCA_019603395.1 Cyrtorhinus lividipennis
TCATCGGACCCACGCCAAAGGGCATCCAGGTAAGGGGAGGATGTCACATCAAATATTCACCAGGGTCGTAGGCTGGAAGCCGAGGTACGAACAACAAGCCTACAAGGAGAAATCACTGTCAATCCGGTTTTCAATCAAAGTGGACTTGCGGCCGACCCGTTATTTTACCCGGCACCCAATCAACGAAAAGGCTTGAATGTCAATTTTGAATTGAGGTGAACCTTCTTAGTAGAAGCCGTGAATCACCAACAATACTCCTATAGGTATGTATCGACCTATTTAACAATTATAGTCTCTCAGGTTCTTTTGCCAGCTTAGTTGACTTACAACGAAGGGGTACCCGTTAAATAATTAATATCAGGACTTGGCTGCTTCAACATGCTACACCGTCAACGCAGATTGTACAATAAACACTGTGGAAAGCACATACAACAGAGGGAGGCCAATGCGCGTTGCGTAAATAAGGCATTAGCATAACACCTCAAGAAGAAAGAGTGGAAAGTTTCCCCACCTCACGTGTTGACTCTCGACATGAAAGGGGGATGTGTGTACCTGATTTTCATAACTCCTCTGAATGCGCAGTTTCTCCCCCAGTGGCAAAAAAGATAAATATTTGTTAGTGATACATCAAATCCAGGTACTCATGAATAATAATCGCCAGAAGGAAACAGTATGGAGTTATTTGCGGACCTTGCGACATTCGATAAAACACCACGATTCAACTGAATAAAAGTATATAAAGCAAATACAGGAGTTTTCCGACTTTTCATCGCGTCAACGCATAAAAACACTTACGCTAACACATGTCGTGTAAGCAATAAGGGAACCACCTGATGAACTGCAATCAAGGAAATTTCCATGCCAAATATTATCAGCGTAATAACAGTGGGAGTATTGTTGTACAAAACAAAAGTGAACAGAGAAATTTTAATATGGGGTTTTAAGATTTTGGAGTAATAGGCGTGTGGCTTATCATTATTTTTATCGAATTAAGAATTTCAGAAAATCAGAGGCTCATTTTGAGACTTTCTTTGAAGGTTACTGGTGAATAATATTGGTAACTCACAAAATTGGGTTATCATGAATAATCATCGATTATCTATAATCATCGAATAATCGATTGGTAAGTAATAATTATGTTTCAGGTCACCTGGTGCCAATTCGGACCAATGCTACATACTCCTGGGGATGACCGTCTGATTCAACCACCCTATAGCTTGGGGGCGCCACCCGTCCAAACAATCTCAAAGGCTGAGGCCGCACTGAGGATGGTAGATGGTCGCAAGGAGGTGGATGGTAAAGGTGGATGGTGGAGGGTAGATGCATCTTGACGCAGTAAAATGAAGCCAGTATCCAACTGACTGCCGTGTAGAAGTCATGTCTCTCTCAAAAGTTGGGAAAAAAATGTTGCTAAGTTCATCTTCGGGAATTTTGCTGAGATCAACTTTGGGAAATATTGGGGCAACTACTGTGATAAAAAAAACCGTGGGTGCATGCTTACAATTTGAGGCGGCAACAGGACGGGGAATTCGTGAGAGTGTACAAAAAATTAAGACAACACCCGGACAAATTCTATTCGTATTTAAGGATGTCAGTTGAGGCGTTTGACTTACTTCTGAAATTGACTGAATGCAAACTGCAAAGAGTTATGGGTCAAATTGGGTAATTATTACCCATTTTGAATATGTGTTTTCGGAAGTTCTGCTACCTAGGCATGTGGGGTATCATTTCCCACTAAATTTTGGACGCTGAATCCAATTAAATGGGTCCCAGAACTATTGGCACCCACTGAAGAGGTTATCGGTCAAATTGGGTATATATTACCCATTTCCTCCATGCAGCCTGGATGGAATAACAAAACACGACTGATATGGGTGGATAGACGCTAGGCGGGTACCTAGGATGGTTTCAAGGGTTGGATGGTAGTGGGAGGCCACTGCGGCTACCATCGTACCGTTACTTACGTTATAAATAGCTGGATGGTCGCCAGGCAGGTATCTACCATCCCCATCCTACCAACCTTCCTGCACTGCGGCCTCCGCTAAAGATATGGCTAACAATTCTGGTTTAGGTTTAATAACAGGTTGTGATGAACCTCCAATAATATCTAATCCTTTTGATAAACTCTTGATGGAATTCTGATCATTTTTCGTCCCATAGTTTTCCACTTGAAGGGTGAACTATGTCAACTATTTGATTTAGTCGAGGAACTAATTAAACTTTGAACATCTTCCTAAGACTTTTTATTTTTGAAAAAACTCGTTGTAGTTTCCGCTCAATTCTCGTAGAGGCTGAGGAGAGGGGCATCAATATTCCTTCCAGAAAGTTGATGCCTTTAGCCAAAGCTTCTCCGTACTCAGAAACTCCTGCCCGAGTTTTAACTAATTGCTCTAGGAAGTTTTCTTTGGACGCGATCCCATTTTAACGCCCTCGCTAGCCAGTTTTTTCTCTCTTCCTTTTTTTCGCTTACTGCCACGGAGCATTCAATTCAACGCTGTCTAGCTCGAGTTCCCCCACTCTTGAAAAGAAGTTTGGGAAGCGGAAAGTCTGGCGGGTCCGAATATTAAAAATAGTGAAGAACGTCGGGGGATGCAAATATAGGTGGGTTTCGCTTTTGGAGAGGATGTGTCGCAGACGGTCAAACTATTTTGCGACCTTGCTGTCATCTAAAAGCAGTTTATAGACAGTGTTTGTGAGTTTTTCCCCGTTTATTATATGTACCGCGCTATTTCAACGTGGCGTTGGGTGAGTTTCTCGCGGAGCCTTCATTTTTCTTGAGCCGTCATGGCGGTAGAGTAGGGTTTAGCAGTTTTTTATTCTCTCTCTTTGAGAAGAATAACTGATACACGATTGTATTGCCGTAAGACCCCGGCGTCTTCAATAGGATGTCGGCTAGTACAAATGTACGTTGCAGAGCTAAAAGGTACGGTCACGTTGGACTTTTCTCAGCTTTTTCATGTTTGAAACGTCCTCAATAGACAAATGGGTCTAGCCTACATCATAGAGCCTTCATCCAGTGGATCCTCCTGGGCCTCATCTTCCAGTACCAGAAGAAGAGAAGAGCTACTTGGACCTCCAGCTGGCAGTAGCTGCAACAATTTCCTTTCGCCATTCCGCTAAAATCTGCAAATCACCGTAAAACCTCATGTGACAGTCCTAAAGCGAAAAACTGACTTTGGGAGTCTACTAATACTCCAATTGGCACCCCGGTCTGAAGCATATTTGCCATACCCATAAATTCTTGGAGCGGCACCCAACTGTTTGAAATCCACTCTTCTCATGTCAATCGATGGGGATGCGCGCTCTGAATACAGAAAATAAGAAGAAGTGAGGAAATAAATCGTGCAAGGATTTTCTTCCTAATAAAATTCACAGTAGCTGACGTCGAGGGAGCTGGAAACCTCTAAGAAAAGTTGGTGAGGAGTGAAAAGAGGAAAAAAAGCGGGGAGAACTGGCTGCTAGCTTCCGTCCCATAATAGTTAACTGCGAGGTCGGAGAAGGGAAAAAGGCTGTTTAGGAATCCAGTCCACTATTCCAGGACTTACTCTTTGGTCGTGACTTGAAACTCGTAGCTGAAAATGGAAGGCTCGGTGAGGGAAGACTTTTCCATGAGACTTTTAGCACAGCTTTCAACAGGGGAGGAGTAGGTTGGGGTTTGAAACGGGATCACCTCCCCCCTTCCCCCTTCTCACCGTACGCGACCTACCTACGACCGTAACAGGGATACAGGGTAGTGAGATACGCCCTGTACGAGTCTCGGTTGACTGATTCGGGTACCCTACGACCCCGTGACCTATATTATAAGGGGACCTTTGAACCTACGCTGTAGACCCTCGCCAGCCGGTTACTGAAATGGAGAGCTATATGCATGTAAAACATAGCGAGGTCAAATCTTTTATCGCGAAACTTTCAAGTGGAACACGAAGGTAGAGAATCCACTGGGGATCGATGGGATGGACCCTGGCAAAGGTTCCATAAACTCGCTAGCAACCAACTCGCGTTGATACTGCCGGAGGTACATGAAACTCTAGATACATAAAGCAGGAGCCCGAACATCACTACTGGTCAGACGTCATATATCGCCCCTCCCCAGACTGGAAATCTAACAAATCCCTGAATAGGGCCCTAGTTGTGTCTCACTCATTTCAAGCCGAATCGCCACTGATTGGAGCATGGGTCATACGAGTTTTTTAAAAATGCCTATTCGATATTTTTGAATCGACAAGTCGGCACGATCGAGAAAGAACTACGAACGTTCGGAATCTTCACCGAAAATGTGGGAGGGGTAAGCATACATCCCCTCAATCCATTCGGCTGATGAGAGAGAGCTCTTCAACGTTGAAATAGCAATAATTTCTCAATTCTCATAATCCCAGTAATGGCTTCCTTCCAAGAATGAGAAATGGGTAAGGAATATTGTTATCATCCCATATTAGCGTTTTTTTTTAATGAGTTTTCGGAGAGTAATGATACATTACAGTTTGTCTAAAAAGGGCGATCACTGATATCGCCTTCTCTGGTGCCAGAAAAACCTCACGAGCGGTTTCGGTTTCCAGATCGATAAGTTAATTTACTAGGAAGACAAGGGAGAGACTGTTGAAGCAATTTGCCGAAATTGGTTTGATTCTAATTTCCGAGGGGATAGACGGCACTACTCCTGAACAAATACACTGAAGGAGGGGATGAAAGTTGGGATGGGGAAGCGCGTTATTAAAACGGGGTCAGCCATACCCCGGGGTGTCTGAGGAGGACCCACCTGCGAAAGGCCCTCGAGGGTCAAATATTCAACTCCTTCAAGATAAATATTGTTCTTGGCTGGGGATATTGTTGACCTTATCTTCCACGAGGCGACGGCTACCGGAACATTATTAAGCCCGATAACCCAAGGGGTGTTACTCGTACGAAACTTTAAACTTCATTCAAACTCCGGCATATGAATGCGTTGCAGTAGTTTCAGTAATCAAACTGCACGGCCTAACATTCATAATTCTGCAATTGTTTCGAAATTGAAGAGGTTTCTCGTCAACTGAGGTCCTCGAATTATAGAAGGAGGTAGCAATGAACGAGGAATCATTACCCAATTTCCATTTCACGAAAAAATAACATAGGCACTATAAATATCATGCACAAGTAACAGTTCACGGAAGATACCAAATTCGATTAATGGAGGAGAATGAAGAAAAATCCGGATCTAAATCTAGAAGAAAAGGAACCAACATATTAATAAAACTAAAAATACGATCGTCATTTCTGACAAATAATCCCTGAAGGGTCGAGAGCTAGTCCACATGGAACTCATTTGTCAAAAGACAGTTTAAGACCCCTGGTTTTTCATCGATAGTTAACCGGCAATCATCCCCAGTTAGTCTCAAACAGCTCGAACGGGTTGGAAAGAAGGCTGTAAAAAACGGGGACCGTTTTTTAATGATTACGGGAAAAGATTGGGTAGAAAGGGCGGTCTCATTATATTGCCCGCATGGAAGGGTCTTTAGAATTAAGAGAATTGTGGTTATATTTGGGTGGATGCGACGTTAAGGATGAAAATACGGCTTTAATGCGAAAGGCGATTTTTTAATATAAAATGTTGGTATTAGTTTGGAAATACCTAAAACAATCAAAAACCCTATACCAATTTAAAAAAAAAAAGTTCTGAGAAAGTTTTTACTCAGCTGTACAAAATACAAGGAATGAACAGTGGAAAGAAATATTAACGAGTCCATTTCGGAGGTCGATGAGAGGACGAGGATGTGAAACAGCTATACACTCGAGAGCTGATCTCTCACTACGATATATTAATTTTAAAAAACCAGAAGTCATGTATGCAGTATTCAATTTGATGCCAACATCAGGTGACGATCTACGAAAGATAAGGAGAACAACACCTATCGTCTTCAAACGATTTCTGATCATCAAACAGGCACAGTCGCGGGTTATTCTGGAAATTAAAAACGCCAGAAACAGACTGATTGAGAGGACCAAAAGAGAACATCACTTTCGGAAAAGTTCTCTTCACAAGAAGTTTTGTTTGATGGTGTAATTAGTAACAGTAAACCAACCCGCTGCTTCTGCTTCTAATTAAAGTTACCTTCCTCTTTCTCTCGACAAGGTAGAAAACCGAAAGGAAGAAACCCCACTTTCTAAAAAAAACCTTATAGTGCTTCGTCCTCAAGAGGGTTTTAAGGTTTAGAAATGTCCTCGAGCGACGCGATATTTTTCCAAGGAATCATCTCTCGTCCTTTACCATCGTCCGACCGTAATGAACCAGCCCGATAAGTCCACTAGGAATCACTGCTTTTCAATCAACGGTGAAATTGAAAACTGTCGACCAATCACTATCTTTTATGTTCCGTCGGTGATGGATGGAAACCCAGTAATTACTGTTTCGTTAAATGTGGTGCATTCAAGAGGTTCTGGATCATTTCCTGAAAATCAACTCCTAATGTCCCATTGAAAGAACAGGGAAACAAAGAGCCGAGTAGGTATTTTATTAAAAGTACGTTCACGAAAGGCAGATTTCCTTAAAACTAATCATCTTGGACCATTTTCTTATTTAATTATTCATACCTATGACCTCTCAAAGTACAGAATCGATATTCTAACTCACCCGACAAAAAGTGCAACGACTCAACTTCTCCTCTCCCGTCCTCTCCTGAGCATAGTGTGTGAATAATTTCACGGAAGGTCACCAAACGCGATCCACCATTGTCTTGCGTCCTCGTCGGATGAATTATTTTCGTTTGCATCTCCAATGAAATGGTCAACAAACCCTCAAACAGAATTACCCGTACTCGTAATGAACCAGGAAAAGAAACCAAGCGAGAGGGGGCCAATTTTTCGTGGTGCATATTAAGCCGAGGAGGAACTCCTGAAACGGCTCGTAGTTTATTTACGGGTGGACGATTGCCAGGTTCAAACGGTTTAGACCTCTTCATTAATTGAATCAATGAATTTTCGGCCAACTTCACCGAAATGGGGTTTGAAGGCCCTTTCAGTCCAGAGTTTATTGATCTTGATGATTGTTGAATGAAGCGGATTTTCGTTTGATTTGTTCATATTACTCCGTTTCTAAACTAAGTCGATACGAAAAATACCACTCTTGAGTTTATTTTGGTCTTATCCAAGAAACCAAAGGTCATGCTGCCAAGATTTGGATCCCAACGTCAAGAAAGAAGTTACATTATAATATTCAATGCATCTACGACATTAAATGTACCCCACAACAATCGATTTTTGGTTGATCGATCATGCTCCTGGCAGTGTGAAACGCCAAGAGCCGAACGCATGAGACCACGGCTCTGACCACGATGTCGTGAGTTGGATTGTGAGTTATCGCGCCCGGCCCAGATATTTCAGAGATCACAAGTGATGTCTTCTTCTCAATACTGCATTAGAGAGAGCAGAAGGAGGTCCGTTATCGAGCTGCTCGGCCCAGTAGCAGGAACTCGCCCTGGATGCCGTCACAAAAGCCTCCATAACACTATTAAAACATATAAAAGCATGGAAGGTACAGCACGGATGGTACTCGAAGCCATCCAGTCAAAAATAAAGTGTGCTTATGTTGACGAGCCCACCTGAGAGGCTTCCTGTTCTAATATATGGAGCGTTTGAGCGGGCTATGGAATAAAGTAATGAATCACTGCTCTTTTGGGGCTCACGATCTAGTAAAACGTAGATATGCACATAATATGTGAGCTGAATAAGTTAAGCCCCGGACTATTTTGGGAATCAACAGGTTTGATCCTCAAAATCTTTGAACGCTACTAGGATACATGAATTACTTAAAAGAGTGAGAAGGATGTTTAACGTCCTACGAACATGAATAAGCGTTTTTTCATGAAGTTTTTGAGTACCGCAACCCTCACTATGCGGGGTCCCTATAAGAGGCCCGAGTCGTTATTGACAAGCTTCGAGTCCTGTTCTCCTTCGGTTGTAAAGTGAAGAAGGTGAAGGGTCTTGATGGGGGTACTAAGGGGCATACGAGTGTCGTACGATCCTTGAGAACACGAAACCAGTGAGGGTATATGCGGTGTAAAGACAGTGTAAAAGACTACGTCGGTAAGGAATCCCCTAAAGTATCATTTACCATATTATCTTCATCGTTAACATGATCTCAAGGCCACATCACTCAGGGTCTGAATTTATATTATTAGCGAAATCCACTTGCTGAGGACAATAAACTACAGAGGTTACTCGAGGTATCACAACTAGCTGTCATCAATCCCTCCATCATTCTCTTCGTCCGCGGAAGTGTCAGACAGGGAAGACCGTTTCACTTGGAATCTCCTCTTCCCTCTCTGGCTTTCCATTTTTCTCCGACTAACCAAACCAATTGAGGAACTTGACTAAAGAGCCTCCAAGGACCTCAGCCCGCAGGAAGAATAACGGCCAGGACGGGAGAGGAAACGCGGGGAGTACAAATTTGTCGACAATAGCTGGTGCCCTGTCCATTGTCCTGAAACGTTCACTCTCGGAACAATACAATTGTACCAATGTTGTACCATTGTAAGGCTTCAGGCTCCACCCACGCGGGCCCTTTTCAGACTCGCGCAGGGCTATTCAACTTCACCTTAATTGAAGGTGTTTTATCTCCTCGGCACTTACTACTCCACTCCGATTGTTTATCTTATATAATGCCCCCTCCTCTCCCATCCCTACCTGCCAAGGGTTTCCAACTCCGTTAATTTACTTTTAGCTCCCCTCGACAACCTCCCACCCACAGCGGCGTTTCCGTCATTTTCAAACATCCAGAGGCCTTGTACCAACAAACGCGCCAAAGCGGGAACCCTTTATGTTTCGAAGTACCGCCAGCACGCTTGCCTTGAGAGACCCTGGTTAATTAAATGAATTCCTCGGAAAGAGGCTTGCTCCAGAGGGTGGAATTCAAAATGTACAACACCGCAAGACTTTTGCTCTTTTATAATAAATTGAGAATAAAATCGATGACGGTGGGATTTCGATTTGTACGCGATAACCACATAATGTTTGACCTTATGAGATAAATAGTATGCTCATATCTGACGTAAGAAATACGGAATACTCTCAACTTCAACGACGAGGTAATTCGCCTGTAATGTAGAAGGTAAGTAAGTTGGTACTACGATGCAAATAACATCCAAGGCAGCTTCATAGAACAACATTGGTGCATACCATAAGTCTTTTTGACGCATGGTTCTCTACCAAGCTAACCGGGCAGATGATTATTTTAATTTCAAGCTGAATAGCCGATAAGAATGCGCAAAACGTGGAAATACGATATCCCTTGAGGCTCCACCCTGTTCTTCTCGCGAAGAAAACGTAATATTTCCGCGAGAACGTTGAAGAAGAAGAACGAGTCAGGGGGTAGCGAAAATGCTAAAGAATTGTTGATAAAGGTGTCGGGGGTAGGAAGGGAAGTCAAAGGGGGGAGGGGGTGCGAGAGCGTGAGTTGCTCGGGAGTTGCCATCTCATTACTCGGGATGTCAGCGAGGAGCGTGATCTACGAGCGTTTCATCCTTTTCCCTTCATCTCCGAGAAGAGGTCTGAAGGTATCCGCAATGTTCTCATGCCGCAATCTACCTACAACCAACCATTTAGTTCTTTTCTTTTTCTACAATTTTTTCTTCCCTCAATGCCGTCTCGAATAAATAAACGGTGAAATTCACATAATTCATTAACGTTGCACATTATACAATAAGAGTGTGTAGTTAAAACGAGAATAATTGGCAGGACTTGCCTGATTTCACTCATCATTAGAAGGTTCTGGTTGATTTGGTTGAATAGAGAGACGGAGCAAATTTTGGAGGAATTTCGTAGGGAAAATGAGAAGCAATGGCGGGCCAGGGCCTCACCTCAGAAAACATTGGCGCAGATAGCTCAACCGACAGGTCTTGTTCCAGCTTGGCGACGAACTCTGGACTCGGTTATTGGAAATCGCATTCAGCAGACACCTGGCAGGCGTATTAGGCAGCCTCCATGTTTCTGAGAACTTATACCACTTCTTCGTCCGTTCAAAACTAACTGAATTCCTCCTACGGTGTTTGCTTCCTTCAACCCCTCAAGGGACAACTTGAGTGTGTGAGGGTCGCTAGTTTCTGCGAATGGCAGTTGTCTAAATAAACTCCTAGATGGTTAGGTCTCGAATACCCACCTCATTACCCGCTCAAGACTCATATTATGCATCTCTGGCTGACTGTTATACCAAGCCTCGTACTCGTTTCTTTCAAAACTGTGATGATTTGTTTATGATAACTATCCTTCTTTTCCCTCATCTCCTTCACACTCTCACGAGAAGGTTGAATTTAACCAGGAACAAGTTTAATTCATAGTCAAAACGGTTCAATTTGACTTAATTCAACTTTGAAATTCACAAATTAATAATTGAATAAATACCGTAAAAATATTTACCTATTTTTTTAATTTATTATTTTTTTTTGTGAGAAAATTTTGATGCAGCGAATTTTACAGTTCAAGCTGAGGTTCCAGAAAATGATGCTATCGGTTTAATGATTTGACTTTTCCAACAGCCATTTCAAAATAACTTTTTACAAGACCATTTTCGCACACTATTATCCGCCGCTTGGGAGGCTCTGTGAGGTCTCTCTGAAAGGATTGTAGTCATGAAATTGTGCCACAAGATAAACACACTTGTCACAGCTCAGCTCACAAATTGTTCCGATTTAAATCACCGATAAATTTACAAATGGACTATGTTCTTTTTTTATGACCTTCGTAACTGCTCTAAGAGGAGTTACTCAGAATTCCTCATATGGAGACACAAAGGAACGTTTCAATAAAGTTATTTCTTTCACCGCTTCATAGATCACTGAAGTTTCACAGCGTATTATCATTTGAAGCGAAAAAGGAGGCTAAAGCCATAAAAGTTGTTCAAGCATCTTCAGTTTCAACACGGAGGGAGGAGAGCCATGAATTTATTCAAGGAGTAAATCCGTAACTGCGGAAGTCTGAGCAGAAGATTTCCATTGGAAAGTCGATGCAAATACTTGGTACATTTGAAGGAGAAAGAGTAGTTTTTCGACTGAGGTACCGCAGAAGTATTTTTGAAGAAGATAAGTGGCGAAGACTTTAGTGGACGAAATAGAAATTTCAGAGCGGACGTTTCCGAAAAGAACGTGATTTTCCCAGGTTCTCCTCACTCCATTAGGGGTGGTTGGAGCTGAGTAAAGTTGAGGCAGAACAAAAGGTCCTATAGGTTAAGAGGGGTAAGGGAAGAACTCGGAATAATTCAGTGGTTTGAATGGAAGAGGATAGTCAGGACCCTGGGAATAAGCGACGGGGTGTAAGGTTTCTTCAATGGAGAGAACGGAAGGGTTTTCGAGTACATTAAACCTTAGTGAGGTGGCGATCAAGGTGGAACACAATGGGACCTGTGCGCGATTGCCCCCCCCCCCCCCTCTTGTCATTCCAGGGAGATTCAATCGCTCTATTTTCAACCTGGATCCAAGGGCACATTGTGAGATTGAGCCGTGAGACAAAAAAACTGCTGTGGCAAAAACGATTTTCCTCTATAAAAATGCCCTTGATGCAAATTACCTTGAACTAAATAGCAGTCTGAATACGAACAACCGAAAGGGTCAGCTAATGTCTTCTGCAATGTGGAAGACCTCAGTGGTATTCCAGGTTCTGTGACGGAAGAGATGAGGATGAAATTGTTGCTGCGTATTGTAAACTGTAGAAGTCACGATTTTGGTTTTCTAAAGAACTTTGAAACTTGAGATACGTAATTTTCATCGCGAGAACGCCCTCCTTATCGTGCGCTGGCTGATCAATTCAGTTCAGACCAACATCTAGTTTACGCTGCAACTTGAGCTCGGAGTTCGTTGTGAGCAAGATATTCGAACACGGGAGCTTGACAAGTCAAGCTCTCCCTTTGTAATCTAAAGTTCACGGTAACAAGAGTTCGTCGAACTGATTTCTCGCTCTTAGGGAAGGAGTTTCCGAAAAGACTGAGCTTCACAGTGATCACGTTGCACGCCGTACCCTTTCAACAACCGATAAAAGCTACCTGAGCTCGCACGCCAGTAATTTTGAGGGAGCTTCACATTCTCAATCCATCCATCCTAAACACACTCGCCACCTCCAAGCAGAAATAACAGCAAAAACAACCACATTAGTCCCTTCTTTGCCGGCTCACACCCGAAATATCGTGAAGTAATTGTACAGCCCTAACGACCTTTCCTGCGGGTCCGACATTTTTGCTACTCGCGCGAAAACGGGTGTTTTTGCTCGCTTTTGGCCCCTTGCCGCTTCTTTCGTCCTAATGGACGCCCTTTCGCACTTCATGCGAAGAGGATTCTCATGAAAAAACACCCTCCTCCGGCGGCCCGTATCGCGTCTCCCTTTATCAATGTTCTTTTCGAGAGGGTTCATGCATATATGTAATTCAATATGGCCGGCAATTTCCAGTGAGAATTTATTCAGGTTATTATGGCCACGATACTACCCTAGCAGAGGGGAGAGAGGCGGCAGGAGATGAAAAAACTAGTTATTCGAGTCAACTAGGCGATAATATTGTGTTGATAATACTCACAAGGGCGAACAACAATTTCTTGTGTTACCAACTAAAGGTTATACCTACTCAACACAAGTCTGGATTTAAATCGTACAAGCAGTAACGATAAAATTTAACGCAGGCCTTCCGATTCAATAAAAACTATCGGTGGACGACTGTGAATAGCAACTACAAACCTAGGGGGGATCCAGAGTACAATTTTGAAGACTAATAACTAAAGAAATGAAATCCAATTTTGAAAAAAATATGAGGGCAGCGGAGAGGAGTTTATATGAATAAGCTCTGTTTTTTCTTCGAGATTTCATCTCCATTGCCTTCATATTAGTCGAATCTGTTCGATAGACAACTATAAAAGAAATATAAATCATCCCACTTCGGCCACATCACAACTGCTGAACCTATCCAACGTCGAAAGGCCACAAAAAAATGAACGATGTACCGTTGAAACCCCGCCTCCCCCTATACTATATTTGGATTCTTTTTTTTTCCTTCCTAAACGGCTTCCAACTCTTCAAAACAGGCCCTTTTCCTGAAATAGCAACACGGAATCATCTTTTTTAATCCTCAACAATTGTAGCTATACAAAGGTTCCCTTCCTACCATTTAAGTTTCCTTGAATTGGTTTAATTCCACGGGAGCGCAGGATTGGAGGAGTTCATAAAAAAAAGGCTTTAATTTGGGGAAAAAACTAGGTAGCTGGAAGTCAGGAGGGCAAGGACGGGTTTTCCGCTATTGAACTGCGGCTCCTCTCTTTAAATGGGACTATTAAGCCTCGCTTGAGTCGAACGCCAGAGCGGTATGAGGTGACAAAATCCTCCCCAGCAACAGCGTATTTGAAATACCCTACGAATTGATATTAATTTTGAAACGAATGATCACAGAGTACGAATCCTATGCATTCCATTACGAAGAATGTTGAGCCTAACGCCCATTAAAACCTATAAATCGTTACCGTGTAACTGTTATTTCTGAAGTCTAAGAAGTCAGCGACACAATCGCAAAACTCCTATTCCCCAGGAAGCGGGCATTATGTTACCGCTTTCCTAACAAAATCAAAGGGAGTCCACAACACGTCAACAAAAACTTCTCTGGACCGATAGTGAGGTCTTGTTCTCGCATTGCTGTTTCCCCAACATTAACAGCGAGTCAGTCACACGATAGCAAAAACTCCTCAAAGCCTGATGGCACCAGTTGCAGGAATGGGACATCAGAGTAATCACCTCACAGGCTGGCCAGAACTATGAATACAGACATTGATTGGGTGTGGATGTAAAAGAGGGATCCCAAAGGAAGAGGAGCGGCTATGAGAAGGTTAACCACTCGTGAGTTACGGTACCCCACTTCAGACGGTGAGTGTTGTAGATGGCGTCCAAATTACCGGGTATCGTATTTCATTCCCATCTCAACCCTTTTGTGTACAACACTCGTATCCTACGTGATCAGGTAGACTCATTCAACACCCGGCATTCACGGCACATAGAAAATCACTCGAAATGATCTATGAGAAATCGTTTGGAGATTTATGTCTATTGCGCCTTATAATCCCAACTAGGCCTCCCAAGTCCAATTACGCTAACTAAAAAAATATAATCGTGCGTGGGCAGCTGGAGCCGTATAACACCCCACGTATAAGGGTAGTTTGCTCGAATTTCTCCTTTAATTCAGCGTCCTCAACCACCCACTCCCTGTACAACCATGGGTTCATGATATGAGTAGCAGTATAAAATCTTATTAAAAAATCGTCTGCACTTGAATAAGACCTGTTGAAGTTCCATCACCACTTCACCTTGTTCACGTTGCAAAAAAGAAGAAGGAAAGAAAGCTGCCCCCGGAAAATAAAGAGTGGAAAATGATAGGTCCGTTCATTAGCTCAATTTCCAATCATCTGTTTCTGACGTCTTCATCGAAAAGGGAGAAAATGGGAAATCCCCCTCGTTCTTTTCCTCTAAAAATGAATACAACGATTTTTTTCCTTGCGTACGAGCAATGGTGGGTATGAAAGGGTCTTGTAACTCCGCAAAAAAGGGGAAGGATCAAAATTCCAGCGCGGGGATCACGATGAAGAAAAAAGGGTTGAGGCTACTGTTTAATTAAACCACGTGCCTTCACGTTCTTTTACCTCAACTTCCTAAACTGGAAATTTCATTGACCCAGTTTTAGAACCATACAAGTTGTACTTTATGGACCTGAAGTGGGATGAAAGAGTTGACAAAGGCCTTACACAAAAAATGATTGATAATTTTCGGTGATTGTTTTTTCTAAAGGAGAGCGAATAAACGGGGGACGATTGAGCATCAATTCACTGTATTCTCCCAAAATACTTTATTTGTGCTATACTTCAACTAGGAACAAATAAGATGATAAAACCCCTATTGAAAAGTTGGGTCACGTTCTGAACTGATACCTAAATGAAACTAGATGCGGACCAATAGGACCTACCACTCTTGTTCCGCTCTGACTGACCAAATAAGGTCGTAATCCCTTCATTGGTGGTTAGTGACGACTATTAAGGAAATATCAGACCTCGTCAACAGCAGCTGAAAATATCACCCTCCTTGCCTCCTTGTGGAGGACTCACACCGAAAATACAATCAGGAACTAGGATAATTATCCATCTTATCGCTGGTTGAAGCTATTATTTAAACGTCTTCGTGAGGTCCCCAAGTACGGGTGGGCGACTAGTAACAGTCGTAGGACAGTTAACTTCCTAATAGGGGTAGATGAAACGCGACGTATGTTGTCCAATAATTACACAGCAGTTGAAAGTCATTTCGATTGAAACTTCATTTTGAAGAATACTCACCATTTATCTGTTGTGTTGGGGTCACTGTAGTCCGGTGAACCACTTCTGTTCAACCTGAAAGGAGAAACGAACCGTTAAAACCTACACAGCACCTCAAAAAAGTAGATTCAGTATATTCATTTAAATTATTCGAAAAAAGGGAATACGGTTGACTAGAGAGAAGAAAAACCGTCCAGCACTGACAAGGTATATACCAATTGGGAGACTCTATGAACAGTTTTTTTCTGAACTCATGAAATTCGCTCAACTGAATATCAAACGCTAAATGCGTGCAGAATACAGAAGCGTATGAGTCTCACCAGTGAGGCGTAGATAGTATCCGAGAGGTATTTGAAACCAGCGTGGAAAAGCTGTGAAAAGGACGTTGCAGTTGAATGCAATGAGAAGTGATTCAATTTAAAAGCCTCGATAAATTGAAAACCACGATGATGTAAAAGACGGAACGGAACCGAGCTTTGTTTTTGATAGGTACATTGATGATGAACTGCATATGTGTTCCAGTTTGGCTGAATAGGTAGATTCTGTTCGTATAAGGCTCGAGTCAGGCGGAAATTTCCGTGGATTTATTCACAACCGGTGCACGATTGGGCGATTCCAGAGAACCGGTCGGAGCGAAATTATAATTGACACAGTTGAATCGTTCCATAGTAAACAAAACAGTTAACGTCTATGAGATCAACGAACATTTGTTTGCGATTGATCGTAACGAGTGATGTAGCAACTTCTTTTTTCGCGAGTGTGCAAATTAATGAGGATTCGTGACAAGTTCGTCAATGTTCAGCCTTTCAGGGCTATATATGCTATTTTCATTAAAAAAAATGAACTTTGAGAGGCAAAGTGTCCAATGCGTTCCTCACCGTAATTCAAAGAGGAAGTTCACACTTATTAGGGAGAGCTCACCCCACTGGTTATGCTTACCCCCTCCCCCTCTTAATTCAGCATGGCTTATATAGAGAGTAGGTAAGCTACTCCATCTAAGTACCAGCGACAATGTGAGGCACAAACGTGGACATTTTGAAGCTATTTACTCATTTAGAATCGATAAACATGTGACTACTACGCCAGGCCCGTCATCATTGAATTCACAATCAAGATCAAAGAGTGCCTCAATATAAATACAAAATAAAAATAAAAATAAATCAATGACAGCCCTACCTATTCAAACCATAGAAGTTGAGTTTGGAGAGCGTACATTTCACACGTTTAAACCGCATGCTTTCACGCTAGAAACTTTTAAAACAAGAACGTTTCATGATTTTCCGAAGAGTAAGAGTCCTGTTATTCCATAAACTATTCCTTTGAAATTTTTCTCCACAAGCCCTAATTTCACCCCCAAATGCTGCATGACTAGAATTTTATTATTCAGAGCCGAGGAAAGATAGCGACGGAACTGACAATTGAGTGCAGAGCCTCATTCTTTTCCCGTCGGTTTGCGTGCTAATGAACGTTATTCGAGTATCATAACCCTTCCTTTTGATTGCAAAGCCTTATCTCTCAACCGCACAACTTCGCCGGGGGATGCTTTTTATCGATCTCAACCCTTCTCTTTTCCTTATCCTTTACGGAATACGCGTCGCTTCGAAACCCTTCTGTTTTCCAAGGGGAGGGCTCCCGAATAAGAGCTGACGTTACAACCTTGAATTAATCAAGACAACTCCCTTCGTCACAAATTACGATACCGCAATTTTCATAAAGATCCCGTCTCTAATGGCATCTTTGCGGTTCATAATTCCCGTTGATGCGATTATACCTTCAATTTATTAGACAGACTGGGATTTACTTCGTTTCATGTACCGAGATGGAGTTTGAGTAACAAAGTTGAAGATTGACTGTAAAATGAGGAATAACCTCCCGAAACCATCAAAGTAAGGTATATTAAGGATGACGAATAAGAGGGACAAAGTATACTACTTATGGTTAGTAGTCGAATGCATCTGTCACATTCTTTGAACAGGTTTTCCTAAGTTTTTCAGCTGCAACAGTTGATGCGACATGAGTGCAGTGAGTACGGCATTGTTTCATTAGCAGGTGGTTGACGTTTACAGGCAGGCGTGGTTTATAATATTCATCTTCTTCGCATAATTTCGGTTTCATTATTCATTCCGTGCCTTCGTTCATCGTCGAGGCGTTCCATCATCATCCTCGGCACGCATCATAAGGACAACTTCCGGAATCTGGTGCCTTATATACCTTCCTCTGATTTAATAATAGCCAAGTGGGACCTCGGGCGTTAGAGAAGGGTTTTTAAACCACGGAGAACAAACGGGTGAAGGAGCCCGGCCGTGAGATATGGCTTCCTGCTCCCGGATAATTAGGAGGGTAAGGGCTGCCCTCTGACGGTGGAATTAGCGTCGAAGCCCCGCATCCTCTTGGCGCTGCCACTACCTTCTTGGAAAAAATAATATAAAGTCTTTTGTGACAACAATGCTGCTAACATGCCAAAAACCCGACTGAGGCACAACCTCGAGTGAGAGATCATGGCAATTAAGGACGGATTCCCCGGCCGAAATTCGGAAATATTATCTGTGCTCGCTCAATATTACTGAATGATCAAATGAGGAAAGCGATGGCAGGTTATCCTATCACCTCCAGCTTCTACACTGATTTGGACGAGCGAATACTTAACTAATACACTGGGGCCTGGAGCTGGAGGATGTATGCTCCAATCAATCCAAAGTTTTGATGAACTATTCGGGAATGGAGCATAAGTTCAGAGAGAAGTATCATTGACCGTGGCAGAAAATATGGTCGGGGTTGTATTATCAGTATTAGGATCCTTGTATTATCAGTATCATGATTCTACCAAAACCGTGGAAACAGGATATGAGCATATGCAAGTTCCGGTGAGTACCTCAATTGCACAAGGGTCTTGGTTGCCGTCGCTCCAAGGATGTAAATAACAGAGAATTAACATGAACCTCTTAAAGCAATGCCCTCTCGAGCAGATCTTACTCAAGTCGCTTGGTAGCGTCAAATCCCTCTTTTTCAGCTGCTTCGTCCCCTCAAATCCTCGCATTTCTCCACGAGAACAACCCCATCCAACGCGTTCCACGGCCATTAAACCGATTTTCACTCAACGGCTGGAAGCAATTTGTCGCCACGTCAGCGCAGCCAACGTTTTTCGTGGAGGGAGCTCTGAACGCGCTATGTTCACCAGGACGTTCCCCATCACTCCTCAAAGCTTTTACACGGTCTCGGAGTCGGTAAATGTTATTTTTACTGCGGTCGGAGTTATTTATACGGATTTCAAACGCATATTTCACAATGAAAGTCCGCTCCACCTCATAAAGTTCCGTAGGTGCCGACCGTTTAAGCTCAACGCCTGGAAATTGACGAGCAGTTGTTCACGGTTTGCATAAGTACGCTAAATTGTTGAAAGGAGCAGGGCACGTATTCTACGAATCAGGCCATAATCTGTTTTCTCATCGTCAGAACTCAAGATGAAATGCCAGCAGAGCTGTAATAAGGATAGCTTTAGGTCGGAAAAAAGAGCCATGGCCGTTTCGTAGAGCCAAATTCAATTCCCTTCAACCAGATAAAATGGAAGGGGAAAAAACCTTCATTTGAATAATAGTAATAACTGTCGTAAGGTCTTTTTCGCTTGAAACAAACTATGGTAGTTGAAAATTGGAGGCAACGCCAAGTTGAGAGAAAAGGCTGGAAGAAAAGAATAAGAAGGTGTAGAATAAAGGACGCCAGGAGTATCGCGATTTCCCTATATATTATACCACCTTTTCCTTCTCCTATCCCTTTCCCTTCAGAGTGGTCTTTACGGCCTTTTTTAGAGGAGACCTATACACCCTTCAGGGTTTTGGATCGGAAATAACGGCCTAGGAAGGGGAGGGGGTGAAAGGGAAAGCTTTCCTAGGATTGGTTTCGCTCTTCTCTTCTTCTCACAGTCTTAGCGAAAGGCGGAGAGGACGGTTTAATTTATTTTCCGAGATTTCATCAACGTGAGAGAAGCATTTCGGCGAGGAGAGAAACATTATTCTTGAGGGTAGGTTGTGGCTCCTACCTTCCCCCTCGATCCGTTTGGTAAGGGCGGTATCTTACGAGTTTTCGCACTTTGATGACGTCGCAACCCCCAGTTGACTTGGGACTCCCTACTGAGCCAGGAAATGCGTGGTTTGGGCTGCAGTTTTCTTTCATTGAAATCAAAATATATAACTGTGAGTATTTCTGTAACCATAATAGTGCAAAATAGACTGACCGAAAACACGTAGTTATGATTCGTGTTCACCATTGGAGGGGGAGGGGGGTGGGGGATTTTATTGGACAAATATAAGATATACGCTATTTTGATGTGGAAACCACAGAATTTGCAACTTGAATACTACGAAAATGTTAAGCGAGCTAGATTTATTCGAAATGAGATAATAATATCCAATGAGGCCAGGACGACATTAGTGTCCCGGCCCTCGGGTAGGGCACGCTTTAGGTTCCTGACCACAAATGCAAAGACTTGTTCACACACGCATATCAAGATCAAAAGAATGTTCACCGCTCCTGCTTCAATCAGAAGATCGTTATCGCGTATATTCAAGCAGTTTTTACTTGAAGAAAACCCGTAACGGACTTATGTATTCCGCCCCTCCAGGTTTTCCCCCGTTTTTATCAAGATGAGCGCCGAAGAAAGAACGTTATCCGTTACCATATTTAATACTGAATAATTACTAACGTAAAGAGAGTGTTCAAAAGAAGGAAAGACTGGGCTTTGAGTCACGAAAGGCTGTACAACAATGTGAAAAGTCTGTCTTCATGGAAAACGGTCATAGTTGGAGGAATTTGCCAATTGAAAGTGTTAGCAAGAACTCTAATTAGCTCTATTTTTCTTCATCTCTTATCGAATACTCGGCCAAGTTACCTCAATTTGCCTGAAGTGGTATTTTCACCATATGGCAAGAAGAGTTTTACAATATCAACCAGGTTCTTGTATCCATTAAAATCATTAATGTCAGCAGCAACCAGTACGTTACAAAAGGAATCCTTGAGAAAAGTAGTATAGCCATTCTTTGAGCTAGATAATTCAGGTATCATTCGAGGCGAATGAGAATCTCTGTTCTGAAGTCGTGGGCAGGTGAACAATCAAAGGCGCAGGCAGGAAAGAAGCACTTGGATGCAACACCCTTTCTTGGAACGAACAAAGCGCATGAGATTCAAAAGAACAAAAAGATGATTTGTGGAGGGTTGTAATTTCAAACTAGACCCCGGCGGCCGGTCATGTAAACCGCAACTTCCGATGATGATCGTTCCGTGTCGGAAAGTCTTTTTAGATGATTCCCACTCTCTTCGTGTCTCTAAAAAGGTACCATGAGGCAGGACACCTGTCGGCGAAATGATATAAATTGAGAAGGCATTAGGTGCACATGTGTCCGTTGAATTGTTGATACGTTTACACACATGAAAGAAGTCTATTCACGTCAGAAGGGAACGCGCGCAATGAAAGGAGCCGGGTTTCGACCATATGCGGGCGTGTTCTTTACTGTTCAATGAACCACATCGGCCGTCGGCAAGCGTAACCAAACTCTGGGCAACAAAATGCCTTCTGAATGCGACGAAGCTCGGGTCAGGCTATTAATCGAAATTCTACCAACGTCGTCAAGACGATACTTTACAGATTCAGCGACGTTCAACGCCATCCTAACTGTTGAATCACCAATGAACGAATCAGGGAATACCGTTAATATGTGATGATGCTTGCTTTCATTTGTCTCGACGGTGATTTATCTATTATACCGAACAACGAGCAGAACACATCGAACCAGACGACTTTGTAACGCCTCAATCAAAGTATTATTCAGGATTCAGGTCTGCTTCAATGGAAGAAGCATTATTCCTGCAGGACTTATTCTTAGTGAATAGCAAGGATAAATTGCAGGATCTGCCACAAGCTGTACTTCAGGATTTGTGCAAAGTTTACGTGGGCCACGACCTAGAAAATAAGACCTGTACTGTGATGAGCAGAGCCTGTATTCACCAATAAGCGCAAATCATCTTATGGGAATGCATCTAAATTTACATCTATTTACGTGTCTTCTCAACAGTGACAGATAGAGGAGACGCAGGTGTCGAGCCTGATTACTACAGCACCGCTGCTGTGATGTACAGTCTCCAACCTGCGTCTCCTCCATCGATCACCTGGAGTTGAACCGTTTTAGTATATGATTCCCCTTCCGCGCTCAGGCGTCGTGGTTCGAACCGCAGGAAATCATCTCATACAGTACCATGATAACCTCAACCACATCAATATTGCGCTCGGATCTGGTTAAACCCACTAATTTGAAGGTAGCGAGTAAGCATGGAATGATCGCAATGCCAACATAGGTAGGATATCCTGAGATTCCACTCTGAAAACCAAACACGTCTTCGCATTTGATTCACCACCATTTGAAACGTCCTCCATAAAAAACGCTAAGTGTCATTTTCTCCTCATAAAAATATTAGCACACGTTCCTTTAGCCTTTGAGTTCTTTGATAAAATATAATCTAAATCCCCCCCCCCCCCTCCATAAAAAAAAAGGAAATTGATTTCAGCCTAAGTAAGTCCTAGGTAAGGCCTAGGATAAGTAAAGCAATATCAATCAATTAATCTTCTAACTTTGCTGAAGACATGTTTAGCCACCATGAACGAAAACAACGTAGCGTTGATACACCAACGGGGTGTCCAGCACCCCAGAGCATGTTTACGGCCTCACAATCCCACATTCAAACACCACCTAACTCCATATTCATGATAGATACTCGTATTTACGTGTCCGTTAGAGGGCAGTATGTCATCACATATTCAATTTCTGAAGCTAAAAATGAATTGAGAGGTCTCGTTATAGATAGACATTGAACGGTCTCGGGATGCATGATGGTGTTGAAAAGAGTCGGGGATTCTGTCAAGGTAGCGCAACGCCCGAGGGGATGGGAGGTTTTGGAGCGGCTAAACGGAAATGAAAATGCAGATAAATCAGCAGGCAATACTGGTTAATATAGTACTCGTGGAACGGCTGTGATTCATATCATTTAGAGCACCAACTCTGTCCCCTTTTGAACAAAATACATAAATAGGGCTCTAAGAGCAACTCAAACCATGTTCTGGGCCAAAACTGGGGAAGGCGTCGAATATCAAAACTACTATTGCTCTCTTTGTAGTTACTAACCCGGAGTCAGTTTCCAATAAGGCGTCCTTTCATTTTGGCCGGAATAAACGTTGCATCGCTTCACTGAACGATCGGTATCAGAACTGGCTGTTATCTTGGCAGAATTCAATATAGGTGGTTTCTAGCTGAGGGGGGTTACATGGGTTTTCATCGCCCCCATTCCGCTCACCCGTTCAATACAACTGGGAAAGAAAGATAAGCCCTTGGCGTTACTATCTTTCGGTTTTCACCCCTCTTCGCCGCTTTCCCAACTATTATGTCGACTCCTCTTTTTTCCCCTATCCAACCAGCCCAGGTGATATGAAACGGGACTAGCCAGAAAAGGACACGAGACTACGTTCATAAATCTGAAACTCTCTGACGTAACTTTTATAGAGGAAAACACGCGTTTACGACCAACTCACACAGACCGTTGGCAGATAGAAGGGCAAGAGGAGCATAAACTACTTTACGTTCACGTAGGCTGTGCAGCAAAGTAGAATTTTTTCCTCTCCCTGGCTAGCGTTTACGGGGCATCATATAATAGTGTTCCCTATATGAAAAAAGTTGATATGCACCTCACTCAGCCATCATAATGAAATTTGATATTACTTGGTTGTCAGTATAGGCAGGCAGTGCACTAGGAAACATTGGGTAGATCTGACAAGGTGTGTACTGTGACTAGGCTTGGATCTACATAGGAAGTTGCGACTCATTAATGATTGCTAGATATTAAGGCATACTCGTACCTTCTATGAAATTTCTAGAATTCTTGCTAAGCTGAGTCTGAGATGAAATAGTTCGTTTCAGCCTTGGTTGTGGAGCCTAGATACCATGTTTGGATGCGTGCACCTACAGAGGCTATAGGTGTTGTTGTCTCAACCTTTAACAACGTTCTGTTGAAGAAACAAACATCCGAAGACGCGTCTTGATAATATATGATACCCATGACAGCGAACCACAATGATGTAGATAAACACCGGCAAGTTGCTGCAGTAAAAGCATCATTCTTAAAGCACTGGCCAATGGCTCGGGCCAAAGAAAAAATAATATAAGATCATTCCGGAATGTACAGCAGGATTAAAGCATGCGGAGGGCGTATCGTCGATTTGATCATGATAAAAAGATCTAAATCTAGACAATAATTTGGAATTTTGTTGGAATGAAACCACATTTATGTTATCGCTGAGACAAGGGAACAAATGCAGTCAGTCAGACGGAAGCAAGACCAAATTTGTTCACGGTTTACTAACCGTCTAACACGCAATGTTACCTCGCTTCCAATTCCGCTTGGGTGAAATACCGTCACCAGGACATTCGGGTTGCTAAAGGCGAAATTCTAGCCTGTTATCACGACTCAATATCAAACCAATAGATAATTGGCAGTGTTCACTCTTTCACTCTTTCAGGTCCAATAAGCAGAAGCATCGTCCTGCCCTAGGAAGCCTCCCAAGTAATCATACAACCTCAAGATTTACCAACCAACTTCATTACTCCAGAACCTGCCTTCCTGTATTACCAAGCCGCAATATAACCCTAATTAACCCTCCGCTGGCCGCCTAAGTTGAATTAATAGTAGGGTATTGATTCCTGCTGTAATCGAGAACCACCAATGACGCCCATGTTCGGATTAATGGCTTCCAACGTGGAGTGTCCTCAACAAGGTGACCATGATTACCTCAATTACCGGTCGGGTGCATACTGATACCCCTCAATACATCAGCGGGATTGAACCTATGACCAAACTTGTGTGTGCATGCCGTGATAAACGCAGCGACAACTTACAGAAGGAACAAACCGTCGAAACGGGCACTATAAGATTCGAACTGAAGACAAAATGGCAGAAATCTCTGTTCACTCTTGTACGAGTGATATCGGTTGTTATAACATCCTCTCTTCATGACTCCATGTCGTGATGAAAGAACGGACACAAGAAGAGAACCACCACAGTTGAGCACAGCTTCGTACGAAACATCTGCGAGTTAGTTATGGGGCATTGTTTCCTACTTGGGACAGAAGGGATCCGATGAGACGGTTCAAAATTGAGAAGAGTGATAAATCATAACGCTTTTCCTCCATCAAGGTTGACAGTTTTATCAATGGAAGCCCTTCTCTTCAACCCAGATTAAGACCGAAGGGAATTGATGAGCGAGGAAACGGGATATTTTAGAGCTACGGGTGAATAACTAAGCTTCAGAATCGAGTCAAAGCTTATTTGAAATTTGAATTTTTCGCTCGTGAAAATTCGCCTTTTTTCATTTTTAGTACACAGTTGAGCCCTTTCATTTGTTGTGGCGAAAAAATAAACAGATGGCGTCTTTTGACATGCCCTTCGTCAAGCTTTGACGAGCGCTTCCCATTAATATTCCACGACTTGGAAATGATGTTTTTCGATATGGTTTCGAAGAAAGAAATGGGTACTCCACAATTACACCCCCTGTCAGAGACCACCCCTCAACGGGGTGCGGTGAGTAATGTCACACGAAGGAAATTATTCGACGTCGGCCGTATCCGAAATTGATTATTCATGGAACATCATTAGAGGATTTACGGACGGGTACGCGTGAGGGGGGGGGGGGGTATAATGACTTCGAGAGGATCGTTCCTAAGCATGGACCTGGGTACGAATTCTGCTGCGTCTAATGAGAAAAACACAAATCCGGATATTATAAGTAGACGCACTCACCTTACACTACTGTCATAACCATCAAGTGAAACAGTTAGCTAAGTAATAATTTTGGAAAAAGATGTAAATGATTATGGTCCATTGTGAGTTTGTGGATCATGATGAACTCGTTAAAGAGGTATTCACGAGTCCAAACATTCTTCGTAGAGCGTAAATTATTGGTATCCATATAAATCGATTTCAGTGGAAAATGACGGCCTACGTGTTGGAAATGTTGAGAACATCATGTGAATGCTTGGTGCTCATTTTCACTTATACCCTGGCGGTTGGCCAAGAAATGAGCAAGGCACAAATAGAATGTAAAAAGAGTTGAAATATTTAGAGCTTTATTAAGGTACTTTTTTGGTCCGGATGGGGGTAGGGTCGAATCTACCCATTAAGGAAGGCTGAGTTGATCAGGGAAACCAAAATATCATGGTGTGTGGCCATCGGGTTGAGGAGATTTCAGGACAATAGAGTTCTAGGGTGTAGGGTCAATAGGGTTCTAGAATTGTTTTTTGGTTACGAGTAAAATGTTTTCTACGAATGAAACTACAATAATAATTGTTGTTGTATTTATTGACCCTTGAAATGAGGAATAATAAATTCTTCTTATAACAGACGCTTAACCTCAGGTATTTTCCATGACCTGCCTCTAATCGATAGATACCTGCACTACTGCCGACTCTACCCAATTCAAATTGAAATATAAAGAGTTGGTTAGCCTTCATGTTTAGCGGTCAAAGTCGACTTTTCGATCAGTTACAACAATGATTCATGATCATTGCGAATCATATTTTCGTGAGTCTTGCGTTCTCATCGGCCATGGAACCGACTATGATGCCTCTTCTAAGCGGTGAACCAACTCTGACGAGGTTCTATCGAGGGGTCGATAAAAGATCCCATTCCTCCCGCAAAGAAGGGAGGGGTTTGATAAGCTTGGCAAGGAGAGCAATAATCCTTCGCCGGCGAGAGGGAAACGCGTTTGCATGACTGTAAATACAGAGATGGAGTTTACTCATATCGTGATGTAGATTACCCCGCGGAAGCTATATCCGAGAAACGTTCCACCCCCGAAATCGCGTCTAGAGAGAGCGAAAAGGGGGTCGCAGGAAAACGACACCTTTTTGGCTAAACGTCGAGCTAAGCAATCAAGCGGCTGTAATATACTGCACGAAGAGAGTATGAATTTCATTTTTATCGAGGCAAAATGGAAAAACTTCTTACACTACTTTGTGAAAACAACTTATGACCTAAGTACTCATCTTGTCAATTGAACCAATCGATAATCTCGTCAGCCCGACTGTATGTGGCTGCATTTTTAATATTTATATCACAGGGAAACACTTTTTTTTTTTCAAAGAGACAACCACAATTTAAAAAAAATGAATCTGCGGAAAATCTCGCATTTTTAATTTAAGCGAATGATTCCAAATAGCTAGAAGTAGCGTAGACATCCGATTCACCCTCTCAAGACGCACTATAAAAAGCAAAGATGGAATGATAGGGCGATTAGCTCGAGTGTCGGCAGCTCTGAACCATACGTTGGGAAGTTTCCCAAACCCCTCGCCCGTAGCTCAGTTTCATGAATAGGATAAAGAAGAGAAAGGGCACAAAAGAAGAAGCGAAATCCTCTCCTCACTGCCCCCGGCTCATATTCTATTAGGGCCCGTACCTATGTATACAGTACAGCACAATGATGTCCCCAACAATGTCACGTCCTCTTTATCTCGTGTAGGGGCATGCCAACCTATTCTGACTAAACGAACCTTGTAAGCAGGTGCACCGAAGGGTCGCTTTCAACAAGGAGGGACTGGAAAATCAACTATTACCGAACTCGAATTATCTTGAGAGCGTGAGAATCTGATTTATTCAACCAGATTGTCAATCTCGTATCACAAAACTTCGATGAAGCCCAAAACCGTGCCATTTTTGTGACTCATCTTACTTATTAAACCAACTACCGCGCTATAGCTCTCGTGTGTTGTGACTTCACGAAAAAGGGACAATAGGAAATTTAATTGCTATAACCAGGAAAAGGCTTCCCGGTGACTAGAATCGTTAAAACGCTCGGACTTAAAAACCGTATTCAAGAGAAAGCGAAGAGGAAGTCGCTTATTCGAAAGGCAATAAAAAGGAATGACGGACTCATTCCTGAGGAGTTTTCCTTTAAGGTTGGAAAAGCGGATTGCGGAACGGACAAAAAAGGGACTCAGATCGAATCCAGCTCGTTTCCACGGCCCACTCAAATTAATTAATTACAAATTCTGTTTACAGTCGAAGAGAAGCTTCTAATTTATTAGGGAAGTGGGAGGGATCACACAGAGCATTCCTGTAAGGGTTGTCCCAGCGGGGAGGAATAAAATCAAGAAATTTACTGCGGTCTTGCCAGAGAAGGGATTACATTTGAGGGTTTCAAGTCGTAAAACCTCACACTTTCCAATGAAATAATTAGTTGGAGAGGATGAAATGACTAAGGGATTTAGATTAATGAAGCGCCCTGCAGATATACAACTTGCAGTACCCATATGAGAAGAAATTGTTCCTAAGGAGAGTGAGTGACATGAGCAGGTACCAGTTAGTTGTCGTGGACATAACCAGCCGTCAAGGAGGAGGATTACTAGCGAACTAATCTTCCGAGTCTCCTCGTAACAGGTTCTTGGAGTAAAATCCTACTTCAACGCCTTCAGAAAGGCTCGCTTTCAAGTCAAGCTTAGTGAAAATCGATAATTCAGTGACAGCCGTAAATAGCGTCCAAAGTTCAACATCCCCGTGAGAGCTCCAAGAATTTGGTTGAATAATAATTAACTGATAGAAATAACCGGCCGTTTGAAAAATAACAAACAATATTGCAATCCACGAAGTAAGCGTTAAGAATTAATTAATTAGTTATTAATTTAATTCAGGAAAGTCATACGTTTTACAAAAGAAGCAATAACGCCCATCCCTGCGGGGCGCTTCGTGCTTCCTTCGATGTGAACTTGGGAATACTAAATACTGGATGTCTTCAGTGGTGGAAGGCCATTCCTGACCAATTACCTAAATCACTTGATATAAAATATTACCTGAACGAACAGCGCATATTATGTGCAGCGTTATCTACATTGCACCTGATTTGTCCACAACCACCATTTCCGCGGGCACATACCGCATCACTCTCTCGGATGCAGGGGCTCAAACGCGATGAGAAACTGGGGCCCGCCGCAAGATAAAACAGGATAAAAGGGGAGTCGAAGGCATAAATAATAAAACAGAAGCCCGTACAAGCAATAAAGATAAGAACGTGGTCCCGATAGTGGAAGACGGATTCGAGAGGTGAGAAAGGTCAGAGAGGAAGCGGACCGCAAAAGCTGGAAAGTGATGTTTATCTCTGGGATAGGTGACTGTTTCCCACCAAGTTTATGGCAAGTTTTCCTTCGCCAAGTCTCATCTTTTCCCTCCGAAAACTTCCACGGGTTTTAACACGACTTAAACACACGGCAAGTAAACAACGTCGCGGAGAAGGCTCCATTTAATTAACCGGGCTTTCCGAAACGCTAATAGTGGCCCGAAGGTGATAAACCAAGTTGGAGGAAATTTTAATTAATTCTGCATACCTCCTCATTAAACTTTTCAACAAAAGATATCACAGCCTTGTTTGAGAAATTTCGTAGAACAACATAGACTTCAAAAGTGTCCCCAAAGTATCATAGGTGCTGCCGCTACCTATGAAAACAAAGAGTTTATTGATACAAAGTTAACCAGATGTATTGGTTGGCCCAGAGCGTATATTTATATCCCTCGATCGTTAATGAGCATATGAAATAGATATCCACAAAAATACAAACAAATACGTCCTGGTAGGCGTATAAATTCAACAGATCAATCTGTATTTTCGTAGTTGTCACGATAAAACTTAAGTTTTTCCAAATAAACAGGTGAATATAAAAAAATTAAAGTTGAATCCAAAAAAGTTATATTTAGTCCAGAAATCTTATAACAATATTACAATTGAACACACGAAAATACAAATTTTAGCGCAGTGGGCAGCATTTCCAGTAGGAAATCCTACTATTTGAACTGATTTTTGTTGATTTACTAAAGGAAGAAATACGCTATTTGGTGATGCACATATCAGGGATTTTTAGGGAGGTGACCGTTAATTTTCGTCCTTATCAAGATGATGTCGGCTGATGAACATCGTAGACAGTATTCACTGTTGTACAACAACTGTTCTGAATGAGATGCGTGTCAATCAAAAACGTATCAGACCCTTCAGATGTGATTGGGAGGAAGAAAATAATCGAGCAATGATACTATACACAAGAAACATTCACTAAACCGAATAAAAAAAGCGCGCATATCTTTTGACGTCGTCCTATTGTAACCGCATCTGCTCTATCTAACCCTCGCGATTTAGGAAGGGGACACACAAGAAGCGTAATCAACTGTCCCATTCAAGTGTTTACTTATAGTCCATTTGATTTCATTGGTGTTCATCTTTTTTTGAGTATCGGCAAAAAGAATGGAATATTATACCGAGAAAAAGGGGTTGTCTTTTTGGAATCGTAGGGCCCCTTTTCGAATTAGTGACAGCTCATGAACCCCATTCGCCTCAGCTTGGCCATAGTTGGGGTTGAGAATAGAGGATGAAAGAAGAAAGCATTCTAGAATGATGTGAAGATAGGAAGAAGTTTCGTTTGCTGTTCATTTTTTTCAGTAAAGAAAACTTTGAATCACTTGTGTTTAATTGCTCATTATATCTAAATGATACACGTATCATTTCAATGGAACGGGTTACGCTGCTAAATACCGATGACCGAACTCAACAAACTTCCCCTTCCGAACTAACCAGCGAAGAAGTCACAAAAGAGACACTAAACAATACAAGTGCTCAGAGGACGTTGGTGCGTGTTCTATGGTTTCCAGCCGATGTTTTAAATCTATAAATCACTTAAACGCTTGGGAGGGTTAAATTATCCTCGTAGGACACCCCTACACATTGATTATGATTTACAACACATTCTACGCGCGTGCACTCGCATGTGAGCTGAAAACAGGGAACGTGTTTACTTACGACATTATTACCTCCGTAACAATGAGTTGTGTGAGAATGCGGTCGGGCTGAGGGTGAGGGGTGGTAATTTAAATCGGAGCAATCTATTATATGAGCTCATTAACGGGGCTATTGCCAGTGCTCGTCTGGGAAGCCTCTAAATTCTCTCTATTTTAGTCGTGAAAACCTCGTTGTTATTTGAGAGAGATTCGGGAAAACCGCAAACCAGAATTGGGCCACCTCATTACCTTCAATCCCCCACCCCCCACATAGGTCGCTGGTGTTTCACCCAACGTGTATCCTCCCTCGTTTCAGAACATAGGGTTGATTGATCATCATGTCCGCAAATAATGAAATCCCGAAGTAACTCGAAAAATGGCATGGATTGGCGCAACATGACCTCTCATTTTGGTTGGTTATTTCCTAAAATTTTTTTCTTGACGTTTCAAGGTGTCTAGATCAAAATTAGCGAATGTCCGTCCACCGACCGCCGTCCACTCCAACTTTGGTGGTAAAAAAATTTCTAAAAATCTAAAATTTTGATCAGGGACCTGTCTGTTCTAGTTGGTCCTCGAAACTTTTCAACCCGATCGGACCAGATTTGAGTGGGGTAGGGGTCAAATGTGTATCTATTAGCTATTTTGAATATGTGTTTTCGAGATTTCTGGTACCTAGGCGTGTAGAGTATCATTTTCCACTAAATTTTGGACGCTGAATCCTGTAAGACGGGTCCTGGAACGATTGGTGCCCTCTGGATGAGGTTATGGGTCTAAATGGGTGCCTATCTACCCATTTCAAATGTGTTTTTGAGATTTCTGGAACCTAGGCGTGTGGGGTATCATTTTCCACTATTTGGTTTGTCTTTACTAAAAATAATATATTTATGTAGGTCCATTTTCTCTTATGCGCAAACACCGTAGATATCAAAAGGATGGAGAAATATTTTGCATGCCGTCAATTCCGTGCAATACTCATTCTGCGGTAGAATTAAGGGAGGAAAGGGGAAAATGTCATTGCAATTGGTAGGCAGGTACCCATATTGACCAATACCCACATCTAGCGGGTGCCAATCGGTACTCAATGGATTCATCGTTCGAAATGTCGTGGAATATGATACACCTACCCATAATTTCAAGTATCCACTAACTTCTCCGAACATTACCCAAATGACCCGAGCATGCATGTAAGCGGTTGGCCCGGATAGCGGACAACGGAAAAGGTACTGACACATCGGATTTTGATTCTGAGCACATTTAAATGTGAAGCTTGAATGCTTGGATGAGAGAAAGCTGTTTTTTGTCGATGTACGTAAAAGTTCACAATGAAAAGTCAGAAATGACAGGTTCTCACACCCGAATCCGGGAAATTTTAGTTTCCTTGGTAGATCTCAATATAATTGTTTTAATAGGTGTTCTAATGGAACAGCATCTGTTCCGTCAGTGCATCTGATGTTCCTTCAACAATCATTGACTTTCGTTACATTTACGCGAATAGAATTGCTTAGTTTTCATATCGATCGCTCCGATTCTCGTCTGAAGTCATTCATTTGCAAGACCGCGATTTGACTTGAAGAAAGGGACCGGACTCTGATGGTGATGCACGCCACTTCAGTGATAAAGCCAACGTTCGCGTGACGTTGACGCATTCTTTTT
>CM034005.1:2424892-2464607 GCA_019603395.1 Cyrtorhinus lividipennis
CCCTTTACGATGAGTGACCACGACAATTACACGACGAGGTGAGTGTAAGTTGCGTTCCATTTTTTCCCTTCTAGATCTAGCTATCTACTTAGTTATCATCGTAAGGAAAAGACAAACGTTTAAAACAAATCCGTCCATCCATCACGCTATTTCATCAGTCGTCACGTACCATCATCGAGCTATACCATCGCGTTTGTCGACTTGGTCTTCGCACTAGCACGCTCCTAGCAGAAAATTAACCACCAGTAAGTCCTCGAATTGTGTTCTTCACGAATCCACCCCAACAGGTGGATTAAGAGGAATTCAAGCCTGAATATTTCACTGAATCTTGGTAAATAATTGTGCTCAATTTTGACCTCTAAATTGAGGTATTTAGTGGAAACATTGGTAATTCACATTTTGTATTAAGTATCTAGATGATTTTTAGACTAAAATTATTCAGGCTACATAGTGAGGTAGACTATTTTGTGAAATCAGGGGAACGAAAAATCAGCGAAAGGTCTGCATGTTTTGTCCACATCTGGGGGTACCGGCCCGTATAACTTTTTAGGGTCTTTTAACAATAAATTCCTTAATCAAATCCCCTTCTTTTATCTTCTTCCATTTTTCATTTGAATAAACCTTTTGTGGGTGGTCGCTATCGACCCAGGGGCAGCTGCCGGTGTAACGGGGCGGCAGATTCCAAGCGCCCCGTCAAGAAACTTCGGCGGCGGGGGACGGAACGACCCCTCTCCCCTCCAAGCGCCTAACCCCAGCTGGGCGGAAGGCGTGTCCTCATTGGATTGGTTAGGCGATGGGCGGCGCAAGACACCCAGGGAGGAGTAGAAGGGGAAGGCGACTTGACGAGCGGACTGGGAGAAGGAACATCAAGCAGTCGTATCCGAACTCAAGAGAAGGAAAGTTGGAATCCCCGTTCGCCGTAATCCCGTGAGGACAAGGCGGAACGCAGTGAAGTGAACCGGAACATCGAAGCGGAACAACCGACGCGTAGCAAGTCAACCCCTTGTGAACCCGGTGTTGTGAAAGTGACCTGAGGGAACGAGTGTATCGTGGTTCCTTCAGGGTGAGAACTCGGGAATTGGGAGATCAGCCAATTCCTCTCCCGTAACAGTGGGCCCTTATACGAACTGAAAATTCCCCGTCGGACCCGAGTGTTGATCCGTTCGCGCCCGATTCGACGGCCAATAGTCCAGGTCTCCCACGCACCGCCAGTCGTCGGACCTCCGTCGGAAAGAGCCTCGCCTCCTCCGGCCTGGACGGCGTCCCCTGACCGAAGCCGAGCAGTGAAGAGAACATCACCCTGTTGTCTCCATCCGAAGGAGTTGGTGCACGTAAGTGGCGAAATAACTCTGTCTCGTACCCTCGCAACGCGAAAGTCAAATCTTTAAATCTGGCCCAAGCCCTGACGTGTAGTCACCAGAAAGCTGATCAGAGAATTGTACATTGTAGCCGTAGTATTTAGTATTTTGTCTGTCATAGGAAAAGTAACAGGAATTAGGGGAGGACATTAGCAAATCACTTTCATTTTGCCGTTATTCAAATTAAACATTCCTGAGCCTTCAGCTACTTCGTAAATTCATTTGGCCTTCAGCCCTTCACTTCTACCTACTCAATACTTAGATTAAGTAATAGTCAGTATCCTTCTCGGCCGAGACATTCCGTATTTCATATTTCTGACAATTGCGTTATTATAAGCCAATATTGAACCCTTGTCTTTCAATCACGAAACCCCATTCCTCAGAGCTTGGTAAATTCAGGTGTACTTGGCGTCTACGACCGACCATCTCCGACATTCCGGACGGTAAGTGAAAGTCTTTAGTCTCCCACTAAATTATTCGCCTAGGTCTATTTCTGGACCCCTAGCCCGTTAGGTGAAAACAGCGGGTTACATCTTTTGGTGGCAAGCGGTGGGATATTTCAGAAATCTCGATTTCTGTCGTATCCACAACAAGTGATCTTGACCAGGCGAATATTGGTGAGAAAAAGCTCTGAAGGAATTGGGTCGCGTTCTATAATCTTGAAATTCAAATTGTGCTAGTTGTAGATTCCGAAATTTAAAATTGTAAGAAACAAACAAATCGGCCCGAGTGTGAGGAAGCGAGTGAGGAGTCAATTGACTTCAAATCCGTGTCTAGGATTTTTCTTTCTTTCCACAAATCGAAATTTAGATACTGGCTCATTTATTTAGTAGCATCACTCTCACTGTAGCCCCCTGTTCCGGGACTGTTCCGGGTCTGTTCCGGGACTGTTCCGAGACTTGTCCCGAGGCCCTCTGTTCCGAGACTGTTCCGGGACTGTTCCGAGACTTGTCCCGAGGCCCTCTGTTCCGAGACTGTTCCGGGTCTGTTCCGGGACTGTTCCGAGACTTGTCCCGGGGCCCTCTGTTCCGGGACTGTTCCGAGACTTGTCCCGAGGCCCTCTGTTCCGAGACTGTTCCGAGGCCCTCTGTTCCGAGACTGTTCCGGGACTGTTCCGGGGCTTGTTCCGGGACTTCTGTTCCGGGTCTGTTCCGGGTCTGTTCCGGGACTGTTCCGGGAGCCTTCAGCTCCAATTGACATCCCGATTCCAGACCCGTCATAGCTCTTACCAACTGGGAAGTCCTTTCTCGATTCGTGGGGAAATTATCGGTCCTTGGTGCGCAAGAAAGTGATCTATCGGTTCTATAATTCTTTTTGTTTAGTCTTTTTTTTTTTTATTCAACAAGTGAGTTCGCGACCATGCACCAAAACAGCAGCCCATCAGTCGAGGGCGAAGCCATGATGAACGCCGTGACGGAAGCAATGAACAAACTGGGCGCCTTTTTCCGTGAACCTGCTGCCTCCGGCATTCCGCGGTCGTTGTTCATGGAAGTCGACACATGGAACCCTGATGAGCCGGATGCTATCACGGCATCCGTGTTCTTCCAGGAGGTGGAGCAAGCAACCCAAGAGTTTGACGAACACAGGAGACTACGATTCCTTCGTACCCGCCTGAAAGGTGGAGCCAAGCGATTCCTCCAGGATGGTCTTGGCGAAACCCCATACACGACAGTGAAGAAGGCCATACTGGCATGGTATGGCGAGGAAAGTCCCGAGAAGGCAACCATACGACTCTGGACAGCCCAGAGAGACCCCGACGAGTCCATCCGACGGTTCGCAGAACGACTTCTGGCCACGGCACGATCGGCTGTCCGAACTGAACCCAACCTGAACGATGCTCAACGTCGGGAATGGACAAGACGAAAGGCACTCAGCGCTTTTGTCCGCGGACAACCGAAAGAACTCCATCTCTACTTGCAGGGTAACCCTCCGGACACCTTGGAGGATGCAGTGGAGCGGGCTGAGGGATGGGAGGACGTAATGAGAGCGAAGCAGGACTACGATGCTCGATGGGACATAACCGCTGTCAGCGGATCAAGACCTTCGGAGCCCAAGAAATGCTACTCTTGCGGAGAACCAGGGCATTTTGCAGCAAACTGCCTGCAAAAACCCAGAAGCCCGCTTCGTTACCCAAACAAACCGGCCACGTTCGGCGATCACCAGTTGATACCGGTGCCGACGAAGTTACCACCGACCGTCCCAGTGCTGCCCTGTATGTACTGTGGTGATCTTTCCCACTTTCCAGTGAGTTGCCCCCACGGACTCTACGCGGCCTTGTTCTGCAATTTCTGTGGATCCCGTGACCATCTGGAGGCTGATTGCCTGAAGAAGAAGAAGACCCTGCCCATCTCAAATCCGCGAATGCACCAGGTCAGAAACATCAGCACGACCCAGGAAACCCAAGCCAATCTCACGACAAATAATGAGGACGAACCAATCGTCGAAGTCCGCGGAGACGAGCTGGTGTCCTACCAGACCGCTGTGAATGGTGTCATGATGCCCATGATACTGATCACCGCCGGCTTGGGGAAGGAGTCCCGGCGAATGGTCGTGGATACTGGTGCTGCAGTGTCTGTCCTATCAAGACCTGTGCCTGGCATTGACATCCGCCCAACAGCGATGGAGCTATGGGGTGCCGACGGACAACCACTGCCCGTGCTGGGGATCCAGGATGTACGTACCACCATCGGTCCGGTTACGATTACGCACGCGTTCTGTGTCTTCCAACGACCTGACTCCGGCTTGGATCTGATCGGACTGGACCTCCTGAGGAAATTACCCCTTGGCATACGCCCGGATATCGGCGTAGTGGAGATGAAGGAACCCGCCACGGGGAAGATGATCTCCATTGGCGTGGTCGCCCCTGACCCGGACCTCCTCAGGCACATCCGTCAACTAAAGGACGACAGGAGGGCGCAAAAAGCCCAGGAAACCGCCCGAGCCACGAAACCCGACACCGACAACAACCGCCAGGGCGGGTCCACAGCCGCTCCAACATCTGCCGAGGCCCCCGAACCTAGCGTCGACGACAACTACCAAGGCCAATTGACCACCGAAACAGCACCACCCAGAAAGCAGCCGGTGGTACACCCTCCGATGTCCGATGTAGCAGAATTCCCAATTGAGATCTGGGACAATCCTCCTTCAACCTCTGAATTGGAGTGCCAAGTGCATCAGCATCTGACTCATCTGGCGGGACCCGACTACCAATTGGTCAAGGACTGCCTGACGCAGAAGCTGCATCTCTTCGAGAAGCCCGGGAGGGAGGGTTGTTCCCTGCAGGTGGCTCACGAAATTGACACCGGAAGCGCGAGCCCCACGGCCAGAAAGCCCTATCCAGTGGCGCATGCTCTGAGAGGCTTCGTGGAAGACCAAGTCTACTCCTTGCTGGCCGACGGTGTTATTGTGCCATCCAAAAGCCCCTGGAACGCTCCAGTAGTCATCGCCAAGAAGAAGACCCCTCCCGGTGAGCCACAGCAGTACCGATTCTGCATTGACTATCGGGAAATAAATGCCAAGACCAAGGGTAACAAGTACCCTATCCCTCGTTTGCAGGAAACCCTGGCCATGATGGGGCGTAGTAAGATCTTCACAACCCTGGACCTGACTATGGGATATCACCAGATACCCGTCAGTCCCGAATCAAGGGAAAAGACCGCGTTCACGGCACTCAATCGTCACTTCGAGTATGTGCGCATGCCCTTCGGGCTTAAAAATGCCCCGGCAACCTTCCAAGCCGCCATGAATGACGTACTCGACGGACTGCTGGGTGACGGTTGTCTCATATACCTCGACGATGTCATCATCTTCACTGAGGATCTGCAGTCACATGTTAACATCTTGCGAGCCGTTCTGGAGAGATTTGAAGAGACTGGATTCCGCCTTAATCTCAAGAAGTGCTCGTTCCTGAGGTCTCGCGTCAACTTCCTGGGCCATGTTATCACGTCAGAAGGAATCGAGATGGAGTCAGAAAAGGTCAAAGCCATAGGAGAATACCCTCCGCCGACGAGCGTTCGCGAGCTCCGATCCTTCTTGGGACTGGCCGGTTTTTACCGCCGTTTCATCGAGCACTACTCGGAAATGAGCGCCCCTCTCACCAAACTCTTGAGGAAAAACCGGGAGTACAGCTGGGGTGAAGAGCAGCAGAGCGCGTTTGACCAACTCAAGCAAGCACTCATGACCCAACCCGTGCTCGCCTATCCGGACTTTGACAAGCCATTCATCCTGTCCACGGACGCCTCAGGAACCGCTATGGGAGCAGTACTAGCCCAGGAACATCAGGGGCAGGAGCGACCGGTCGCTTACGCGAGTCGCGCCCTCAACGATGCTGAGACACGTTACTCCACCACCGAGCGTGAGCTCCTTGCTGTAGTCTGGGGCGTGACGCATTTCCAGCAATTCCTGCTCGGGAAGAAGTTCGTCCTGAGGACCGACCACGCAGCACTCACGGCAGCCATGAATCTACGCGATCCAACTTCGCGCATCGGACGATGGATCCTCCGGCTGACGGAGTACGAGTATGAGGCGCAGTACCGCCCCGGATCGCAGATGGCTCATGTCGACGGCCTGAGTCGTGTTCCCGTTGGCGCCATCATACTAAGCATGCCGAAGGAACTTCTGATGGCAGCCCAATCCTTGGACCCCTGGATCTCCACCCTGACGGCTGATCCAGAGAAGTATCAACTAAAGGAGGAGGAAGGAGTCTGGAGGAAGGAGGTCGATGTGGATGGCCAGCGGATCACGGTGCCACTGATCCCATCCACCATGCGGCGCTGGTTCCTGACCAATTGTCATCAACATCAGTGGGCCGGGCACCCTGGCATAGAAACAACCACCCGTGTCGCAAGGCGGTACGGGTACTGGAAGAAGATGGTACGTGACGTCCGAGAGTTCGTCCAGAAATGCCAGGAGTGCCAGGAGAGGAACACTCCCCCAAATTTGACACCACCAATCCAGAAACCCGATATACCGACCCGAATTGGTCAAATTGTCGGTATTGACTTTGTTGGGCCTCTACCTGGTCGAGGGGGTACCAAATACATCCTGACGGTAATCGATCAGTTCTCCAAGTACGCAGAGGCTTATGTCACCACGGATTGCACAGCAGTAACAACCGCTCGCGTATTGACCACAAAATATTTACCAACCCATGGTGCACCTGAGAGGCTCGTCTCTGACCGAGGCGCCGCCTTCATTTCTGGGGTCGTCAAGGAGCTCTGCGATACCTGGGAGATACGCCACGTCCACACCTCCGCTTACCACCCACAGGCCAACGGAGTATGTGAGCGATTCCATCGCACCCTGGCAAACCTGGTGGCGAAACTGAGACGCAAAACCCGGGACTGGGAAGCCGCCTTGCCTTTGGCACTAGCTGCCTACCGCAGCCTTCCCCACTGTAGTACGGGCTATTCGCCAAATCACCTGGTTTTCGGACGAGAGCTGAGAATGCCGCACCTAACCGAAATCAGCATGAAACGGGAAGCAACATCGCCCTTGAAGGATCAACACCAGGAAATGGTGCGGGTCCGTTTGGAAGCCGAGCGACAGTTGAGGCGCGCTTGGCACACCCGTGAGCAGGCAATCAACAAGCGACGCCACTCTCGGGAGTTCCAGATAGGCCAACAAGTGTATGCCCAGCAGCTCGTCGCCCCACCAGGCACAGTGAAGAAGTTCTGGAGCCCCTGGAAAGGACCGCTCCGTGTGACCCGCAAACTGACCGATGTCAATTACGAGGTCCAGGATGTCCTGGGGAAGACCACGCGTTACCACCTCAGCAGGCTCAAGCCAGCGTTTATCAACAGCGTGCCAGACGACGCCGTCACCCCCGACGTAGCGGAGGAGTCGCGCCCACCCGAGAGCCCTGCCCCTCCACCTAGCGAAGATAGTGGAGGGACGTGGTTGTTGGACCCCCTGGAATGGCCGGAACCAGTACGGACCGAAGAAAATCCTGAACCTGGGGCCCAGGGCCCTGGAAGATCCTCCAGCCGAATCCCGATTCCGATTAGGACGGCGTCCAGTCCATACGGGCTAAGACCAAGGCGCAAAACGATCGACTACGCGCAGCTCCACGCGGGGAAGATGTCAACACCTAGAACGGGATGAAGCGATTGAAAAAAAAAAAAAAAAAAAAAAAAAAAAAAAAAAAAAAAAAAAAAAAAAAAAAAAAAAAAATTTTTCAAGTTTTGTGGTATACTCGTAGTTTGTGAAATAGAATAGGGAATGTCTTACCTGTAGAATAAAATGCACAACACAAGTACTTACCTTGTTTGATTAATGACCGTGCCTCATGGGTCGGGACAGGACTGCCTTGCCCCCCCCCCCCCCTCTTTTCCTTTGTTTTTCCCTTGTAATGGTAGCTAAAATCTAGGGTTGTTGTTCAGCGTCTGGCTCTGTGCAGAGAGGGAGGTTGTCTGCATGATAAATGAGCCATCGATTGATGTACAACGGGTGAGTCGGAGCGTGAGAGGAGACTAACAGAAGGGCCGGTTTGTATGTTTCAGAGTATAGTGGGGAAATAGGAGATCAGCGAACGACACCAAAAGACTATGGCGCTACCTCGGGCGCGGGTACCGTCGTCGGTGGGCAGCACGGACTTGGAGCCCGGAAGTACGGAGTGGCTGGCCGTCACCTCCACGGTCATCATGGGGCTGGGCAAGCTGGTCGCGTCCTGCGACAGGATGCCAACACAGAGGCGGATTCTGCTGCGCTGCCTAGACGAGCTTGGGGAAAGCTTGAACGTCGGCGACTCGGGGGTGGACATGAGATCAAGATCGAGTGGTGGGTCGGTGGAGGTCGAGTCCCTGCGTTGCCGAGTGATCATGATGGAACAGCAGGCTGCAAGCCATGACCCACCTCAACGACTCATTCGGATCGAGCACGCATCGCGCCACCCCTCGAGGATCGTCGACACCACGACCTGACAACAACGTGGAAGAGTACCCCGCCCCTGCATTCACAGCGCCCGCCGCGGCCGAGCCGAGTATTGCCGACTCGTCAACTTCGTCCTCGGACTCCTCGTCATCTGAAGAAACCGCACGGGGATCAGACGCCACCCCAGGGCAACCGCGTTCCGGCTCCTCCCGGGCCTCCACCCCTCGGCCGGTGAAGGTCGTCCTAGCTGATGGGGATGCTGGCGCTAGTTCACCCGTGGCCCCTGCCGACCCATCCAACATACCACCTTGGAACATCCGCGCCAGCGTACCTTCGACGAATGGGAGCGTCCTGTGCTGCATCTGCACAAAACGACAACACCCGCCGACAACCTACCGCTGCGATGGCTGTAAAGTGATGTGGAATCGGCTGGTGAGAAAGTGCCGGAACCTACGACCCACGGATCCCGCCTACCCGAAGCCCTGCTCCATCGCCGAACACGAGAAGGACCGCCCACCAACCTGTGCCGCTTGTAGACGCTGGCGGTACGAGCAAGCATGGATAGCAGCCAAACGACCTGACGCAATGCCCATCGCACCAGTCACCCCCACCGGAAGGAAAATTGCCGAGGTAGACCTCGGCCTCCGAAGATCGGAGGGGTGTAACGGGGCGGCAGATTCCAAGCGCCCCGTCAAGAAACTTCGGCGGCGGGGGACGGAACGACCCCTCTCCCCTCCAAGCGCCTAACCCCAGCTGGGCGGAAGGCGTGTCCTCATTGGATTGGTTAGGCGATGGGCGGCGCAAGACACCCAGGGAGGAGTAGAAGGGGAAGGCGACTTGACGAGCGGACTGGGAGAAGGAACATCAAGCAGTCGTATCCGAACTCAAGAGAAGGAAAGTTGGAATCCCCGTTCGCCGTAATCCCGTGAGGACAAGGCGGAACGAAGTGAAGTGAACCGGAACATCGAAGCGGAACAACCGACGCGTAGCAAGTCAACCCCTTGTGAACCCGGTGTTGTGAAAGTGACCTGAGGGAACGAGTGTATCGTGGTTCCTTCAGGGTGAGAACTCGGGAATTGGGAGATCAGCCAATTCCTCTCCCGTAACAGTGGGCCCTTATACGAACTGAAAATTCCCCGTCGGACCCGAGTGTTGATCCGTTCGCGCCCGATTCGACGGCCAATAGTCCAGGTCTCCCACGCACCGCCAGTCGTCGGACCTCCGTCGGAAAGAGCCTCGCCTCCTCCGGCCTGGACGGCGTTCCCCTGACCGAAGCCGAGCAGTGAAGAGAACATCACCCTGTTGTCTCCATCCGAAGGAGTTGGTGCACGTAAGTGGCGAAATAACTCTGTCTCGTACCCTCGCAACGCGAAAGTCGACTCTTTAAATCTGGCCCAAGCCCTGACGTTTAGTCACCAGAAAGCTGATCAGAGAATTGTACATTGTAACCGTAGTATTTAGTATTTTGTCTGTCGTAGGAAAAGTAACAGGAATTAGGGGAGGACATTAGCAAATCACTTTCATTTTGCCGTTATTCAAATCAAACATTCCTGAGCCTTCAGCTACCTTCGTAAATTCATTTGGCCTTCAGCCCTTCACTTCTACCTACTCAATAATTAGATTAAGTAATAGTCAGTATCCTTCTCGGCCGAGACATTCCGTATTTCATATTTCTGACAATTGCGTTATTATAAGCCAATATTGAACCCTTGTCTTTCAATCACGAAACCCCATTCCTCAGAGCTTGGTAAATTCAGGTGTACTTGGCGTCTACGACCGACCATCTCCGACATTCCGGACGGTAAGTGAAAGTCTTTAGTCTCCCACTAAATTATTCGCCTAGGTCTATTTCTGGACCCCTAGCCCGTTAGGTGAAAACAGCGGGTTACACCCCCTTTTGACTTTCACATACTGACGGTTCGAGGTCGAATGCAGTCGTACGACACGGTGCCTTCTCACGAGGATATTCATTCTAATAATGGGCAGAAAATTCTGTGTTCAAATTTACTGCAAAGCCTTTTAGGGAGAGTGTAAAATGCATTTAAATCCACTGAGGAGTCGTTAAAAAAAGATGAATATCTTCGTAATACCAATAACAACCTCGAGTGTTTCCCACTTTTGTGACGTTGCGAAATTGCGCTGAAGACTTATCATTGCCTTTCTGCACCTATTTGTTATCAATTCTACTGAAGAAGGCACCCTAGCGAAAACTAACGTGTTGGTGCATGTATCTTCCCCCATTTTCCCACTTTAGGAAATTTAGGTTGAAATTATTGGGAATCAATACGGATTTTTAATCGTTTTACCAAATTTGTCAACAATAAAATCATACTCATTGTTTCCTGAGGTGTTTATTGCCCCGGAATCAATACGAATTTTTAATCGTTTTACCAAATTAGTCAACAATAAATCATACTCATTGTCTCCTGAGGTGTTTTTGTCCCGCTTTGGACACTATGTATATTCATTTTACATTACTCGTTCACAATAATGTGGAACATGTATTTCTTCTGTGGCACGCACGCTTCCTCACGCAAGAACTGTATAAGCGTTATTGCAAATGCAGAAAATACAAAAATGAAAATCCTGAAACGTCAGGAATTGATTTTGAGCTCGATTTGAACCAATAATGCTTAATTATTTATTTGATTATTTACTGATACAATTTGTTAGAGGTAGGTAACAATACAAAGAATCCTGTAAAACATGCAGGCGGTGTGTAGCCCATTGGCTCCAGTATACAATCCGGGCTGCAAAACCTGAAGAAATTATTAATGATTTTCCTTGCATGGACGTACTGTAACACCCTGATTACGCCTTCTTTCCATTCACAAACACCGTAGAATTTAAAAATTTCTAAAACTCAACCATTTATCGGTTATACTATTTATTCTTTTGCAGTTGGTCTCGTCCAACCCGAATCAACGGAATTGGCGTGGCATCCTAATCGCCATGTTGGTCATCGCTTCGGTTTTGGCTCTGATCGTCACTTCTGTCGTCCTATTGACCCCACCGGACCAAGGGCCCAAAATCAAACCGGGTCGACTCAAGCTGTCCCAAATTCTCAGTCATCAATTGATGCCGTACACGTTCAATGGGTCGTGGATCTCCGGTGAGTGGTGAAATATATTTACGTTTAAACGTGGTATGTGGAAGTACTTTATGGACAAAGATGATGTATTATCGGTGCGTTTCAGGTGATGAGATTATGTATAGAGACCAGTTCAACAACATAGCGGTGATGAGCGCTCTCAATCTGTCTACGAGGATGATCATGAACAACCAAACCTATGTAAGAAGACAATAATATGTAATAAAATACTTTTTAAAATCTTCCAGAAGACCGAATTTACGAAATTTTTAATTTATTTGGAACCAAGGCTTGTTTTATGGTGGGTTATTCCTTGAATGATCAAACTAAGTTTTTATGCAAAAAGTCAACCTCTCCGATATGCCCATGTTTCAAGATATTAAGTTGAGATGTTATAGCAAAAATGACTGTCCACCGTGCACGCCGTTTTTTGTAGTGGACACATTTTGAAAAATCTGAAATTTTGGTCAGGGATTTGTTTCCGGTTCTAGTTGGTCTTCGAAACTTTTCAGCCCGATCAGACCTCATTTGGGGAGGGGGTAGGGGTAGAAATATAGTTTTAGAAAAATATATGTTCGAGATTTTTGGCGATTTACGCGTGTGGGATATTATTTTCTATTAAATTTTAGACGCTGAATCAATGAGACGGGTCCCGGAATGATTGGCCCCACCGGAAAAGGTTATGGGTCAAAATGGGTATCTATCTACCTATTTTAAGTGTTTCCAAATTTCTGGTACGTAGGCGTGTGGGGTATCATGTCCCACTAAACTTTGAACGCTGAATCAATTGGAATGAGCCTGTATGCTCCGAGGAATGACCAACCCCTGCAAAAAAAAAATTAATTTGCAGCTTTTTAAAATGATTTTTTTAGTACAATATACTTTTTTTGCAGAGGAGATTCAACGCAGTGAGGTTTACAATGTCTCCGGACCAACAGTACATCCTTCTCGTCCACAATACTCAAAAGGTAGGTTAATCATTAAAACTAATGAGCACTTTGTTTCTGGAGAGACAACTGTTTGCCCATTGAACTGATCCACTTATTTTTAATTGCAGCTTTTCAGGCATTCATTTTTGGCTCAGTACACTGTCTACGACATTCAAGCAGGGTAAGAAAGAAATGGGAATTATTTCTAGAAATTCGTGACGGTCATTTGACCAATGATTATTCAGATTGCATATACCCTACTCAACAAAATCCTGCTCCCGAGTGATCTATTGTCCACATCCTCAACTCCTCCGTACTTATAAAAAGCTTTCGTTTCTTTCTACGCAGGCAAACTTTCTCAGTAACAGTGACGGATAGGGATAACGATAAGCCATTCCTGGTTCATGCTGAGTGGTCCAAACGTGGTCACGGGCTCATCATTATTCTTGATTATGATATATACTATAGGTGAGTCTAAACTTTCCTTACTCAAGTCAATTACAGGGTCATGTTAATAATTATGTGATGTTTCGTTTCAGACCACATCCAAGAACTGGCCCTGTGTACAGAGTAACCAGCACAGCTGTTCCTGGGCTCATTCACAACGGCGTCCCTGATTGGTTATATGAAGGTGAAACTGAATTGAGTCATGAATTGAAAATGTTCGTGCTGAAATCAGTCTTAATGAAATGGTTTAATTCAAATTATTATCAATTTTAGAGGAAATCCTCAATGACAATAAAGCAATATGGATGTCCAGGGACGGGCACATGCTGCTATATGCCTCATTCAATGATACGCTAGTCCAAGAGTTTCAATTCCCATGGTATGGCGTATCACAAGATACACAACAGTTGTATCCGCAGATACGAAGCCTTCGTTATCCTAAGGTATTTTTCAGGATGATAGAACAGATTAAGTACATCAACGATACACGTTCAATTATATAATTCTAATCTTATTTTGTTCTAATGTGAATCATTTATTCCATTAGCCTGGGACAACAAATCCTCACGTCACGCTATATGTGGCAGATTTGGCAGATCCAAAAAATATTCGCACAAGGGACTTGAAACCGCCTATTGCATTTCAACAAGCTCAAACCACGTATGCCTGATCTCATTTTCAATTATATTTGGCAGGAATCAAAATGAATAATCAACCTTTCACTCAAAAAATGCAGACCTTGCACTCAGTGACAATTCAATGCTCTAGGGAATACTACTTCAATGGCGTCTCGTGGGTCAGTGCCACAGAGGTGGCTGTTATTTGGATGAACAGGGCTCAAAACATCTCTATGGTGACCCTCTGCAAATCCCCAATGTGGTACTGCCAGGAGGTAGGTTGTATTTCTTTCACAAAAAACAGCAGCCCTTCATACGTATTAGGAACAAGTTCTTCAAATCTTTTTTGTGGATGACTGTTCTCCAGACGCAGCGAGTTACTGGTGAAGGGTCTGGTTGGGTTGAAGCTCCTCCACCGCCAATATTTTCAGAAGATGGCAACACCTATTTGACTTTAGCTCCAGTTCGAGATGGTAATGCGGGATACTTCAGGTAAGAGAGCCATTACAAAATATTTATTTTTGTAAATTATGGGCAGAATGAAGATTTTACCCTGAGTTTGGTGTTGATTTGTTTGTTAACCTACCAGGCACGTTGTCTCAGTGAACATACCAAAGAAACGATTCATCCCCATCACACATGGAACCTTTGAAGTCACAAAAATAGCGGCTTGGGATACTTCAAATAACATAGTGTAAGTTACATTTTGCTTAGACTTCCATCGCATATTGGGGCGGATTTAGTTTGTAGGTAGTTACATGTGGTGTAGGTACTTCATGTGTTTACTTGTTTTTGGATTTTTTTCAGATACTACATGGCTGTATCTTTATCCCAGTTACATCTTTACTCTATTAAAACTGTATCTGGCTCAGCTCCTGAATGCATTACCTGTCCCAAATCTTCACCCAAGGAGGTACGCTATGTTTACGCACACATACATAATTTTAAAAAAAATTGAAAAAATGTAAAGTAATTCAGCTAGAGACGGTAGTCTCTTTGAGCGTTCATCAATTTTGGTAGGTATGAGGAAAGAACCAATCACAGAACCCAAAATGTAACTTGTTTGGTAGGTTAGTTTTACCCCAATGCCAGGATTACGGATCTTGGTACACCACTCGTCATTATCTTGATCTTGTTTAGGATGACAGCACAGTGCATAGAACAGCACACGCTGATGATTTTTCTCCTGAAGATGAAGATGAGGAACCACCACCGACAACTCCAGAACCTCCTGCACCACCCAAGAAGAAGAAACCAGAGCCTCACTGTGAGTTCCGCAAGCTATTTACCTAACTTCTAGTCAACATTACAGAGTAGTTTACTTTTTCCTACATCTTTTTCCAACAGTTTTTGATGAACCACTTTACAAGGAATGCCTTTACCACAACGTAATATTCAGCCCAGATGCAACTCACTACATTCTCGAGTGCTTAGGCCCTGGAATCCCAACAGTGTCGTTGTACCAGGCACCATCAACATATTTGACGAACTTGCAAAACAACACGCATTTATACGTGAGTCGCATATACGGATTAACCTTGGAGCAGCTAAAAGAAACATAGTTTAGCAGTAAAATATGTCTGCAGCTATTCATGAAGCAGAATGAGACATAAAGCTTCCTATTCATACCAGGCGCTCACATATTGGATCTCCACAATAATCCTGAGATTTAATTATCATTTTTCCCCTAGGATAAACTGGAGCGTGTAGCATTGCCTCAAGTGAAAACCTTCCCAGTGGAAATTTCTGGAGGTTACCAGGCTCAAGTCAGACTCTTCCTCCCACCAGCGCTGCGAGAAGTTGAAATCACCAAATATCCTTTGCTCCTTCAAGTGTGAGTTAAGCTCATACAGGTCACTCATACCTGGCATTACATGCTCTGAAAATTTTCAAGTTGATCCATTCGCCATGTTTTTCCAGTTACGGAGGCCCTGGGTCGCAGTTAGTGGTTGACAAATGGAAAATTGACTGGGCCACGTATTTAGCGTCTACGCAGGATGTGATAGGTGAGCATTTTACTACAACTATTATTCAACTGAAAAATTCAATAATAGGTTTATTAACAGGCTGGCAACAAATGTTTCAGTCGGATATATTGATGGGAGGGGCACCTCTGGCAAAGGATACTCACTAACACATCAGGTGAAGCTTATTTTCAATTACTATCATTCTCTGCTCATTTAGCGCTAAGTTATTACTCTAACAAGTTCTTGTTTAGGTGTACATGAAATTGGGCACTGTTGAGGCTGCTGACCAGCTTGAAGTGACAGAGTGAGTGCCAATTATCAAATGATTTGTCGTTGTTGAATGTCTGGGTCCAAAGAGAGGCAGAACAAGCATGTACATTACACCGATTCAATTTACATGTGTTTGTTCAGATATCTGCGGGACAATCTTCATTACATTGATGCAAGGCGAGTAGGAGTTTGGGGTTGGTCCTATGGTGGTTTTGTAGCTGCTCTGCTCCTTAGCCACCCAGGACAAGATGTCTTCCAGTGCGGCACTGCAGTAGCACCAATAACGTCATGGCGGCTATATGGTAATCTATAATATCACCTAACACATGATCAATTTTCCAATATCGTAATTACTTATACAATAGTATCCTGAGTTTGGTGCAGCCCTAAATGTATCAATATTTTGCCATCAACAGATTCTGCTTATACGGAGAGATACATGGGACTACCTAATGTAACTGACAACTACAAAGGTTATGAAGAAACTGAGCTCTCCAAAAGGTTTGTTATCGTAATTTTTACCTAATTTAAGAGATAATTGACAGTTATGACGTCATTGAACCGTACCTGGGGTCCGCAAATCTCAACCAGACCACTAAAGAGCAGAACAGAGAGCTTCCATAACACCTGAAGAAGTTTTTGATGTTGATGGTTATAAAATGTAATGTTCACCATCATGTTTGTGTCACTCCGCTAATTTTTAGCCAATAACTCAAATGCAAATACTGTGCAGGGTGGATGGACTAAAAGATAAAAGCTTGTACCTTGTGCATGGGACTGCTGATGACAACGTACACCTTCAGCAGGCTCTTCACTACGCCAGGGCCTTATCCAACGCTGGAGTTGTCTACAGGCAGCAGGTTAGAAGAATAATGTGTACTTTTTTGGGTCTTATGAAATGCAATTTAGAGTTTACTAATCTCTTTAACCACTTCTTTTCCTTCAGATCTACCCAGATGAGAATCACAGCCTCTCTGGAGTCAAACACCATCTTTATAGGAGTATGGGAAACTTCTTCAGTAATTGCTTCAAGAAACAGGTGCCTCAAGAGTCCAAGGCTGGTCTGCGCAATGGAGGCTCTGAATGGTAATTATGAATGACTTGTGGCACTTGGAGACCCAAAGTAGGACTGGACTATGTCTGCCAGAGTTACAATGAGTAATTGAACATATTTGTTCTCAGTGATGTGTGCAGCACATAGAACACAAGTGTGCCGCCAGGCCCACCAGACTTGCTGAGCGATCCACGTTGTACTTTAATGTAATGAACTATTGACTCAGTTCATGGTAAACGAGACGCCCTGGAAACATAATAAAGTTCACAATTAGCGTGTGCATCCTCTTAAAGATTATAGCCAATCATGTAACTACTTTCTTGTGCAATTTTCATCACTTGGCAGTAGTGTTGACTTTTCTACAAAACACTCAATGATTCACTTCCCGGTAATGATCCTAACAATCAAGTCTGGGCTAATGAAGGTTGTAGTCTTGACTCAATGCAGGCACACATAGCCCACTTTAGCATTGTTTGCCACAAAGTTGTCATGTAGGGCAACCTGAAGGTTGTAAGAGTTGCCAAAATTTCTCTCATCAATGCAATGAGCTGGGGTATTTCCTACAAATTCTAAACTTCACGTTGCAATTTAGAGATTAAATTACTCAATTGTATGTAATCTGGTACAGTCTTTCTAAATGCTTCTCCTGATTTGCTTTCATCTATGTGAGAAAAGGTTGTGTTCTTGTAATTGCCTGAAAACGAAAATGAGAATTGTTTTCAGAGTTGATGTTCTATGTCTATGATGGTTGGGTGTAGAAATATCTGGAATTTCAATTTAAAAACTATATTATCCTTTTTCAGGCAATATGGTACTGTAGGGTCTAATGGTTCCCTGGAACTCCTCAAAAAGAAACCTTGAATAAAGGATTTGGCTAATGATAGGTTATTAACTGGTAAATTTTGTCACTTTGAGCACATGGGTGGAGGACCAGACAGAGTACCATTTACGTTGTGTTTGGCTGTGCTATTTTAAAGTTGGAGTTAGAATTTGAGTAAGAAGATTGAACGGCACACAACATTTACACATGCGTAGCACAAAGCTCAATTCAACCATCAATGCCATTGGCCCAATTTTCACCTATTCTGAATTAGGTGGATGATATGGGCCATTTTGAAATGATAGAGGCTGAATGATAGTTGATACCAATGAAAGCCTCTTCGCATTTTCTCCTTGGAAATGTTCAATGGAACATGCAAGCAAAAACGAAAACAATAAATTTCATCTTTAAATAATTTTTAACTTGTCTCAACTTTACGTAGAGTAACTACTTCAAATTTGACACATTTAATAGATTCATTAGACACGTCAAATACGGGAAAACCGAATAATACGCAAAATAGAATCGTATGTTTAGGGTCCAATTGTAATTTTCTAGTATATAATTAGGGGCGTTCATAATAATGCCCTTCCAAGGACGAGTCTTTGTGATTTCTCTGAGTCTTTTTTCACTTTTTGACAATAGCAAAAAATATTTTCGGCTGATTTCGTAGCCTTAATTCAACTAGAGACTAGCTTTATCTACAAACGCAAGTAGGAGGTGATTTGTGGGCGCTCCGCACAGTATGATACAGTCCCAGGGGTTCTTTTAAATCGTGACTCTAGAAATACATTCTTTCTTGTTTCATCAATAGTAGTAGAATCGTTTGTAGGGCAGTATTCAACAGATTTCGAAATTTGTAGGGGAGTGGAAGTTGTTTGTTCTCCCACATAATTAGGGGATAGCTTTGTAGCGAATGACTCGAGAGGTGATATCAAATAAACAAACTTCCCATTATTTACACGTCACTCACTCTCAGCCCTGGAATGAGTCTGTAACTTGTATCGCCCGTCAATAATCAAACCGAAACGATTGATCTCATTTTGACACGAGTAAAAACCATTCGAGATTGATGCTGAGACAACCCTTAATTGTAGATGCATTTTATACTTTAGTGAGCTGACAAATAAAACCCATGATGTTCAAGTTTTCAAGTGAAAAAGGAAAAACAATATCGGAGCGTTGATTTTTAAAATATTTTCCAAAATATTCTTAAAGTTGAAAATAGAGAAATCAGCACTATTGGAGCTTATACTATTATTAGCTGAATTGTAGTCGGATAACTAATTGATGGAGCGTAACTCTCCGCACCTACCAAATGGGGTATTTGTATTATTATTCTTATTTTGTTCATCTAAAAGTACAGTTTATAACGAATTAATCCAAAAATAATGGGCAGGACGTCCTAGGACATATTCGAAAAAATTCAAGACCTTTGCTGATGGAGTCTAGGGAGATAGCTTTATACATTTTTTCCTTTGTTGAAATTGTCAAGCAGGTAGTGTTTCAGAACAATCCAACCCATCAAGCATTGTAAAGCGCTGCTTCTTCCTTGCCATTTTGGCATTTTCGATTTGTTGTCATCCACGATACAAAAGCAGTGGAACTTCTTGACCAATTTTGTGTTGCCCTTCAGCCACCAATCCAGCCTGAGTCCTGCGTTTTTTTTTCGAATTTCCTATATAACGTATGTGAAGCGATTTTGTCTGTTTAGCTCACAAAAATAAACAATTAAGAAAATGAACAAAATAAAATTAACGCGAGTATTCAAATTTAATATCATTATAGCGTTAATCATTGATACGAAGATTATTTTTCCACCTCTCCTGAGCGCTCACTAATCAGCCCATTTGACTGCTTTTGAAGTACATATTTTCATCAGCTTGACACTACAATTTTAGCGCAACAGTGTGAAACTCACCTAACAAGTTATGGACTAGATTGGTGAAATTTTGACACAGTGGATTCAATGAAATGGGATGAATATAGTCAAGATGGATAAATATTAAGGAACAACCTCCCATTACGTAGTCAACCAGAATACTTTCTTTTTAAATCTTTCACTTGATTTTAGACTGAATATTTTAGTAATTTTAGATTTATCTAATTGTAGGGGTCGATTTCTACTTGCAAGAAAAATTGAAAGGGAATATTTTTGCCCCGTGAGATATTTTCTAGTGACAAATTGAGCACAGACTTTGTATAGGGAGTTAGCAAAGCGCATTAAATATATTCTCTAGCATAGTGGGACTGCCTCGAACACAATGCAATTTTAGCGTAAATTCTGAACAAAAACTATTCAAGTCAGTCACGATTCGAGTAGAAAAATTGCAATTCTCCATTTTAGGGTTTTTGGCCCCGTCGTTATTTTGCCTGAGCAAGAGAACTCTCTCATACGATTTCCTTCAGATCTAATTAGATAGTACGTTACGTATATAGGTTAGGTACCGTTAAGTAATTTAGTGACAAATATGTAAACGCTAGGTTCCTCTTTTTTCCATGACATTTGTGATTTGTCTTAAATTAGCGCCCAATAAAACGCAGGCAAAGGCAATTTGGATCTATTGCAGCGGACTCTATCATTAAATTAAATATTTTTCTATCTGTGCTTTTGCTGTTAATGTTTTTTTCTAGTTATTTTTATTTTATAATGGAGGTATAAGTACAATTTGGTTCAATCACAAGAAAGCCGGGGTCGCGACGACAAATACGGGTATGTGAATTGCCGCATTGGACATAATGTAAGATATTACAGAGGCTTGGAAAGTATCGTAGAAAAGATTATGACGGTGTATGCTTGCAAGTCATGTTTCCACCAAAATTAATGATGAAGAACATCACAAATCGACTTTCCATTAGGTGTCATTGATAGTCTGGAACATTCTTCAACTCTCAGAGTATCGTGCAGAAATCTCCCATTTTTCGCTATAAATTCATTCGCGAAATCAACAGCTGCTGGAGTCAAAAAAGCTTTTATCCTTATCAGTTGCAAAAAATTTTTGAGTACACCTCATTTTTATGAGCCTTCGTAATTTTTCTGGCAACTTGTTCTCTTACTTTTGGCGCATTTCAATCAGATTCACATCCACTTAAACTAATTTTACCCTCACATACGCATCTAATCAACAAAACTAAATAAGTCTTTTAATAAATAATACGCTTGAAAATCAAATTGTACACACGTACCTTTAACTAACTCAATAAGTTCAGCAAAACAGTTCAGTTGATATCCAATTCTCAGCAGCGACATATCAACTAGGAAGTTAAGATTCAATTTTCAATTCAAATTTATATTTGTTTTTTATTAAACGAGACGTTATTGATTTAATTTGTCTTCTATTTTGTAAATAAGCAAGTAATAAATTTTAATTGGGTGTCTAAACAAATTGAAGTCTTTCATTAATTCGTTAAAAATCATGTTGATATTACGGTGTAAAAAGTTATTTTTTAAAACTCGTGTATGTTGTTTCTGTTGATAAGTACCCACTCGTTTCTCCGCTGTCCTCGTGCCTAAAAATTGAAAGAGTAAAAATAGAAGCCGAGAAAGTCATAAATCAATTATATACGAATTCCACTTTAACCTCTCCTTATTCCCTCCAAATGACGTTTTCGTGTACATTCCCCATTTTCATTATTCGCATCTGTAACAATAAAATGTATCCGATCAAATTTTTACAATTGTACATAGTGTGTAATTTGCTTTTCTTCCTCGAAATTTATACTAAAAAGAATTTATTCAGTAGTAGGCAGTGTAGAAATGTATTGTTACTGATTACCGTACATCTTGTTTATGCAAAGAATAAAATCTGTACATAGAGGACTATATAAGGAGATTATGTTTCGTTAAATTACTGTATTCCCAAGACCTAGAAGTCATTGGTCGCAACGAAAATAGGAAGACACTAGAGAAATGTGAATAACGTGGTACGTGGTGAAAAGAAATACTACGTATATTTACAAAATTTAACATTACATGGATCGATCTGTCAGAGTTTCTTAGGTATCCAACTGTTTTTTGCCTTTTGGCTGGAATTTAGAATCGAGAATATTTTGAATTTCTTGCTCTTTCTCGTCCAATCGCCTCTTGTGGGTTGCTCTGGCATTGTCCATTTCTCGAGTGAGTTTGATTATTTGTTCCTGCAAAATGGAGGAGAAATAGAGAAATGAAGCTGCGAAACTCACGTATGATGAAGATTTAAGGTCATTTCCAATGAAGTTCGGTTCCATGAATGAGTGCAACAGGTTGAGAATTTCACAGAAATCGACGAAGTAAAAAGTGAGTTTCAAAAACTACTTCCACTTAAATTTAACCCACCGTGTATTTTTGCTGTTTGGCCATTCGCAGAAGGGAACAAGAACCATAAGGCGTGGGGCGGCCATCCACAAACGTGTAGTCAGGGCCGTTGAGAAGGGCCGGGGTTTGGTTAGGATTCTTGGACAGCACGTCTCTGAAAGAGATAATACAATGAAGCGTTGCTAATAAAATGAGGTAATTATAAATCGAATAGGAGCCCCCAAGTGACCAATATACGCATTTTTAACGGTTAAATTCACCTCCTCCTGACGTCTCGTCTCATGTATGGCTCCGCTTCGTAACTGAAGCATCTCATCTGTGGACCTAAAATCAACAAATTCACCATAATTTTATATTGCATCATGGTTATGTTATAACAGGAAGAGCGGATGAGCTAGGAATGCGGCTCAGTAACAAGAACCATGGTTGATAATTTGACCAATCTGGACCTACCTTCACACTCATGTGGTCCTAGGTATACATGTCTTGGTATGTAGATTGAAATTACAGGTCAGTTCTTTTTCATTATTAATATCAGTGAGGTAAATCAAAGATCCTTTCACACACGAACAGTCTGTCAATGACAAAGAGAGTCCATATTCTGTTAGAGGCGAAAAAATCCTTCAGAATGGTCCAAAAGCGAATTAGGAAAATGCACTTTGGGTTTCTCCACAGGATGGGTTGTCTATTGAAGAAAGACTGGGTCTTTGACTAAATTCAGGAATGAAAGAGCAGATGTACTGCTCAGAAGATAGGTTCGCTGATGAGATTTTCACTACTAAACTTATATTCCACCGCCAAAACGCTCATTTTTTGGCATGCGGCTCTCGGCCACCGTCCCACCTTTACTAGTACCATAAAGCCTTAGATAAAACCATATAGACCTAGGTCGGTCCTCGAAACTTTTCAACCCGATCGGACCAATTTTGGGAGGGTAAGGGTCAAAATGTGTATATCGAAAAATGGATTTTCGAGATTTTTGGCGATCTAGGTGTGTGAGGTATCATTTACCACTAAATTTTGGACGCTGAATCCATTGAAATGGGTCCCAGAACGATTGGCACCCACCGGAAGAAGTTACGGGTCGAAATGGGTATCTATCTACACATTTTCTATATGTGTTTTCAAGATTTCTGGTACCTAGGCGTGTGGGGTTTCATATTCCAATAAATTTTGGACGCTGAATCGATTGGAATTGGTCCGGGACCCACCACACCCACTGTTTCCATTTTCCTCATGTTGAAGAAATGAGTCTCCATGCACCTGGTCCAAGAAATAACCAACCCCTGTGAAAGAATTTGCAGCGTTTTTGTAATTGTGACAGAGCTACTAGCTTTTCAGTACTTCTTGAAGATTTTCAATCAACAAGAATGATTTGATAATATTATTGGATCCAAGAGGTTAACTCTGAAAAGTACAGTTGGATTTGAAAACCAAATATTTCCAATATTCACTCACCTACGACTCTTTGGAAACAAATTAGAGCTGAAGTCGACTTCAACATCATTCCAAATTAAGTAGCAAACCGGGCGGCAATTGACCTTTTGTTAATAGAGCGCCTTGAAAATATATTATAATCAGTTAATCACAATTAATTTTTTTTAATTGGTTTGAGCTTTGAGTAAGAAACGACTAGGAAAAACCATTCGTTAACGTTACTTTTGCCTCACGTGAGCGTCATGTTAACCTTCCAGTGACTGTTATACCTGGTTACCTACAGAGTTTGACTAGGGTCGCCAGTTTGATCTGAACGTGTCTACGGACAACTTGAATGACTTCGGATATTTTGTGTTGTCATCCTAATTCCGCCATCTTGATATTCGATTTTCTTTCATTTCCAAACCAAGCGAAAGGTCAAAACGCCGCGTTCGTTATTACGGGTCTTATTAGCCGAATTTTTACCTTTTAGGTCGAAGTTAAATCCTATTTTTCTCTCTTACAATGGGCGTCACCGTTGACACAATTCAGGAAGGAGACGGTGAGTAGAGTTTTGATTTTTGAATGAATTTAGTTCCTGTCGTAGTATTGTTCTAAACATGCCCTGAACCATAACCTCGTTCTCATGAACTGCAGTTTGATCTTTTGAAGTCAACTGTTGTACCCTTCAGCTACAAGTGGTTACACTAGAATGTTTTCCAGGTGAATTTATTTTTGAGAAATATAGTTGAATCTATTTGAAATAGTTGTTGAAAATTGTAGCAAATGCTATACTCAAGTTTCGTCTCAATGGTACCCCATCTCGTATGGCGGCGGCTTTTACCGTTTACCTACTTTCCTAGATGAACTCCTCATTGACCTGCTCGTTTCTGGACATATACCTCAGCCTTGAACATTTCCCCTTGTTTTAAATAGGTGGCCGTCATTAGGTGAAAACACCAACTCTCTGTTTTCCATGTTTTAACGATTGGACTGTTGATGTGTAAAGATTAGTTTGAGACCAGTCCGATCGAGGTCACAACAGGGGAGGACACGCCAAGTTCTGCGTAAAGTGTATAATTTTTCCTTAATTTTGTTTTTACACGATCAAGAGCTAGTCACGACTCTATGTTTTAAATACGGAACAATTCTGAGTAGTAGGTTTTTTAGCGGTCTTCGAATACCTATGGACGTGGACCAAAGAATACTACTCATTCTTGCAGATATTGAGCATTCAGTCGTCACAGTCTTTTACCTGTTGTCTCCATAACCGCTAACTTCATCCACATTATATATGAACACCTCCTGTGAAGGCTTATTGGTCTTGTACGTGTGGAAATTAAGGATGGGTATCGAGTACTCATCGTTTTTATGAAAACATCGATGGCCAACCATCCTATGGTTTCAAACGTCGATGTTTACGTGTCGATAACTCGATAGGCGAAAGAAAATGAAAGATTCAGACTGAAGACGAGAAAGACGCATTTTCTGCAATATCTGACGAGTTATCAACAATCTCCGAACACCTCCAGAGAAAAATCAAGAGAACCCTTCTACATTTTGGACCCAAATGGCCTTGAGTTACCCAGTTATTTCAGAAATTGCATTAGATTATGCTCCAGTGGTAGCTACTTCGGTGCCGTCAGGCGTTTTTCGGAAACAAGTTTTATAATGAACCAACGGAGGAACCGTTTTACACCGGAATTGCTCCAAAATTATTATTTCTTAAAGATTTGAACGAAAAATTCTGGGTAAAACTATAATTTATGTAAATTATATTGTGATTACTTTTTTTTGTATAATTTCCTTTTAATTTACTGTTTTATTTGTTTATTTATTGAAATAAAAAAACTTGGAATTTGTACGAGTAGTAAGTAGTACCTATACATTTTTTAATTAAATAATATTTGTTAGAATAAAGTTTTAAATGTCATCTTTTACTTGTATTCCTATTCTTACTTAGTGTAATAAGAGTATGAATATTACTATATGGATTTTAACTGATTTACAAATGAAAATAACTGGGACGAGCGATCCGTGTGAAATAGCCCAGCAAAAACATCGATGTTTTTGCACCAATATTTCTCTGCCATCGATGATTTATATTTCATCTCTAACGATGTCAAACATCGATGTTTTGAGGTTCGATACCCACCCCTAGTGGAAATTTAGGCCTAGTAGAGCTTGCCATCGGCTGCTGTATTCTAGTACACACGAATACTATCTGGCCTAGCTTGACGCAAAACGACACATAAATCTCCATGGAATTAAAACCTAGATAGTAGACCCTGAAGAACTATCTACCTTCTACAAGGATTTCCAAATTTTTGTCTGCTGTTGGGGTTCAGGATCATGTGTTGAGGGGTAAAGGCAACTTGAAGGAGAAGGGTTGGGGATGACGTCATGGATGCTGATTTCAAACTAGTACGGGGAGGAATCATGGGGGAGCTCCTGAAAAATGGGGGGAAATCCTTGAAATCAGACCTATCTGTTACAAAATCTTCATATTTGTATGCAATTATACATTTCGTTCTAATGCACGTGTGCGAACGTCATCCTCCCTAAAACGATCTCAACGCGCTCTATCGAGTAATGCACCACATCACGACGCCGAAGGAATCCTTACTTTGATATAAACTTTCTAGCAGTAGCCCAAAGTATCGAAAATCTTGTTACTGAGTTCTTCCCTACCCGTTAGAACACCACATTTAATCATGGCAGGAGTATCATCCATGTTTCACCCGTATAGGTTGTAAATTGAATCAATATCTTTAGTCGAAAAGACTGCTTCAAGCCTCGATAAAATTTATGCTACTTGTACATATTTCAATATCCAACTTGATTGAATTGAATATTTTTTTACAGGATCCACCTACCCCAAAACCGGGCAAACAGTGGTCGTTCATTATACTGGCACGTTGACCAGCGGCAGCAAATTCGACTCGTCCCGCGACCGTGGCGTTCCCTTCAAATTCCGCCTAGGCAAAGGGGAAGTCATCAAAGGATGGGACCAAGGCGTTGCTCAGGTGAGAAGTCATTGACAAAGTGTAGATTTTGGGTCTGCATGTTGAGCCGGCCTTGTTTTCAAGGTATGGTATGCCTATTCATATTCAAAGGCACTTCACCAAAATATTGGCGCATTGTTTATTATTTGCTTGAAACGATCTACCGTGTTCAATTTTGGTTGGTTATTTCTTGAAAGTAGGTGTGTGAGGTATCATTTTCCACTAAATTCTGGACGCTGAATCCAATGAAAAGGGTCCCAGAACGATTTGCACCCAATGGAAGAGGTTATGGGTCAAAATGGGTGCCTATTTACCCAGTTTGAGTTGTTGGCTTCTTAGGAAGTTGGCCGCTTTTGGAGATTTTTTTAAACTGAATTTTGTAGTTATTCTTGAACAGTAATGATCATTATTATTCATTTTCAATAATGCAAAATTTATATGACTGTAATATAATTTTGTTTTAATTACGATTTTTCATCGATTATTATCATTTTTATTACTCACTACACTTACTGATGAACCTAGATTATGGATGACTTGTCCAAATTGAATCGTAAAAAGCTTACTTATACATTTCTGTTTCAGATGTGCGTTGGACAGAGAGCCAAACTCACTTGCTCTCCTGACTTCGCTTACGGCTCTCGCGGCCACCCTGGAATATATCCTTTGCTACCAACCGATAAAACACGATAGTATACATAGTGGTCGTATTATACAGCTCGGTATGTGTAGAGTCGAATCCTTTCACTGCGTCAGAACGGACGTTTTTAATTGACGAATCGTTTGTTGACACAGAAAAATGAGTGTCAAATAAGGCTAATCCTTGCGAGAAATACCTATGAGAGCCTCGATGGTAGCTACCTTTCGCAAAAGTGCTGCTTTTGTTTTGTTTTCGGATATGAATATGAGTACAGTATTAGTTTAGACTCCAAAAATACAACTGAATAATAATGTAATAATATATACCATATACGATTTTTTCTAATATTCCAATTAAAATTTTCAATATCCTTCAAACATCACTTGAAAATGTAAAAAAAAAAAATTGTTGGGCTTTTTTTTTCTTTTTGTAAAATTTGCCTTTTGTGATTTTTTTCACAATTTGTAAATCGTTACCATGAAAATGAGGGATGCGAATTGAATTCGTCCTTGATAAAAAATTTATTATCAGAATTCATTCAATCTGTAACTAGAAAGGAATGTTCTAGTTAAGAAAAAGCATGGGATTTTGGCTATGTAGGCGTGTGGGGTAACGCTTTTCACTTTGATTTTGGACGCTGAATCCAATGGGACGGGTCCCGGGACGATTGGTGCCCTTCAAAAGAGGTTATTGGTCAAAATGTGTAACTATTTACCTTTTTCGAAAGTGAGTTTTCGAGATTTCTGGTACGCGTGTGGGGTATCATTTTCCATTGAACTTGGGACGCTGAATTGATTTAAATGGGTCTCCATGCGCCTGGTCCGAGGAATAACCAAACCCTGTGATAGAATCTGCAGCGTTTTTTGCTCAATACGTAGAAGGCATTAAATCATAATCACTGGTGATATTTTAAACGACTGTTCAGATCATTTTTCTAAGGTCTAAAAATTAATTTTCCTTGACTCTCTCCGCACTATCCCGCCAAATTCAACGCTCATCTTCGACGTCGAGCTCCTCAAAGTGGAACCTTGAATCGGTTCACTCATCATCACCATCAACTTTGATTTCTCTCCGAACAAACTATCGACACATAACTAGCCGCTTCAATAACCACTTAGCTCATTCCGATTTTTAGTCAATTTCCATGTAATCCCATCAAGTGTTTGTCTACTGTTAGCGTCAATATACGATCTTATCTTAATTCCATTTGTATCGGATGAATTTTACTCTTAAATTTATTTCTTTTCTATTCTCAAAAGTAGACAATTTTACGATAATAAATGTATTCTCTTTCTCAGGTCTCGAGTCTTGTATTTTTCTCATTTTATGGCTGTAGTAGTTTCAATAATTGTCATTGTGTACCCACACAAAAAATTTACTTGGCATTGAGAAGCGACGCGGAACTTAATCGCTATTTCAATTCATGTAACACTCCTTGAATTAGATTTGACTTATTATCGTTCCACTTATTATTTAAGGTGAGGGACATGAGAGGTGGCAGGCCTCGATGGGTTGGTTCGAGGCCCGTGGCCGTGGATGGGGGGTTGATGATGGGGAAGAGTAGGGGTAGTGGCTGGCTTGGGAGGGTGGAGAAGTTGACCATGTAACCTGTCAAGGCGAGTGTCAGCCTCCATTGTCGCTATCAGGGCGTACAAACTGGCTGCTTCCATGAGTTTTTTGCAGAAAACTAAGTGCGGTGGTCACTCGGATTAGGATCAATGAGACCAGACTCTTCTGAGTATATACCAAGCACCGAGTTTGCGCGGAAAATCGCATCTATTAGTGCTTGTAGCTCAGCCTGATGCTGGTGCTCTGTTGTATGAAGCATAATGGTTTTAAGATCCATTTTTCAGCTGCGTCGCATCTCACGAGAAGATGAAATGCAAGCCATAGCATGATGATGATTTGTACTTTGTAGCTGCAGCTACTCCCAGAAATCTCCTCCATCCGTAGAATTCATTGTTGTCAACTAAGCGGAAAGCTTGTGCGAAGTTAAAGTCAGCGCGTATATATCTGCTTGCCTGTCGCCAGGGAAAATTAGCATAATCAGCCATGGCTTTCCTAATTGACCAATAACTGTTCATCCCTCCTCAGATAGCTTGATCCATTGTTAGTCTCAACCGTAAAGAGTACTTGACCATTCTTTGTCCTAAAGCATCCATTATATCAGAAGCGTTTGACTCAACAATCACCGACGTGATTGATACTTGAAGAATGTTGATATCATCTTGGGTCACATACATTGTTTTCATTGTATCCCTCTCGATTTCAGACAAGATTCTTTGTAGTTTCTGCTGAGATACTGTCCCCCTCTTGCCTGCGGTAATGTACATCAGCGCATAATAATTGGTACCCAAGGACTTCTATCCCTCTACGTGTCCCTCCATAATGGTATCAAGGATCTCAGACCAACCTGAGAATACAAATACGATTTCGAGACCGAGGTAAAACAACCAGAGTAATTCGCGATCAATTTCATTCCTTGAAACGCGCATTTAAGTATTGTATTAAGAATCGTTACTGCCTGGAATATGACAAGAGTCATGTGAGGGAAAGTGTTTTGATAAATTCTTGATTCCTTCTGCAACAACTTTCTTTTGGTGTGATTTGAATAAACTCAAACCTGGACAGCTGTTGTTGTTTCCTTTTCCGGTTGTTGTACTGATGTAGTCTGTTAACGCTCTTTGTATGCGACAACTCTTGTGTAAGTCGAACAGAAAGGGAAGCCACATGAGTTCATGTACAACGCCATCCAGGTGGTGGTTTAGACTCATGACTTGTGTTTTTCCCGCTAGACTTATCTACACAGAAATTGTTTTATTATATAGTACCCATGCCCAAACCCTAAATTTCACTGGTTGCAAGTTTCAGATTCAATTGTATGAAAGAAACAGGAAGCACTTCCGAAAAAGAAGACTGTGGCTTCATTTTCAACCAAAATTATTTCGATAGGTATCGTACCAATTAATAATCCGTTTCCTCCATTAATGGTAGTGGGGGAATTTGAAAAAAAATTCGATTAATTTTATTGAACAAGTTAAAATTAAGAGAAGTATTCTTTATACGATGAATACCTTCCATGTTCTCTGTCGACCTTTGATTGTTGATATCCAAAGTGATAATTTAGCGTAATATCGATTAATGTCACAAATCTTTGATGACGTTGTTGAGTAAGTTGATCTCAGTGACTTTCTTGCATGGAACTTTCTTTCATGATTTCTTGTCAGTGGATCGGCCTCAGGTGAATTTGACTTGACCCCCACTCCTCATCCAGCTCAAGCCCTCATAAGGCCGGGTACACACGTTGAGAATTCCCCGTTGAGGCCAACCTCTCCGGCCGACGGACCGTGTGGACGGGTCGAGGCCTTCAGTTGAGGCGGACTTTAGGCCGCCTGAGGCCGGGGTTCCGGTTCCCGGAACTGAACCCCTTCCCTCACGTGTGGATGAGGTGATCGGTTGGCCTCAACGTCGTAGGTATCGCTCGAGTATCGTCACAGTAGTCGTAGCTCCTCGTTTATTTTTTGATTTTTGTTTTTCGCCTCTGAGGTTTCCCCTACGTGTGGATGCTCCGGCCGCCTCAGAGGTTTTCCTCAGGCAGGGTACACACGTTGAGGATTCCGGAGAGGATTCCTCGTTGATCGATTCCTCTTCGGCCGACGGACCGTGTGGACGGGTCGAGGCCTTCAGTTGAGGCGGACCGAACAGGCCGCCAGGCCTTTCCAATTTTTGGAAAGGCCTGGCTACCTGCACCTGAGGCCGGGGTTGCGGTTCCCAGAATTGAACCCCTTCCTTCACGTGTATGAGGTGATCGGTTGTAGGTATCGCTCGAGTATCGTCACAGTGGTCGTAGCTCCTTGTTAATTTTTTCACAGTTTTCCTCGAAAGACCTCTCGCGTGTCAAACCTCTGGCCGAAGCCTCCTGGTTTTCCCGTACGTGTGGATGCTCCGGCCCCCTCAGAGGTTTTTCTCAGAGGAATCCCTCTTCGGAATCCTCAACGTGTGTACCCGGCCTCAGAGGAATCCCTCTCCGGAATCCTCAACGTGTGTACCCGGCCTAACAGTTCTCCCTCAACAATGCTACTCTCACCAGGGAAGGGCCACTCAGAAATCAGTTCTGGTGATAACATCCTGGTGGCTAAGAACTGCTTGTGACTACAGAACTGCACAGGCAGGGACCATGAGAAGGCACTTGAGTACTCATGCAGGCACAAAACCATACTTGTGATCAGTGTGACTACAGATCTGCACAGTCAGGGGCTTTGAAACGGGAGGTTTCCAACTGACTCCCGTGTCGCAAAAACAAGCCAAAGTGGATCCTGTTTAGAGTGGAAAACAAAATGACCATCTGACTCCCTGTGAGATTCAGAACTGGAGAGTAGTGCCCAATTGACTCCCTTGAATGGTTTCCACAAGTATCACTTCCCACTTAACAGACGTAGCACTGTTAGCTTTTTTGTGTTGTAACATTTTTTAAATTTGTTATTAGTTATTTACCATGCCTGACGAAGGTGGAATTGACAACCAAAGAGAGTCATTGCTGGCCTTCCTTAGCACAGCTTCTTCAAAGTCTGTTGAAAATGATTGGAATTTCATACATCGACTCCATTAGTCTATTCAGACTTTAGTTGTGTCCAACTATTCAAGCTAACCATTCATCGAAAAAAAAGGTATGGCATGGGTAGAAGAGGGTCTTTAGAAAATCGGTTCCCATTAGATTTTTAGTGGGCGTTGGCTGTCACTTTTCCTCATAGTTTAATCTGAATCCGTTGTGCCCTGGATTGATTACTGCATATTGGAAGTAGATAGCATCAGCCCTGGATAGTTATTTCGAAGTTAGATAAGTTTTCAAAAAAGAGAATCTGTCCGCGCCGTGTTTGTGAATAGAAAATTTTCTAAACTCTAAAAATTTCAGGAAGGGACCAGTTTCTAGTTCTAGTTGACCCTCGAAATATCCAGTTCGATTGAACCAAATTCGGGGAGGGTAAAGGCAAAAATGCGTTTTGGTGGTTATTCCTGTCATCGTGCCCGAAGGATGTTACTTTGAAGCAATTTTTGGGAGTTCGTGAGTGCTTGGTCTTGTCTGTTTAACAGGGAGAGAAATGTTTCTACTCATTCTCATTCAATGACGTGGCGCAATGGTTTGCTGAGTATGAGCACTTCCTACCCTGAAATTAATTATTTGGGAAAGTATGACCCAGCAGCGACCTTGAGACGAATCACGTTATAGGGACCTGATCTGACATCTGTCACCCACTGCTGGGTCTTCAAAAATTAGGTGTTCATTCCTTGTGAATTCAAGGGGACAGCTAGCGCCCTATGGGAACATCTGGTTGATAGTTCTTATCAATGTTTCTTGACACCGTCCACAGATCGCATTATCACTCGGTTAATCATGAATCAGAGTTAGCTCGGTAGTCTAGTGGTATAGACGACGAAGCTTGATATGTGACCCGAGTGGGCAGGGTTCGAATCCTGGATAGAGCAACTTAACTATTTGTCTTGACACTCATATTCGCAATAAGTGGCCATGAGCAAAATCGTTAGATCAATTTACGATCCTCTCTGGAGGACAAATTTCGGAGACTGAGTGGAATGACTCTGAGACACTCAACCCACACCAGCGTTGTCTGTCGAGAGTACCAGCAGAAGATTGCCGGGAGGAGAAATAGATTTATCTGGATTTCCGAAGCGTTGTAGGAACAAACGTGATATTAATAAGAGCTTTCCCGGATGATTAATGAATTTCCCAAGCGACGGCACGTCAAAATCGGTTGACCTCATCTTTCCTCCAAAGATTTTTGGTGATGCAATAATGGGAGTGCTTTTGATTCACCAATAAACACCTCAACCGTCGATTTTGGCCATGTTTCATTTTCCGCTATCTATGCTAGATTCCATAGTAAGTAATTTAATCGATGCTAGATGGTAGCCGCAGAATAAAAATGCTCTGTTCCAATACTTAATGAACCTCTTGCTAGGCAGCGCTGTAAGCAGTCATGGTTTATCAGAGCTCCAGCGTTGTTATCAGGTCGTTATCACATGGCTGTGATTCCAGCTGGAATCAGGAAACTCTGGAGAAGTATTCTGGCTGGTGGTTCATAATATTGCACTTGTGAAGACTGAATTTTTCTTCCGTTTAGTGCATGTAGGACGCATCATATGACGTTTTATTACGTTTATTTATGTTCTTGTAATGTACGGGGACAAGTAGTTCTGTAGAGCTTCCTTATATTTTGTTTGCTACAGACGTCGCCTTTGTGGTGAATATTCCGCTTGAGAAAGAGCCGTATACTTGAATGATTTAATATCGGACGATGTTGTCCAGTTTCATCGAAAAACTCAATGTCGTCCAGGATGGAATTTCCTCCAGGTTAGTATTGTCCCTATTTATGTTAATTATTCCGCTTCCAACAGCATTTCAAGTATGTATTATGCATTTCGCAGTTTCAAAGGGCTAGCGGTCGGCCAGCCACTTCCTCGAGAGCACCCTGAAAATACAGCTGGATGTGATCTCAAGTAAAAAAAAAAAAAAAACTTGTGCTCTTCGGCGGAGTTCAACAATCAGAAAAAATGCAAAGCACGAAATGGTGAACTGTGTGCCAAATATGAAGAATAACATAACTATCTAATGAACCAAAAAATTATGAAATAAGGAATATAAAAGGAAAGAGAAAGGAAAAACCATCCTGGAAGCCAGTGAGCTATAAGTTAGAGCTTATTTTTTTCTTAAAAGAACCCAAGCAGTCAAAAAGAAAAACATTAATACCTTTTTCATACAGAAATTTAAGAGCTTTGACGTATGAATTCCTTTTGTAGAATTCATTGTAGCTCTTGGTAAAATTATACCCGACGAAGTAAAATTTCGACTGCTAGAAGCAACTGAAACATGCTCACTTTTGATCCCAGAACGAAATAAATGTATGCACGATTGAATTAAAAATTTTGAGTGATGTTTTTTAAATCGAGCTGTTTATATAGATCGGGGCTTGGTACCTCATATTTTTATTTAATATAATTTTCAAAATACGATTTTGAACTGTTTGCACCTTTTTAATTTGAGTTTTATTTGCACTACCCCATAGAATGATGCCATACTTGATGATGGAGAATGCTAAGCCAAAATAGATTGTTCTTATATGTTTCCGGGACAAGAAACTACCAGCCTCCTTAGAAACGTAAAATAATTTCCGCAGTCTAGCAATCAAAGAATCAATATGCTTGTCAAATTTCAAATTATTATCATTAGTAACCCCCAGATATTTACAATCTTATTAGTGATATTCCTAATGTTGTTGTTCGAGGTACTTAAAAGTGAAAACAACAAATCAAAAACATAAATCCTTATTGTCAAAAGCCACAATGCACTTCAGAGCACGAAAACCGCAGTAATCTCATGCAACAACATATTATTGTTGAAGTAAAATATTTACACAATGTTCTCCGAATGGTGACAAGCTCCAGGAGCTGTTCAAAATGAGCTGGAGGGGAAGGCTGATTCTCACCAACAAAACGAATACTAATCTTGAGCTCCTCGAGCCGATTCTTGTGGGAGACAAGGCAGCGAGTGATTTAGAGGCGTTTCGTGATTCCGTGTGACTGCAGGAGTTCGTGGGCCATTACTCTCATTGTCCTTATACCACAAGCTCATTCTGTTTCACCAGCTCTATCCCCCTTTCACTCTGATTACCGGTAAAATTTAATTACATTCCGATCCCCATCGCCAGTGTAAATGTCGAAGTCGGATGGAGTTGAGCTGCCGTCGGAATCAAACTATGAACCAACCACCTTCAGTCACGAAGTACCTCAGGAACAGAAATCATATTCATTCTCCTCCTCGGTCGGAAATTTTCATCGATAAAACATTAAGAAGGCTGTCTTTACCCGACTGGTTCAGCCCAAAAAAATTTTCAGGGCGTTTCAAAGTGTCAAGATCAAAAAGCCAAATGTCCGTCCGCCGTCCACGCCGACTTTGGTTGTGGACAATTATCTAAAATTCTGAAATAAGGGTCAATCCGCCTGGGTTTTTCGAAATTTTTGGCGATCTAGTCGTGTGGGGTATTATTATTTTTATTTTTATGTTATTATTTTTTAGATAGATGTTTTTACGTGGCCTGGCATTGGGCATTACCTGAAATACAAAATTATTTCTAAATTACGTCTATGTAACTGATTTGTGGTCTGTGGTAGCTGTAAACATCTGATTCTCAATGAATTAGGTAAAAAGAACAAGAATGCAACAAAAATCTGATCAATGAAGCAAGAAACCTGCGAATTCTTTGACACGGGTTGGTTATTCCTCGGACCAGGCGCATGGAGACTCATTTCTTCAACATGGGGAAAATGGGGGAAACAGTGGGTGCGGCGGGTCGTGGACCCATTCCAATCAATTCAGGACCCAAAATTTAGTGGAAAATGATACCCCACACGTCTAGGTACCAGAAATCTCGAAAACACATATTAGATGGGTATTAGATACCCATTATGACCCATAACCTCTTCCAGTGGGTGCCAATCGTTCCAGGACCCTTTTAATTGGATTCAGCGTCCAGAATTTAGTGGAATGATACCCCACACGCCTAGATTGCGAAAAATCTAAAAAATCCATTTTTCGAAATACACATTTTGATCGAAACACATCTTTAACCCCCCCTCCCATCCCATGAAATATGATCCGATTGGGCTGAAATGTTTTGAGGACCAACTATAGCCGGGAATAGGTCCCTTACCAAAATGTCAGATTTTTAGAAAATTGTCTACCACCAAAATCAAAACTCAAAATCAGAGGGTGGGATATCCGTGAACGTTTGAACGTGATTGAAAATGGATTTTTGAGTTTTTGTGGGATCTCGACGCGCGAGGAGATTTCCAAATTATTATCATTATCCTCATTGTACCCATAAAGCGTGGAAGCCACTCGGATGGATGGCATTAGGTGCTAGTTGGAAGTATTGGTAAAATATTTTAATTTGAGGCCGATAAAACGCCTGTTTGACGCTCCAGCCGCAAGGTGGATGTCCGCTCCCGACGTGTCGTACCCTCATCTCCATTGGAATTAATTGTTTATCTCATTAGCATTAATTACAATTGACAGTTATCCTTCTTTGCCGTGACGAAGACCTCAACCGTGGCTTCGAAGCGTTTGCTTTGATGCTGGATGATTGATGCGATGGTCGCTTTTCATTCTGAATGACTCCGCCAGCACCCACTCACGGTGGAAATTGTCGTGTCATTCTCGTCGCGGTTGAATCATCTTACGTTTTGACCATCTTCGGGGGCCTCGAAAATCTTTTCCCTCTCGCAGCCTCACCCTTTCTCAACCAATTAACATAAGAACAGGGCTGTGAAACTAACTGGGTTACACTTCTTAAGCTGAGGGTTTTTTTAAAGAACGGCGGTGTCACTGGGCGAGATATTCATTTCACAGGGTTTCTTTGCCTGGTGACTAATAATCTCTTCTTCCATTCATCTACTTAGCATCAATTTCACGGGTGTTCAGAAGCGTCGCTTCTTCCTCCTCAAAATTCAGTACAATCGATGAAGCTGTAACAACCCTCGTCAAACCGAGAACTATTAGGCTGGCCGTCCACTGGACGCGAATTCGCGCGAAGAGCGAGAGATCAACATGTTTGATTCCAAACGCGCGAACTGGCGAACTGGCGATGGAATCGATAAATCGATCATGGCGCTTGCAGTGGACGGGGTCCTATACGAATAATAGTGTTTGTTAAGAGGCGAACTCTTCGTTTGAAATCGCGTACTTCGCCTCTTCGCGCGAATTCGCGTCCAGTGGACGGCCAGCCTTATGCAGATAGAAATGGACGGAAATAGTCTTCTACTGCCACAAAAACCAACAAACAATATCATATCGATTTTGGCCATTAGGCCTACCTACTAATTAGTTCTTTTAAAATCCAAAACCCGTTGATTCGTGAAACTGCCCTAACCAATTTTTTTCCGGTTTATTGATGTTCTATTAATACTCATTGAAAATAATTGGGTCTTTAAAAGTGCTGAATTATGGTTGGAAAACAGGTTAGTGTACCTTCGGATAAATCATATCAATGGATATCGCTGACTCTTTTATAATATATATTTATTCATAATGAGAAATAACATCATAATTATTCATCATTTAAAAAATATTGCAATTTCTGGGACTCGTCTCATCAGCATCCAAAATTTAGTCGAAAAAAAAAATACTCCACACGCTTAAAAAGCTCAAAAATCTATTTTTTTGAAAAACACAAGTTGATTAAAATTTCTAAGAATCTGAAATTTTGGTCAGGGACCCGTTTCCGGGTCTTGTTGGTCCTCAAGACTTTTCAGGCCGATCGGATCAAATTTGAGGATAAGGGTCAAAATGTTATTTCGAAAAATGGATTTTCGAGATTTTCGGCGATTCAGACGTGTGGGGTATCATTTTTGACAACGTTTTTGGACGCTCAATTCAATGAGACGGGTCCTGGAACGATTGGCATCCACCGCAAGAGGTTTAGGGTCAAAGTGGCTACCTACCTACTCATTTTGAATGTGTTTTCGAGATTTCTGGTAGGTACCTAGTTGTGTGGGGTATCATTTTCCACTAAATTTTGGACTTTGAATGCAATGAAATGTGACCCGAATGATTGGCGCCCTCTGGATGAGGTTATGGGTCCAAATGGTTACCTATTTGCCCATTTTGAATGTGTGTCCTTCTTAGGAGGGACTCCGAATTTGTGGAGCCAGTCCTGCACATTGTCGGTACTCAAATCATGTCATTTTGGTGTTCTTGCTTGGATGACATTCCAAAGTCCATGTTGTTACTACTGTCAAAAATGTGTGTATTCTTTCTGAGAGTTTGATTGGCTGATCTGTGGTCATGATCAGGCCTCACAACTACCGATTTCAAAATATTGATCATAGTCGTTAACAATCGTTGTCCTTCTGGAAATCTGGCTATTTAATCCAATCCTATCAACAATGCCTCTCTGGTATACCAAATTCTTGAAAAAAAGGTGGTAGTGATCAGCCCACTAAATTTATATTTTCAACCTATTAGGTGTCCCACCATGAGGATGCCAAACGCGTACGGCAGTAAGGAGAACAGCTTCGATTTACCAATCAATCCAATGCTGCCACCACTCCTGCCAGATGCCGTGCGCTAATCGTGATGTATGGAAGAATGATAAATCGGACTCGGCCACCTACGGAAGGTGTTTTTGTTTGCCGGTACGTCTTCGGTAACGTGTTTTCTTTTTCTAACTCGGAAATTCGCTGAATCACCCATCTGAGGTCACCATCCGCTCTCTTTGGAACTGGAGGATCCCCAAAGGATCCAACCACCTCTGGCGGCTTCAAGTTGGAGAAGTGAATACAGTCTGGAGGGAAATCGTCTTTTCAAAATCCTGCGAATTACCTCATTGTCAACAACGTTATTCGTTTATTACCACTAGTAAACAATCAGGCTATCATTTCTCAGGGCTAATACATTCCACCTTTGACCCTTTGTTTCCATTTAACTGCATAAAGTTGTTAAACATCCGTGTTCCCATTTGTCTTCGTGGTCATGATATTCTTGAACAACAAAAATTTTACAGCAAAAATGAAATCTGCACGATTTTCTCAGGTACGGAACCCCATTTTTTAGATGAGAATGAAAGGCAAAAACATTTCTCACCCATCAGATGACGGTCAAGTCATGACAAAACCGAGTGAGGACTAAAATGAGATCAGTAGATGGTGGATGATGTGCAATAAATGAACATGGAATGTCGCAAAAACTACATATGTCCCATTCAGTCTGACCAACCGAAACCCGCCTGTGCTACCACCAATTATCCAAAATTTAAACTGCAGGATATCACCATGTACAAACTACCAACACGTAAATCCAAGTCATTGTGCTAAATACATAGAAGTATTTTTTAACACTAAAATGAAGTATGAACAAATACACAATACCAGTATGAAACTTAGGAAACTCCTCTATGTATTGTAACGATTTATATTCTTTGGTAATAATTTATTACAATTGTTCACTTGAATACACTGTTCACATTTGCGCACTTACACAATGACACAATCACAATACACGGTTGTAAAGCAGTTGTCGCACTATTTTTTATACACACAGGATTTATAACACAAAATGTCTATATCTGAACTCCGAACTGAACTGTACTGTGCGGCGTTCCTGGGTCTCTTTTATACTGGCTGCCTTGGCTGCCAGGCTGCCTTGGCCGAGAACCTTCTCCAACCTTCCCTGGTTCTGGGAACTCAACTTGTTGTCTCGATTGAAAGGGAAGGTTCCAGCCAATTCCATATGACGCACAGTTCCTCAAAAGTGACCCTTAGCCCTCCACAGGTCATTGACCCTGCGACGCCGGCAGCCCATTTTACTGGCGCAGGTGCCAGCTTGCAACAGTATTCTCAATGCTAGCACCAATCCTGGACATTGATTTGTTAAAACGAGCTTTGTACTGGTTGAATCCGTGCTCACTTACTGCCACCCCGTTTGGAGCAGTACTTACAGCACATCGTACATACTTCATACAATAATGAAAACTCAAAAAGCTACCATTAAAAAACGCGGAAAATTCTTTCACAGGGGTTGGTTATTCCTTGGACCAGGCATACGTTTTTCTGCGTTTATCAGGCTTATCAGGCAGATGGTGCTCGGTTCATTTCAATCGTACCATAATGTAGTGAATTTTCGATATTTTTTGCGATCTAGGTGAGTGTGGTATCATTTTCGACTAAATTTAGGTCGCTGAATGCAATGAGGCGGGTCCCGGAACGATTGCTGCCCTCTGGATGGGGCTATGGGTCAAAATAGGTGCCTATTTGCCCATTCCAAATGTCTGTTTTCGAGATCTCTGGTACCTAGGCGTGTGGGGTATCATTTTCCACTAAATTTTGGACGCTGAATCCAATCAAATGAATCCCGAGACGATTGGCA
>CM034005.1:2464632-2477617 GCA_019603395.1 Cyrtorhinus lividipennis
TGCGCCCTGTAGATGAGGTTACGAGTCAATGAGCCATGTTGAAGAAATGAATCTTCATGCGCCTAGTCCTAAGTTTAAATTAGTCTCCTTGCGCCTGGTCAGAGGAATAACCAACCCCTGTGTAAGAATTTGCAGTTTTTGAATGTGGGTTTAGAGATTTCTGGCACCTAGGCGTGTGGGGTTTCCATTTTCTCGAAACTTTAAGACACTGAAACTATCGGAATGAGCCTCCATGCAAATGGTCCGAGGAATAACGAACTCCTGTGAATGAAGTTACCATAGATATCTATTTTGATCCAAACCCATTTCCGAGGGGTGTCTATCGTTCCGGAACCTATCTCATAGGAATCAGCGTCGTAAATGTAGTCAAAAATAATACCCTATGTCGCCAAAAGCCATATTTCAAAGAACACGTTTTGACCCTCCCCTCCTAAATTTGGTCTAATCGGGCAGAAATGTTTTCGGGTTGGTTGCTAATTCCTTCAATTGGAATGAAATTTGAACGTGCCTGGAATCTTCCACGTTACACTTTTGATGGGGTTGTGTATGTCGATTGGCGATTGACACCTGGCCTTGGCAAATGCCCTCAATCTTGGGTGTTCAATCAATTACAACGTTGGAGGTGAAATTCGTGTGACAAACAATGTAGGGCTGAATCAGTATCAAAGGGACGATTACGAAGACTGATCAAACATCAATAAGCGTAACACGTTATCAGCGTTGATGAATGGAAGGTGCTCATATGAAACTAAACCGGTCTCACAATGCATTTCTACTGTCATCCCTCATCGATGTCGTAGTCCTGTGTTATATCGCGTCAATATCCGGTTCTCAGTGGGGAATAAGAAGGACAGCTGAGGCAATTACGCATCATTTTATTGGCAAATTTGTTCAAATCAGTCAAATTTCGAATTTATTCGAGTAAACGTGTTTGATCAACGAGTATTCAGCTACCGACTACCTACTACTCCTGTTTTGCGTAACCATCAGGGACTTACCTCGGATGCAAATCCTCATCTTCACTGACTGTCTTCATGTAGGTATGCGTTATTCCAATCTGCTAACCTCAAAATTTTTATACAAAAATAAATCTCCGTACTAAATAGACAGCGAGCGTGTTCCGAAGTGACAACCACCCAGGAAAAAACACGAGCATCCTACACTTCCTAGATCCCATTTAGAAGGGCGGAAGGTGCCACCTCTGGCTCGTATATCATAGTTGAGAACCAACCCCTCATAATTTTCAACCCCTCTCTGAGACGTTCGTTAAAAATGAAATTTCAAACTCGAGCTATTCTTGGTTTCGCCTCCCGAGATCGATCGAAAAAAGTTATTCCGGTTCAGTTTTTTCAAACACCATTCACCGGTGAAGCCAACCACCAGAGGGTTTTTTGTTTCTGACGGTTGTTTCTATGGAGGTAAGCCTGGAACTTGTTGCATGTGGAGGTTGATGGCAACTCACAAAAGACAAGGAGGGTAATTTTTATATACTTGGTTATTCCTAGAATAATCAAGCTATGTTTTCATGCAAAAGGTCAACCTATTCTGGTCAAATGTCCGTCCGCCGTCCGGGTTTATTTTGTAAGTAGGAAATTATTTAAAAATCTGGAATTAAGGTCAAGGGTCCGTTCCCGGCTTTAGTTGGTCCTTGAAACTTTTCAGCCCAATCGGACCAAATTTGGGTAGAGTATAGGTCAAAATGTGTATTCCGAAAAACGGATTTTCGAGATTTTTGGCGATTTAGGCGTGCGGGATACTATTTTCTACTGAATTTTGCACGCTGAATCCAATGAAATGAGTCCTAGAACGGTTGGTACCCACGGGAAGAACTTATGGGTCAAAATGGGTATCAATCTACCTATTTTGAAAATGTGTTTTCGAGATTTCTTGTACCTAGGCGTGTGGGGTATCATTTTCCACTAAATTTTGGATCCTGAGTCGATTAGAATGGGTCTGGTTCCCGTCACACTCACTGTTTCCCCCATTTCCCCCATGTTCGACATTTTCAAGGACTCAGGCGTGTGGGGTATCGTTTTCCTTTAAAATTTGGACGCTGAATCCAACGAGACGGGTCCCGGAACGATTGGCGCCTACCGAAAGAGGTTTTGGACGCTGATTTGTCTGAAATTTGTCTCCATGCGCCTGGCTCGAGGAATAACCAACCCCTGTATAAGAATTTGCAGCGTTTTATTATGATTCGTATGCAACTTTTGGCCTGATCCGCATGCGGACGAGTTTGATTTATCGATTCAACATCGCTAATGTAATGATTGATCCTACTTGATCAGCTTAAATAGGACTAACAAGTCTGCTGTAGGACCCTTCATTATGTGTGTAGAGAGTACGATGCGTTCAGGTAAACGCGGGTGATCTTTTTTTTTTTTTTTTTTTTTTTTTTTTTTCTCGTTTGGTCGTATAAAGGCCCAATCACACAGGACGCGTTATAACGCGGCGTTCAGGTAACGCGCGTTACCCCCGACGTTCGGCGATACAGCGACTTCACACTCATCGCGTTATTATTGGGCGTTATCTGGGCGATCCAAAGAAGAAATGTTTCAATGGACAACTCAGTCTAGCCCGCCGTGTAGTCGAAAAATGCTTTTGGTATATTGGCAATGAAATGGCGTGTATTTTTGAGACCCTTAGAAACAGGCTCAACTGCTGATTACATCGTGAAAGCAGCTACCTGCTTACACAACTACATTAAAATGATGAGTGATGTTCATCTCGAATATTCTGCCAATGACCGCGATGCCACCGAGCCCATGCAAGGGCTGGTTACAACAACTCCCACCAATCGAAGATCAACGAATGCTGCGATTCAAGTTCGAGAAAAGTTTGCTGATTACTTTGCCAGTAGGTCATCATAACACACATCTCCCACATTGATGCATGGTACACAGAACACATACAACAAAACAGATAACACAATACTTTAAGTATTTATTTTTATATTATATATATTTTATTTTATTTATTTTTTTTTACTTATATTATTTGTATTTGTATTTATATTATTTATATTTGTACTTATTTATATTTATCTTACTTGTAATGCTCAGTATTCCTGCAATCTTTTTCCAAGCCTCCATCTTTTTCAACACATTCTTGTATCGTTCATGTGAATGATCGTATAAATACACAAACTTCCGCACTTGATGAATTAACGCCTCTGTTTCCTCACTCATCTTGTTATGTCAAGTGGGAAATGTCTGAGTAACGCCCGAGTAACGCGCGCTATTTTGTATTTTTGTACAACTCGAAAGGCTGACGCCGCGTTACCGTCGCGTTACTAAAGTAACGCCGCGTTATAACGCCGTGTGTGTGAACGGGATGATGCTTATGCCCGTCATACAACCTGACAACCGTAACGCGACGGTAACGCGACGCCTAACGCCGCGTTATAACGCGTCCTGTGTGAATGGGCCTTAAACAGTTTCTTGCTTCCGAGTGCCAAGGAAGGTTTTATCGTATATCTGCAAAGGCTGTCGTAAATCGAGGCATCGAAGGGCACAGCCAAAGCAGTGCATTCCAACAAAACAAAGCTACGAATCACGTTACTAAACGTGTCACGCACTGCGAATATATTAGAACAGTATGTGATGTCGTTAATGAAGTGTAAACTCGCCTCTCCCTCTATTTGTTGTATCTGGTATTCTTGTTATTTAAAACAGTCTTCTCCTTATTCTTATTCGAAGGGGGGTTGGGAATAAGAGGAGACCCCGAATGTTCGTGCTGTCGATGGAATTTAATCTCCGACATAATTTGAAATGTGCCTCATTGCAAACTGGGTTTAATTTTCAGAAAGAAGCCAGAGTACAGGTGCAAATAAGTGAAATAGCTCGATGTATTCCGTTGAATATTATCCCTAATTTATCTCATGATGACTCTCTACTGTCTGTGTTGGAAACACTAGAGATCTCTACTATCATGAAATTACAACGATCGAGAGACGAGTAGGAAACCTTTTTTGGTTGGTATTATCAACCGTTGTGGAATTTGTGCATCGGTTTTTGGCTCGATATTTTTTGAGTAGTCAACCAATATGACCATACACAAGGTCATATGGGGTTCAACCTCTCCGATCGGCACAAGAAGAAATGTTTAATAGGTACGTTACATGATGCCAGGATCAGATAAACCATCCAAAAGCAACGCTACATGTTTTTGGACTAATGGATTTTCAAAATTTTCGGCAATCTAGGCGCGTGAGGTATTATTTTTTACTAGGTTTTTGATTCTGAATCGATTTGAATGGGTCCCGGTCCGATTGGCATCTACCGGAGATGGGTACGAGTCAAAATGGGTACCAACATGCTTATTTTGAAAATGGATTTTTATGTTCATTCCTCGAATCAACCCATGCTTTCATAGAAAAAATCAATCTCTCCGATTCGGCCCGAAAATTTGTTTTTGGACGTTTCAAGGTGTCTAGATCAAAAAAGTTAAATGTACGTCCGCCATACGCCGTCCACGCCGTTTTTGGTAGTAAAAAAATATTTATAAAATCTGAAGTTTGGGTCAGGGGTTTGTTCCCGGGTCCTCGAAACTTTTCAGCCATATTGGATCAAATTTGGGCGGGGTAGGGGTCAAAATGTGAATTTCGAAAAATGGATTTTCGAGATATTGGCAATCTAGGCGTGTGGGGTATCATTTTCCACTAAATTTTGGACGCTGAATCCAATGAAACGGGTCTGGGAACGATTGGCGCTCTCTGTATGAGGTTATGGGTCAAATGGGTAACTCTACCCATTTCGAATTTGTGTTTTTGAGATTTCTGGTACCTAGGCATGTGCGGTATCATTTTCCAATAAACTTTGGATGCTGAATCCAATGAAATGGGTCCCTGAACGATTGGTGTCCAGCGGACGAGGTTATGGGTCAAAACGGGTATCCATCTACCCATTTTGTTTGTGTGTTTTCGAGATTTCAGGAACCTAAAATATCACTCAATACACTTTAGGCCGGAAATGAATGCTGAGAGAAGAGAGTGATCCGAGTCTTTTTGGGGAAATCCATCGAGTCCAAACAATCGATATCATTTGAAAATTGATTCTTGTATTCAGTATTTTGACACCTATCCTTACCCAGAAAAAAGTGTGTTGTTCACTATATGTTGGACGGTGAATCTATTGGAACGAGTTGGGGACACCTTCTGTTTTCCCCGTGATCCAACCATTGTGAAAGAATTTGTATCGTTTTGATGTAGACATCATAAAACTAATAGAATGAAATATAAAGAAAATAAATAAAAATGTTGGCGCAAATCGGAGAAGGTTGACTTTCCTTGAGCATGACTACATAAGTTGATTATTCAAGGAATCACCAACCAAAACCCTTGAGTCCAAGTATACCAATCGAAAGGATTTAGCAATGGTACATCTTTGTCTCATGTTGAACACATATCGTCTCTATTACGGGAAGCGGTGGGCCATGAATGAATTCATATTTCCATATAAGGTGTTATGCTCTCCCGGAGGCGATTCTTATCTTTATTCAAACGGCACTCCATATTGCTCGGGTCGGCGAAGCGTATTCCGTTGCGCAACTCTTGCATGTTTGCATGTCGTTAATATAGCTCAATGGAGGCGTTTAAATCTGGTTTCTCGTTGTATTGAGAAGCTTTCATGAGAATCTAGGTATTTGACGATGGGACTCTTTTAACGGCCTGTGGGAACAAGTAGTGAGAATGGAGGAGTTACGAGCTCAACAACAAAAATAACCCAAAAGTTTAGTGGCGTTGAGTACATAAAACTCACTGCTTTCATGCGAAAATCTCTCCGATTTGGCCCAAGATTTTTTTCTGGACGTTTCAAGGTGTCTAGATCAAAAAAGTCAAATGTCCGTGTTGCGTAAGAGTCAAAATGTTTATTTTGAAAAATGAGTTTTTGAGATTTTTAGCGATCCAGGCGTGTGGGGCATCATTTTCCGCTACATTTTGGACGCTAAATCCAATGAAATGAGTCCCAGAACGTTTGGCGCCCACTGGAAGAAGTTATGGGCCAAAATGGGTATCTATCTACCCCTTATGAATATGTATTTAGAGATTTCTGGTACCTAGGCGTGTGGGGTATCATTTTCCACTAAATTTTGGACGCTAAATCCAATGAAATGAGTCCCAGAACGATTGGCACCCACTGGAAGAAGTTATGGGCCAAAATGGGTATCTATCTACCCCTTTTGAATATGTATTTAGAGATTTCTGGTACCTAGGCGTGTGGGGTATCATTTTCCACTAAATTTTGGACGCTAAATCCAATGAAATGAGTCCCAGAACGATTGGCACCCACTGGAAGAAGTTATGGGCCAAAATGGGTATCTATCTACCCCTTATGAATATGTATTTAGAGATTTCTGGTACCTAGGCGTGTGGGGTATCATTTTCCACTAAATTTTGGACGCTAAATCCAATGAAATGAGTCCCAGAACGATTGGCACCCACTGGAAGAAGTTATGGGCCAAAATGGGTATCTATCTACCCCTTTTGAATATGTATTTAGAGATTTCTGGTACCTAGGCGTGTGGGGCATCATTTTCCGCTACATTTTGGACTCTGAACACAATGAAATTAGTCCCAAAACGATTGGCACCCACTGGAAGAAGTTATGGGCCAAAATGGGTATCTATCTACCCCTTATGAATATGTATTTAGAGATTTCTGGTACCTAGGCGTGTGGGGTATCATTTTCCACTAAATTTTGGACGCTAAATCCAATGAAATGAGTCCCAGAACGATTGGCACCCACTGGAAGAAGTTATGGGCCAAAATGGGTATCTACCTACCCCTTTTGAATATGTATTTAGAGATTTCTGGTACCTAGGCGTGTGGGGTATCATTATCCACTAAATTGTGGACGTGAATCGATAAGAATGGGTGCGGGACACACCACACACTGTCTGAGAAAGAATTTGCAAAGTTTTTTAACTCATTTTGGGCTTCAATAGGTCTACAGGACATGGACGAATATGGTCTAAGGGCATTTTTCAAATAAACGGTATATCTAGCCATCTATCTATAAGTGGGACAGGAATCAGTAGGCACTCTACCGTTTGATGCTATGAGTCAGACAATAATTCGAAGCCTCCATCTTCTTCTCAACAAAGAAAGAGTTCCTTACTAGGTTTTTTTTTCTCATTTTCTACCCAGAGCTCTTCTTCTCTTTCGAATTGTTTTCCATTGTGTTTCTGAGTCGTCTAATTCCACTTGTCCGAGCTAGGCATCCGTGACGGTGTTACGATTGTGACCATTGGCTTTTATATCTTAAATCTGCCGTGAAGCTCCGTCTTCTCTCGTAGGAGCTCCGAACCCGTCAGTTGCCTGTGTCAAATCAACGCTGGACAAAAACCATGGGTTCTCAACCTCAAAATCAAATCACATACACCTTTCCACGCCTGCGCTAGGTTCTAGGGCCCCTCTCTGATAAATGCGTCCCGCGGCTCAGGAGCACAGGAAGCGTCTATCTATATTGGACCAGGGTATTCCTTTCTACCTGTCACTTTTTATTTCGGCCATGGCAAGGGCAACGCGCTCTGTGAGAGTAATTGGATATCCTGGAAGAAGCTTCTTGTGTGAAAAACGGTGGAAATTATTCCCCACGTAATAATACACTATTTGAAACTAATTAATCTTTGAAAAGTCTAGATTTAAAACGCTGCACATTCGTTCACAATGGTTGCTTACTTCTTGGAGCAGGAGTACACATTACAATGATAATATTGTCTCCCAGAGGTATGATACTAATTACAAAATGTGTTTCTCGAAAAATGAATTTTTGGGGTTTTCGGCTATCAAGGCGTGTGGGGTATTATTTTCGACCACGTTTTGGACGCTGAAACCAATAAGACGGATCCCGGGACGATTGGCTCCCTCTAGAAGAGGTTATGGGTCAAAATGGGTATTTATCTACCGAGTTCGAATATGTGTTTTCGAGATTTCTGGTACCTAGGCGTGTGGGGTATCATTTCCCACTAAATCATGGACGCTGAATCCAATGAGACTGACCTTGAAACGATTGACACCCATCGGAAGAGGTTATGGCTCAAAATGGGGTAGGTAACTACCCATTTTGAATGCATGGCTTTGAGATTTCTGGTACATAGACGTTTGTGGTGTCATTTCCCTCTAAATTTTGGTCACTGAATTAAATAAAATGTGTCCCGTAACGATTGGTGCCCACCAGAAGAGGTTATGGACGCTGAATCGATTTAAATCAGTCTCCATACTCCTGGTCCAAGGAATAATCAACCCCCGTGAAAGAAGTTGGAGCAATTTATTTCTCTCTTTTTTTCGTGTTTGATTAGAATTGAAACAAACATATTCAATGTCATACCGACCATTTTTGTATTGCAATTTTTGTAAGCGACTGTTATGGTGAGAGGGGAGGGAATTCATCGAAACAAGATCCCAAAATATTGGAGCAGTGCATAAAATGGCGGAACTGTTTGACGTTTTATTAAAGAATCTGTTGAAGTTTGGTCCAAAAGGACCACTGAACAACAGAAAATGTATACAACGGCAAGTAAAAATAATAAGTGAGCAAAAAACCATGGTAGTTATAATTGATTTGTAGTACGTAGGTACTGAGTTGAAGTAAAATATTGAGGAAATACGTTCTGCCCATCGGAGAAAAAATGTTTCAGTTAGGTATGTAACATCTTTCTCAAAAAATCCACGCAGGATAGGGATCTGCACATGCCCCCTTGTGACAAAATGTTACTTCTGCGAAAAATATAATAAAATGATCAAGCACAACATTTCATTACTGCACGAACATTTCAAAACTTATCATTATTTGAAGACATTGATGATTTTTGTTCAGGACTACTTACTTTCTTTGCATTCTTTTTCGTTCTTGCATTGGAGTACAGTGAGCTCGCACATGTTGCCGAACGTCTTGTATGTGTTACACCCGATTCTCCCACAAACAGGGTCATATTGCGCGGTGCATACCGTTGGACATTCTTCTTCTTGAATCGACTTTGAGAGGATGATGGCGACTGCTCAGGAGGATAAACAAGTTGGGTAAGTAACAAACAAAATAGGTTAATACTAACTTATACGTCCAGCACCGTCCCAAAACATTTTTATCACGCTAGATGTTGATGACGATATTGAAATTTTGCTGCACCGATCATGCTCTTGATTTTATTCCGAAAATAATATTTATTTACGAATCCGATGAAGTGTGCTCTTTATGGGAAAATATTTTGTTCTGATTAAAACAGAACATTCTCTGCGTATACATAACCACAATAACCATATAATTTGTATACATGTACAATTTATAAATAATTCTGAAAGAACAACACTCACTTTTCGCAAAGAATATCAAGCAACAGAACTGTTTCATGTTCAAACTGTGACTGGAAAAATTACACTAAATAATTATCATTAGCTTCTAAAGCTGGTTTTTAAGCCATCCACTCATGGCCAACGCTATCAGCGTGACTTAACTCTAATTAAAAATGTAGATTGGGTACCGTGAGTCATCCAGGATATTGTTCGAAAAGCAATGATGACGTCCATGCTTGATAATATTATGCTTGAACTGACGCATCATTTTGCGAAATCTCAACAAAACAATACCTTTTTTAAACGAATTCTCCTCGTTTATTACTTTTCTTCAATTTTCCTTGTTATTTACAACTCACTGACCTCTTCCTTGACCAACATTCTCGTTTAGTAGCCAATTACCTCCACGGGTGACAAAGGTGAAGCATAACTGAGTAAAATACGATACAATTTCACTCGATTTCATTAATAAACGTGTAACGCCCCGTATTCGACCGCAAGATGCCGATAAGTTGCTCAAAACCTGAAAAAGTTATTAGAGACTTGTTTACGGTTCAAGTTATACCTTGAAACTTTTGAGCACGATCGGAACAATTTGGTGAAGTGTTGGGAGTTGAGTAAGGGTCAAACTATGCATTTCGAAAAATGGGTTTTTGAGATTTTTGGCAATCAAGGCGTGTGGGGTATTATTTTCGACCACGTTTTGGACGCTGAATCCAATGAGACAGGTTCCGGAACGATTGGCGCCCTCTGGTTGAGGTAATGGGTCAAAATGGGTATTTATCTACCGAGTTCGAATATGTGTTTTCGAGATTTCTGGTACCTAGGCGTGTGGGGTATCATTCTCCACTAAATTTTGGACGCTGAATCCAATGAGACTGGCCTTGGAACGATTGGCACCTATCGGAAGAGGTTATGGACGCTGAATCGATTTAAATCAGTCCCCACACCTGGTCCAAGGAAAACCAACCCCCGTGAAAGAAGTTGGAGCATTTCTCTCTTTTCTTCGTGTTTGATTACAATTGAAACGAACATATTCAATTTCATACCAACCATTTTTGTATTGCAAAAACCCGACTGTAAGGGTGAGAAGGGAGGGAATTCAACGAAACAAGATCCCAAAATATTGGAGCAATGCATAAAATGGCGGAACTTTTTGACGTTTTTATTAATGAATCTGTTGAAGTTTGGTCCAACAGAACCACTGAACGACAGAAAATGTATACAACGGTAAGTGAAAATAATGAGTGAGCAAGAAACAGTGTAAGTACTGAGATAATGTAAAATATTGAGGAAATCCGTTCTGCCTATCGGAGAAAAAATGTTTCATTTAGGTATGTAACATCTTTCTCAAAAAATCCACACAGGATAGGGATCTGCACATGCCCCCTTGTGACAAAATGTTACTTCTGCGAAAAATATAATAAAATGATCAAGCACAACATTTCATTACTGCACGAACATTTCAAAGCTTATCATTATTTGAAGACATTGCATGATTTTTGTTCAGGACTACTTACTTTCTTTGCATTCTTTTTCGTTCTTGCATTGGAGTACAGTGAGCTCGCACATGTTGCCGAACGTCTTGTATGTGTTACACCCGATTCTTCCACAAACAGGGTCATATTGCTCGGTGCATACCGTTGGACATTCTTCTTCTTGAATCGACTTTGAGAGGATGATGGCGACTGCTCAGGAGGAAAAACAAGTTGGTTGAGCAACAAACAAAATAGGTTAATACCAACTTATAGGTCCAGCACCGTCCCAAAACATTTTTATCGCGGCAGAGGCATACGTCGATATTGAAATTTTGCTGCACCGATCATGCTCTTGATTTTATTCCGAAAATATTATTTATTTACGAATCCACATGAAGTGTGTTCTTTATAGGAAAATATTTTGTTCTGATTAAAACAGAACATTCTCTGCGTATACATAACCACAATAACCATATAATTTGTATACATGTACAATTTATAAATAATTCTGAAAGAACAACACTCACTTTTCGCAAATAATAGCAGGCAACAGAACTGTTTCATGTTCAAACTGTGACTGGAAAAATTACACTAAAATAATTATCATTAGCTTCTAAAGCTGGTTTTTAAGCCATCCACTCATGGCCAACGCTATCAGCGTGACTTAACTCTAATTAAAAATGTAGATTGGGTACCGTGAGTCATCCAGGATATTGTTCGAAAAGCAATGATGAAGTCCATGCTTGATAATATTATGCTTGAACTGACGCATCATTTTGCGAAATCCCAACAAAAACAATACCTTTTTTAAACGAATTCTCCTCGTTTATTACTTTTCATCAATTTTCCTTGTTATTTACAACTCACTGACCTCTTCCTTGACCAACATTGTCGTTTAGTAGCCAATTACCTGCACGGGTGACAAAGGTGAAGCACGAATGAGTAAAATACGATACAATTTCACTCGATTTCATTAATAAACGTGTAAGGCCTCGTAACGACCGCAAGATGCCGATAAGTTGCTCAAAACCTGAAAAAGTTGTTAGAGACTTGTTTACGGTTCAAGTTATACCTTGAAACTTTTGAGCACGATCGGAACCAATTTGGTGAAGTGTTGGGAAGGGAGTAGGGGTCAAAATTCGGTTTTGGTTGGTTATTCCATGAATAACCCATGTTCTCATGCAAAATGTCAATCTCTCCGATTCGACCAAAAATAATTTCTGGGCGTTTCAAAGTGTCAAGACCAAAATGAGCAAAAGTCCATCCGCCGTCCACGCTGACTGTGGTAGTAGAAAATTTAGAAAACTGTGCATTTCGAAAAATGGATTTTTGACGATCTAGGCGTGTGGGGTATAATTTTCCACTAAATTTTGGACGCTGAATCCTTCCTTGAATTGTTCCTTGAATAAACAACCTATGTTTTTATGCAAAATGTCAATCTCTTTGATTTTCTGGACGCCTCAAGGTGTCTAGATCAAGATTAGCAACTGTCCTTCCGCCGTATGCCAACCACGCCGATTTTGGTGGTAGACAATTTTCTAAAAATCTGAAATTTTGGTCGGGGACCTGTTTAGTTGGTCCTTGAATCTTCACAGCCCGTGCCAAATTGGGGAGGTAGGGGAGGGGGGAGGTCAAAGAGTGTTTCTCGAAAAATGAATTTTTGGGGTTTTTGGCTATCAAGGCGTGTGGGGTATCATTTTCCACTAAATTTTGGACGCTGAATCCAATGAGACTGGCCTTGGGACGATTGGCACCCATCGGAAGAGGTTATGGCTCAAAATGGGGTAGGTAACTACCCATTTTGGATGGCCTTGAGATTTCTGGTACCTAGACCGTATGTGGTATCATTTTACCCTAAATTTTGGACGCTGAATTCAATAAAACATGGCCCTCAACGATTGGCGCCCACCGGGAGAGGTTACGGACGCTGAATCGATTTAAATCAGTCCCCACACTCCTGGTCCAAGGAATAACCAGCCCCTGTGAATGAAGGAGCATTTTATTTCTCTCTTTTCTTCGTGTTTGATTACAACTGAAACGAACATATTCAATTTCATACCAACCATTTTTGTATTGCAAAAACCCGACTGTAAGGGTGAGAAGGGAGGGAATTCAACGAAACAAGATCCCAAAATATTGGAGCAATGCATAAAATGGCGGAACTTTTTGACGTTTTTATTAATGAATCTGTTGAAGTTTGGTCCAACAGGACCAC
>CM034005.1:2481058-2527518 GCA_019603395.1 Cyrtorhinus lividipennis
CAAAAATAGATTTGATTGTCACAATTTATCATCATTCGTGCTGATTATATAGGCTTGGATTGGCTCAAACCAAAATAACATCCCTTCACGTGACCGTTTGGGTTATTTTTAGTGTAACGACGCAAAAATGAATAATGGACGACTTCTCACTATCGAGCAACTTCGAACTAATAACAGTTCCAACCGTCACTTCTATTTCCACCCTTCGAACGCTCTTCACAATGCGACGACCGTTTGGCAAAGCAAATATGATTGGTTGATGATCGTGCAATGCATACGAGATGCTCTGCAATCGAGACACCGCGGCTTATCCTCGAATATCCCACTTCTCTTGGATTGATCGCCACGTGATGAATAATTATAGCACTCACACGCTTCAACAGATGGCAACACATAAAATACACGCCTGAGGTAATCTATAACGAGGTTAGTTCACATTCAATTAATTCAGTGACGATGTTACGTTCAATGCGGACAAAATACGAGGCGGTTTATGATGATTAAATTGAATTTACGTTGGTCGACGTCGTTTCTACTAGAGGGATGAACGGTGAGTCGTAGGTTTTTAGCCTTTTTGACCAATTTACATGTGTGTTCAGGAGGCGTAGTAGATTTTACCTCTTCACCGAGCACAAAATGCAAATGACTCCCTGCAGGTAAGATCAGAGTACTATCACAAAAGCGCCTTACCTTTCACAGTTGCTGAAATGACTTATTTAATATTCCCCAACAGTTTATAGTTCCAGGTATTTTAATGATAACAACAGTATGAACCCATGAAATTTTGACCACTCAGAGCAGCTCAATACCTGCACCAACTGCCTACTTAGCGGGAGGAGGATCAACTACCAAACGAGTCCAAATCCTTACATCGTTAAGATATGATCTACCCATCTTGATAGAAGAAATATTACTCTCACATAAACAACAAGTTATACTAATTTATAATGTCATATTAAAATACTGAAGTCCACCTCATAATGATTGAAAATATGTGTCAACACTGGGAGCCATGTTGTTATTACCCTTCTGATGTATGGCGTCAGAAGTGAACTCGTATTAGAACGGAGAATGTAATGCGTGTAAAAACACATTTTGACACCTTCCCGCCCAAATTTGGTCCGATCGGACTGAAAAGTTTCGAGGACCGACCTAAGCTGGGAACAGACCCCTGATCCAAATTTCTGACTTTTAAAAAATTTACACCTTACCAAAAACGGCGTGGACGGTGGACGGCCAGAGGTTAACCTCTCTCATAGGCGCCAAAATTTGAATCTTCACATTTCTGCTGTCCATGAGCTTTCTTGAAATAGAAATTTTTTGGCCGATCTCTTTCCGGCTTTGGTTAATCCCCGAAACTTTTCAGACCAATTGGCCCAAATTTGAGGAAGATGAACATGTTTTTTTGAAACAACCTTTGCGACTTTTTAGGTAATTAGACGTATGGGATATCAATTTTCATTATGGGCGATGAATCGATTAATGTGATTCTAAGTCATTCCACAGCCACCGTTTTCCCCGTAATCCTGCTCCAAGGAATGATTAATCATTGTGGAATTTGCAGCACTTTCTCTTTCGCTTCTAGTTGATTAACTCCTCTGGAAATTGCGATTAATATGCTTTCCCGCACAAGTGAGATTCGCCTGGAATAATAAATCATTGTGGAATAATTTGCAGCGTTTTCTTTATTCATGTTTCTGTCAGCTCGTAAGAGTTCATAAAGTACTCGAGTAAAATTGTGCCGCAAAATTAATATACTGGAGCTTATCGCCGGTTCAGCACGTCGGAGCCTGTAATGGTTTCCGTCATACCTTCCTCGTATTATGCACGAGTTGAATTCCATCGATAACGCATCGGATCCTCCCATCAGCCGCGTGGGTTGCTGTAAGCCAGCCGGAAGCCTCGTACTAATTTGAACGATTAACTACGAACGGTGCACTGGATTTTCCAAGCGACCTCGTCGAATCGTGCGCTTCAATTCGCACGCTGATTACTGTGCGCGCATTTTCATCCAATCCGTCAACGCGGGCTCATCACAGTCAACAAGATCATTTTCGGAGCGTAATTCGGTTCAATTCATCTGTATGCAGATACGACGATACGATGGCCTGGAGCCGACTGGACCGATGGACATGAGGATAAACTGAGTCTTGATGGCTTCCAACTCCATCAAAATATTAACACATTTTGTTGTGCCCTAACAGTAATCTCTCTCGAGAGCTTAAACAGAGGGTGTATGATTTGTCTGGGAACCAAGGATCAAGGGGTACTATTTTAAACGAATTGGTGACCACAAATGTGAACAAAATTTTCTCTGCGATCAAAAAAGAACTCGGTAGGTGTTACAAAGAAAGACAACACTCCGGAACAACTAGAGACCCTGACCAAAATTTCAGGTTTTTGTCATAATTTTATACTACCAGAAACAGCATAGACGACATACAGCAAACGGGTTTTTTTGGTCTCGACATCATGAAACATTATACTGTAAAATTTCAAGGGAATTCGGAGAGGTTGACCTCTGGCATGATTTCATAGGTTGATTATTCAAGGAACAATCCAGTGACTATAAGAGACACGTATTTTAATAATATATTGTGTTCCCCTTATACACGTGTCCCCTCGTATATGTTGGTCTAGGGTCGCTAGGCCGGTGCGGTCATGCTAGGGTCACCAGCATAATGCGCTGCCACCTATATCGGCAGTTTAAAGCAATGTGGTTATCGAACGGACCTATGTTTAGTTCAAAGGTCATTGAAAGCTACACTCGAACCGCAATTGTGAATAATTCGTGAGGATTTATGCAAATCGGATAGACGGGTTCCCTTTCAACGCTGATAAGCTAATAACTGCGGTTTCCCAACTGGTTGATGTGGAAATCTGTAGAATCGCTCCTACCCTATCAATACAGTCGGTTCGTGAACGAGGTTTTTGAACGAGTCCAGCTCCAAGTCAGAGCTCAACGTTCGGGTTGTTGACACCCAAAATATGGATCGAACCGTAAACCGCTCTAAGTAAACATCCAAAGCCGAGGGAGCGTTTCAAGTAAACAGCCATCCCGGGAACCTGGATGATAAATCATCTCGTACGATCGTCCCTCATCTGTTGGTAAATCACGCGGAGAGACTAGGCATCAATTCGGGATTTCGACCTTTCGTTCTGACGAAAGTCATTCCGTTAACAAGTTTGCTGTGGGTCACGCGCTCAGCTAATGTCATACCATCTTCTCATATAAGTATGAAACATTATATTTGGAGAGACCGTGACTAATCATTATTAGGAATTACGATGGTAATTATAGCGGCATAGCGTCAATCTGATTATGGCGAACATTTTAACGACGACGAAGTACTACGCTAGATAACCTGTCCGAGAACGGAGCATAGAGAAGAGATGCGGCTTTCACAAAACACGAAGAAGGTTTTCCACAAATGTATCGTTTTCCACTGAATCCATTCTAGCAGGTCCCAGACCGGTCACATCTCTTCTCTATGCTCCTTTCTCGGACTGGTTACCAATCAAGCCATTTCGAACCAACCCCTGTGAAAGAATTTGCAGCGTTTTGCATATTTTCATGCAAAAGGTCAACCTCTCTGATTTGGCCCAAAACTTTTTTCTGGGCGTTTCAAGGTGTCTAGATCAAAAAAGTCAAATGTCCGTCCGCCGTACGCTCGTTTTGGTAGTAGAAAATTTTCTAAAAATCTGAAATTTTGGTCAGGGACCCGTTTTTGGCTCAAGTTGGTCCTCAAAACTTTTCAACCAGATCGGACCCCCCTCCCAAACCCTCGGAGTTTGAGAGGGGGGGTGTCAAAATGTGTTTTACGAAAAATGGATTTTTGAGATTTTTGGCGATCTAGGCGTGTAGGGTATCGTTTTCCACAAAATTTTTGACGCTAAATCCAATGAGACGGGTCCCGGAACGATTAGACCCCACCGGAAATGGTTATGGACGCTGTATATTTTTTTAAATTAGTCTCCATGCGCCTGGTTCTAGGAATAACCAACCCCTGCTTGAGAATTTGCAGCTCTTTACTTCTTCGATCATTTAGTTCACACAATTTTGTACAGAAATATGAGATTATCATGTTGGGCCTTCAACATCCCTTCATCCAAACCAAACTATTTTACCCATCTGGTATCTTGTCATTCAGCAATTTGTGAAGAGAAGCAGTTTCATAGCTAAACCTGCGTTTTGAGTTGCGACTCATCTTGAGTTAATCCTACCCGAAAAAGGGACTTTGTGTTATTTTCTATTAGCTGTTACTTTGAGGTGTTCACCGAGTAATTAAGGGTTTTTTCCCCGTTTGATTCCTCCCTCGCGATGAAATTTCAAATTAATTTCAACCAGGAAGCAACCATCCAAATAGAAATACTCGAGAAAAGCAAATGGGAAAAAGGGCTATTTGAAGGAAGCGATGCTGCGGGAGTTTCAACCGCAGAGTAATTGACTTGCTGGCAATATCTCCATTAATCTTTGATTCATCGCTTTTTCGACAAGAATTTACGAGTTCGGAGGGAATTTCGGATCCTCTTCTAACTGCGAGAGCCTCGTAAATTGGATACGATAACGGTCGAAATGGCGTTTTTACGTTCAGAGTTGTTTACAGAAGTGACGTCTACAATGTTTTTGAATTTTATCGTGGCGAGTGCATCTTAGTTCAGACTAAAATGACATTATCAACCTGTGATTTTATGAATCTCTAAATCCGTCGTTCTCGTTTCACCGCACGTGTCTCGGTTTGAACAATTTCACCGCGTAAATATTACGTAAGTGCGATAGGGAGTTGAATGATCTCAAATAGGATTGTATTTTTGTATGGAAGGAGATAACAACTTTTGAATCTCTTCTTTCGATCAAAGAACAAAAGAAAGAAGAGAGAGACTGCTTCTATAATAAAACGAATTGGATAACTTTCACGGAGAAGCAAACATCCTGAAGACACATTTCATTCTTTCCAGCGGAGAAAGCCTTTTCTTGTTCTTTATTTTTCTAATCTTCATTCTGCCCACTTCTCACGCCGCCGTAATTGAGAAGAAGAGAGAATTGAACGGTTGAAATCTTCTGTGCCACTCTGATTTGAGATTAACCTCAAGGAAATACGGTGAATATCAGGTTCAAAGGTTTATAGGTATACGTTTGACGTCAGAATCGAGTTTGCTTATCATGTGTATTGTTGTCCTCAGGTAACTGAAAATGAGATCCGACTGTTGAAATATTCAAACAAGTAAAAGTGTTGCCTGTTCTAGACCTCATAGAAAAACTAATGGTTATTAAGTAATTTAAATTAGTTCAAAGCAAGTAGGTATCTTTCCGTGACGGGGGTGCGGTGCCTCAGAAAGAAACATTCGACGATTAGGATATTGTTTTGAAAACAACTAAGAATAAAGTGTGGTATTTATTGTACATTTCCAAGAAAATTTCGGGGTAGTCAATTGAATTTGGGCCCAAACCATTTGTGGCACTCTCATACCACTGTGAGCCCCCAGGCTTGCTGCCTCCAGAAGGCCAGAAGGGAGATAGCATGCGCCAGGATGCGCGCGCAGCTCCTGCCCAGACGTCGCATTTTGGAGAGAGCTCCAGCACTCGTTGCCAAGGCGCCCAACCGTTGTTGAGGCACCCCTCAGTGCTGAGGCGCCCAACATGTCGGAGTCATATATATTTTTGTAACCTGTCGTGCAAGTGCAACTCACTCAGTCCATCCTGGCTTTGTCCTGTGCTCACTCTGAAGTGAACTCTGCTACCGTGCTGAAGTCGTAGCTGAAGCTGTAATATTGTGTTCCCCATGCCATAAGATGATAAAGGACTCTTAAAAGTTAATTAAGCCTCGCTGTGTAGGTTGAGCAGGTTGAGGCATATTCTCCTTTGCAACGTGTCCTTGTTTTCAATTATAATTCATTTCGTATCAATGTATTTTATGCTCATCCTTGGTATCCCTAGTTGCTCAGCCGTAAGTCTTGGACTTACATTGTGTAACCTCTCGCTAGGTCCATTCAAAACCTCCGAAGAAACCCGAATTAAATTATAACAGATTTTAATTCGAGAGAGGCTTACACCACTACAACTCGGGAGATGAGGAATCGTCACAGAATTTGTCTCAGATTCGACCAAACGAAAAAGATTGCTTGTTTTTCGTGTACGAAATGTGCTTTACTGTACAAAGCAAATGAAAAAAGGGGTTCAATATCAATCGAACACGGGAAGTGATTGTGGGCAGGGCTCGAATATCAGTGGACCTGTCGAGGCTTCTTTCCCTCTCTTCACCCCCTTTGACCACCGAACCCACAAAACCCTCATCCGCTCACCGAATACGGCCCTGCCGAACCCTTCGCCGGTCGAGCTGATATTGGCCCAATAGAGGACACGAGAAGAACATGGGTTTCGATGTGGATGGAAAGTGGAACGCTGTCATTACGAGTTTCCCACGAGACCCGGGCTCTTAACCCCATAACAGTCGGGTTCTTTTCTTCGTATGCGAAAGGATCGGTGTTGAGAGGGAGAGAAAAGCTCATGACAGGGTAGTGAGGACAGTTGAGACGACTTGGGTGAACTGCTAAGTACCGATGAACAGACCGCTCGTCTTCTTCGTCAGTTCACAACACGTGAAGGATAGTTTCCATTATCACAGCCAACCTAGCACTCCTGTATGCTTCCTGGACTTCTTCTCGATAACTTCTGGGCACTACCAAAAAACCATTCCAGAGAATTATAATATTGTATAGGGGTCTTAAAGCTTCTGAGGAAGAACATAACTACATGTTGCCATAAGGCAAACGAGTATCAAAATAAACTGCTCCCAGTTAAGCTAAGTAGGGAATTACAGAAAACCAGAAAATGGGTTTGCACTCAGAGCATACAGAGTATCACCAAATACACTCAGACAAAAAGTTCATTCAACATTAACAACTTCCCCCTACTGTTAAGGGCTGTCCAGGGTAACTATAAAAATATCTGTGGCCTACGGTATTTTTTAGTTCTCAGGGATTTTCTGTAGACTAATTCGTTTTTGTAGGCAGGGGCCTATTCCTAGAAACTCTTCACTCCACGCTTTACGAATCTTCATCTCATACTCTTCACTTTGAAATTATGAAGAGTAGGAGAACTTCCTGTTCCTAGAAACCTTTCACTCCAACTCTCCTGTTCTACTGGAAATGCAGAGTGAGTTGTTGTTGTGTGTCTATTTTGTTGTAACCTTCCTCGCGCTTAGGACACCTAAACGAGCAAAACTCAAGACTTTTACTGCCACACTGCAATGGCGCTTCATGTTTTGATGACGAATGGATAGTATGCCCAATGCGTTATTATTATTCAATTATTATTCAAGTGTAAATTATCTCCTAAATGATATTTGGAAAGTCAACAGCTATTTGGCAAAGTCATTGGATACTCTTCAAAAAAATGGATGAATCTTCATTTGCCACCCACCGTATTGATTCTGCATACGAGTGTGAAGAGTTTCTTGGAACAAAACCCGAGTAGAACACCAAAAACTGTGGAAACCTTGACTCTTCATTTCACTCTACAGCTTCATAATGCTCTGCACTTTCTAGGAACGAAAAGTTTTCGTAGAGTGAGGAGGTTGCACATTCAGAGTGGAGAGTGAGGAGTGAAGAGCTTCTAGGAATAGGCCCCAGGTCTTTTTGTTTTCCCAATTGGTTTCCTTAAAATCATGATATGATGTAAGTGGTCACTAGATGGGTTCTGCTGGATTTTTTATGAGAAGAACATACAGTAAGGGAAAGAACATACTGAAGAGAAACAAAGTACATTTAACCTAGTTTAAGATGGCCTGCCTGACACACTGCAGTGATATTTCAGATTTATTACCACTCTATCAGCAAAGGAAATGATTATAAGAACCAAATAGGGGAAAATGATACCCCACGAGCCTAGATTGCCAAAAATCTCGAAAATCCATTGGTTGAAATGCACTGTCGGGGACCCCTTGATAACACAATTGATAAGGCGTCTAAATATCGATTTCGACTTCCAGATCACTGTATCGATGTTACTGTCATGATAAGAGACGGCAGGTGGGATGTTTTTTTGTATCGATCCTTTTTTTTTAATCGATATATTAGGACGCCATGACAGGGGCCCCCGACAGTGCATATGTACCAATCCATTTTTCAAAAACTAATTTTTACTTTTAATTTCTCCTCCCCTTTTCCCCCTTCTTTATTTGGTTCAGCAACTAGTGCTTGAAACAGGTTTCTCTCTACACAAAGATTTATAGTGTTGCGAGATTGCACCTGCGACCGTCAAATGGGCTCCCTGTCGCAGGGTCAACAACCTGTGAAGGGCTAAGGGTCATTTTCGAGGAATTGTGCATCATATCAAATTGGCTGGAACCTTCCCGTTCGCTCGAGACAACATGTCGAGTTCCCAGAACCAGGGAAGGTTCGAGAAGGTTCTCGGCCAAGGCAGCCAGTATAAAAGTGAGCCGGGAATGCCGCGCAGTGCAGTACAGTTCGGAGTCCGAATGTAGATGAGTGTTATAAATTGTGCAGTGTTATAAATAGTGCGACAACCGCGTTACAACCGTAAATTGTGCCTTGTGATTGTGTCATTGTGTAAGTGCGCAAATGTGAACAGTCTATTCAAGTGAACAACTGTTAATAAATTATTTACAAAGAATATAAATCGCTACAATAGAAAAATCTTTTCATCAAAAAATGTTCATGATGACTGTATTTTAAGGTTATTTTGGCCCTACGAAAGTCCAAAATTATAAGGCTATTTGTAAAAAAAAAAAAAAAAATAAATAAATAGATTTTTGACTTTCTAGGCGTTGGAGGGTTAAATGGTGTTATCTTTGGTCACAAGAATGTTGCTCATCCCCGCTTAAATACCGTCACTTCACTTTTTGTTGCCGTCGGCTTTGTTTTCTGTCAAAGTAGAGTTATAAAGATCCAAGTAGTATCGCTCTAATGGGGTTCTCTCGCGGAGTCAACTAGTGGCAAGGTCAAATTAGCCAGCTTCTCTGGGAGTTTCCCTTTCATCCTTTTGATGATCGACAATGAAAAATAACTGGAACACTGCCAGAATTCACTTTTGTTCAAAAGGAAATTAATGAAACTGATTTTCGGGGTACCTAGCAATGGAAGATGGAAGTGACAAAGGCTCAATCAAGGCTACGATACAGGTTTAGGGCTCTGCGGTCAAAGGTCGAAGGGAAACTGGTTCTAAAACGGTGTCGAGGGGTAAAGGTGGGAAGGGGATGAAGGTTATTGACCGGCCTGGGACTCTGCCTCGGGGAGGAGGCAGCTGGTTAAGTCCCGGGAGTCGAAAATGCCGCGAATCCGCGACGAACTGACCTGTCTCAAAGGACTTTTCGCGAAAAATCAATCAGCTCGGAGACAATAGAATGCCGGGGTTCACGAACGAGAATTAAATTTCGGAATCTTCACAAAGTCATTACCATTTAGCCGTTCATCGATCGCAGTTTGATAAGTGATCAACTCGAATCGTCGCAGAACTCTTCATCGCTGAACTCAACGACCAAATTAATAAGACAATCTCCATCTCTATGAAAAGAATCAGCGATTTTGAAGGGAAGTCGTTTTGTAGCAGTTTTCGAAACGAATACACGAAGACTTAACGATAGATCGTCATTTCGTAGAGAATTCCAAGGGTTGCAAAGGGGATCCAATACGAAGAACGTGATCTACTATATATGGAATATATGTTAACCATTATTCCATAGAGCAAGAGTATGGGTCAAACTGTGTTGCTTTTCCCATTAGTAACTAAAATTTCCCTGCAGGCTGTAACGCTGAAATGTCATTTCATACTATAGAGAACTTCATACATACTGTAACGATTTATGTTCTTTGTAAATAATTTATTACAATTGTTCACTCAAATACACTGTCCTCATTTACACACTTACACAATCACAAGGCACAATACACGGTTGTCGCACCAATTTATAATGCAGCATGGCAAAGCATCTATATTTGGACTCTGAACTGAACTGATCTCTGCGGCATTCCTCAGTCCCTTTTTATGCTTGCTCCCTTGGCCAAGAACCTTCTTGAGTCTTCCCTGGTTCTGGGAACTCGACATGTTGTCTCAAGCAAACAGGAAGGTTCCAGCCAATTCGATACATGCATAAATGTTCGAGAGTGACCCTTAGCCCTCCACAGGTTGTGTTGGTTGCCCAGGAGACTGGTGCGGGTGTAATCTCGCAACAATACATTCAATTTCATACATATTTCATATGTTAAATTCTTAAGAATCGTTCCTCTTTGAGAGGTTTCTTTCTAAAATCGTTACGAACTCAGCTCCAATCTCGACTTTTCGAAAAAGTAGATTATTATGGAGCTCTGGGGGTTGCAAGTGAACAGGCTCAACTGGTAGCACCCCCAATCGTCTCTACTTCAAGAACCATAGACACCTTGGTTCTGTCGCCATGGCAATGTCACTGAGCCAGCAAGCATCCTAGCTGATCACTGCGCGAAGTTCGAGGTTCCAGTTGGAAAAACGCTTGAAAGGAACGCTGAGCTGATTTTTACAGATTTTGGCAGAGATGCAGTGGCGTTCCTGGAGTGCTGTTCCTGTTGCATTGTTTTGTCAAATCACAACTTGTTTGTAGTGTTGGTGGACAGCCACTGCTAGCAGCACTGCAGGGGTGCACAAATATTTGACCAATCAGCCATCATCATTCTGTATTGGTCTTGTTTGGAGTATTGGCCTCCTGCCATGTTGTTTTTCTGACTGTTCCAAGACAAACGTTTTGACTCACTGAATATGACTCATTATCACAAGACTCCTGCTGCCTGCCAGCTGTTTTGTTCAGAAGTTGCGAGTTTTTAGTTGGTTATTTCTTGAATAATCAACCTATGTTTTCAGGCTCAAAGTCATGTGGTGTCAACCAACCAATCGGTCCCAACACTTTTTCTGGACATTTCATGATGAGCAGAACAACTTAGGTGGATTATTTAAGGAATAACCAACCAAAAGGTACAAAGTCCGTCCGCATCCACATCGTTTCAGGTAGTAGAAATTTTTTTCTAAAAATATGACTCTTTTGGTCATGGACCTCTTTCTGGCTATAGTTGGCCCTGAAAACATCGGAATGAGTCAAAATGCGCTTTTGAAAAATACATTTTTTCAGATTTTCGATGATTTAGGCATAAGGGATAACCTTACCATACCAAATAACCAACCCCTGTGAAGAATTGGCAGCGTTTTCGTATCTGGTTAATTGTTTGTTATCGAAGCATATAATTGATAAACTCCTGATTATGAGAAGTTTAACTACCAAAGCGGTTGATTAATGAGCAAGTAGGGTGGAAAAAAATTAAAATTACCGAGTTTCTGATGAGACCTCTCTTCCCCCACATCACATTTTCGAGTGGAAAACGAGCTTTCATTCAGAAACCTCCGCAAATAGTTGGATGCAAGAACCATACGGCGAACTTTTAATTAGAAAGTTAAGGTCCATTGAAAACCAACACTAGCCGTCTCCAAACTTCGGATCTCTCAACTTCGCCCAGTCACGTTTTATGATCTTACTGTCGACTGTTGGGAAAATCGGTATTGCTAGTGGTTGCGATGCCGCAATTTGTGTTGACACGAAGTTAGTTCGTGAATTTATAGTCGGAGATTTCACTTCAAGATTAACTTCTACGCTAATCAGGGCTGTCGGAGAAGCGTTGAATAATTGAGTTTCCCTCCTGTTGAACTTTTGAATTACGGTGAGCTTAGAGTTAATTTAAAATTAAGCTGCGAGAAAGGGATTCGATATTTCCATCAATTTTTTTTAAAAAAGTTGAATATAACCTAAGTGAGGTCAGTCAACTGCGAATAATATTTCTCTCTCACAAAAGTGAGTATTTCAAAAAAAAGTGAGATCGTGGTTCATTTGAAATGGCGCCATTTTTCTTCTGAAGCGTCGCTTTTTCCACAGCGGATTGTGAGTCTTTGTGTCATCATGACTATGATAATTATTACCTTCGTAACCTCTTCACCAGTCAAATTGTGTGACTACCTATGAACCTACTGTTGAATAGTTTGGAAGTTGTTCACCACAACACAGATATAGTACACAAATATGGACTCAAGGTGGGTCAGCCATATTTCACATCACATTCCTCATAAAGTTCTGAACCCAAAACTGTGATAGCACCTCTGTGTTGTTGTTGTTGTAGTTGTGACCCAATGTTATCAATCAGTTTTTATGTTTGTTTGTTATCAACCAATTGTCGGGTTTGGCAACCATAGTCAATGAGCGGAAGAAAGTGGCAAGAGGAGATTGAAAATAAATTCCTGATCAGTCCACAGCACAGATGTTATGAGTTTTGACAAATCTGAATCTGATGAAGTTCCATACTTGATATAAACCCTGCTCTTGATGCTTTATGAACACATAACAGAGGTTCCCACTGAGGAATAGTGCGGAAATTGTCCACCACAACACAGAATACACAAATATGGCTGTCCCAAGGTGGTTCGTCACCTAAAGCTGTTTGGAGAAGGGTGTGAACAGTCATAACGCATTTCAGAAAAATGCACTTTTTTCTATTATAACGTGACGCACTTGTCAGGATGAGTATGAATACCAAATTCATCACTTTTTTCACTCGTACCCCCAATGATGCTTTTGTTCTTGCCTGTCAATTAAAATCAAAACTCTCCACGGCAGATTAAATTGAAACGACAGTATATTATTTGGCTTCTCGCTCACGCGGTTGGTTTTCGTCCTAATACATTTTACCGAGTCCATTTTGTGGGAAAGCGGTCTCCAGTAAACGGGGTCTTTTGTTTTCCCCTTCCGTTCCAGACAAGGCCATTGTGCGCTGAGAAACACCTGGGGTAGGTAAGCTGCGAGTTGAAACTCATCTCTTATTACATTTGAAAAGCGGAGAGCACTTGAGCAGAAACGGGTATAATCCAACGGGAAAAACCTTTGGGATTTGTGCAGAGAGTGGTTTTTCTTGCTCATTTGAATTTTAAAAAGGAAAAAAAGAATGTACTTAGAATGTCAGCGATTAGATCGACGTTCAACAAGGAAAAATGATGTAAAAATACGATTTCCTCATCATATATGGAAACATGCTATTGTATTACCATTTTACATAAACTGATTTAAACATAAACTGCAACACTATTGACAACTACCATAACTCAATTTTGGGTAGACCAAGTTTCATTTGGTCTGGGAAAAGTGTCATTTAGCCATGAGAAAGTGTCATTTGGTAAGAAAAGCGTTTCATATGGTAATGGGAAGGATTCATTTGGTATGGAAAATGGTTTCAATTTGTTTGGAGAAGGTTTCATTTGGTCTGGAACAGATTCCATTTGATCTGCAGAAAATGATGTTCGGTATAGATAAGGTTGTACATGGCTGGAAAAGGTTTTGTTTGATTTGGAAAAAGTTGCATTTGGTCAGAAGGTTTCATTTGGTGATAAGAAGTTTCATTTGGTCATGATAAGGTTTCATTTGGTCTGAAAAAGTTCCATCTGGTCTGAAGAAGATTTCATTTGACCTGAAAAAGTTTCATTTGGTCAAAAAAGCATTTCATTTTATCATGGGAAGAATTAATTTAGTATGGAAATGGTTTCAATTGGTTTGGAGATGGTTTCATTTGGTATGCAAAAAGTTTTATTCAATATGGATAAGGTTTTGCATGGTGTGAAGAAAGTGACATTTGGCATTGAAAAGGTTGTATATGGCTAGGAAAGGATTCATTCAGTATGGAAAAAATTTCATTTAGTCATGAGAAGGTTTCATTTGGTCTGGAGAAGTTTTCATTGGGTTTGGAAAAAGTTTCATTTGGTCTGGAGAAGGTGTTATTTGGCCATGATAAGGTTTCATTTGATCTGGAGAAGGTTTCATTTGGTCTGAAAAAGTTTCATTTGGTCCGGAAAAGTTTATACAGTCTGGATAAGGGTTTCATTTGGCCATGATATGGATTCATTTGGTCTGTAGAAGGTTTCATTTGGTCTGGAGAAGGTTTCATTTGGCCATGATATGGTTATATTTGGCCATGATGAGGTTTTATTCTAACATGTTAAGGTTTCATTTGGTCTGGGGAAGGATTCATTTGGTATTGAAATGGTTTCATTTGGTTTGGAGAAAGTATCATTTGGTCAGAAAACATTCATTTGGTCATGATGAGGTCTCATTTAGTCTGGTACTGTTACATTTGGTTTGGAATAGGTCCATTCAATCTGAAAAAGGTCTTGCTTGATCTTCAGTTTCATTTGGAATGAAAAAAGGTTTTATTCCTTTGAAATGAAAAGGCCTTGTTTGGTCTGGATATTCCAAAAATTCAATTAGTCGGGAATTTCCAGTTTTGTTTCAGTGTCTCTAGATCCTCTGTCTCTTGAGCCAATCATGAAACACCTACTTCTGCACTCATGTGCCGCCTGCTCTGATTTGCCAGTAGTTTTTTTTTTTTTTTTTTTTTTATTGAAAGACAAAAAATATAAAATACATACAATTTTCAGGTTATGCTACTCCCCCCTATAAGCTACGCTTGTGCTCGGGGGAGGAGTTACGACCCGTTTCCAGCCAAATTTGAGTTTAACCTTCAATATCAATTCAAGGGTAGGTTTAAAAGAGTTTTTACCGCCGTCTTCACATTTTTCAAACTTTTCAGAATAAAAACTGTCATTCCCATATTTTTTGTATAATTTCATAAACGATTTTTTAAAAATAATTACTTGGCTTGGAAAGTTGAACATGACTATTTAACTCCATTGTTCGTTGATTCACCACAGCACACGATGTAGTTCGAAACGACCCAGTGTCTGGCACCGTGCCCAACATTTTCCCATCAGTGTCGTCAACTCGAACGAACTACATTCTCGAGTGCGAAGGTCGATGGTTTTCCTTCCCCCGAAGGAACTTATGGAGGTGATTTCCCGCTTGATTCTCTCCCAACCTCGATTCATTCATACGGTAAATTCGATCAATACCCCATTAGCCGACCTCGATTGTTACGGCCCATTACGGCCTGCACGGGTCCAGCCTCTCCCGTCGTTCGCCGCAAACCATTAATGAGAATGGAGTTTAGAAATACACGAGTTATTCGATTAAGTGACACATGCGTGTGCTGGGTGTCGTATGTTTCTCCTCTGATATTCATTCGGTCACGAGAGTTGTGTAACTATCAAGTTCCACCCAAGCTTTTTTTCTCTCTCTGAACCACAGTTAATTAATCTAATTAACAAATTGCTCTACTATTTTATAGGCTGAGCCTGAGGGTTACCTTCATCCAAATGTTATACGACAACTGGTAAAGATTCGTAATGAAATCCTGAATTTCAGCGTAGCCGTTTCCTCTACAGTAGCCAAAAACATCAAAATGAACCTCATCAAAAAAGGCCAAACGTCTCCAAGTACTTTCGTTTGGATCGGTATTCCTTTCTGGGAATAACACCGATACCTTACATTATCGATCGATGAAGGAGGACACCTACAACACGAAGAAACTTGCAATTTCCATCTCCGCGAGAGCTCGTGAATACCACGTAACAAGAAACTATCGAGGTTTCTTCACTCACCATTCAGAATACAGACGACGTCGTTTCGAAGAAAAGTGTTTTGATCAAGCTCCGAGAGGAGAAATTGCTTTCACGTCTGGAAACTGAGGAAGATGCCTTGGGAAAGTTATATTCGCGTAAGGCTCTTACCTCCAGGCTCAGTGTGGATTCATCTTCATCCGTTATCATCTGACGGCTTAGAGGGCGAGGAAATGTCAAGGAGTGAATTTATCATTGAGCAGCAGCGAAAGATGAGAACTGGCGGAGTGGCCAATCGACAGGTGATTACGGGGGTCTCGCCACGTTGTTTCTGATATCAATGAATTTTCGTCGCTCACCCGCCACCATGTTTCAATCCTAATTCGTCTACAAAACACCGATAACCCGATTAATTCCTATACATATACGAGTATAACATTTCCAAGTCAAAAAAACCTTTTCTAGACTAGGTGAAACATTTCCCGCAGTGTGTTTCTGTTATCAACCGGAGTTCGCAGGTGCTCATTAACAATGAACAGCTAAACTTTTCTGGTATGTACTTACTTCCTATTCCTTAGCCTTTCCAAAAGAAATTGAGCCTTCATCATTGGGTTCAGAGAAGGTTTTATTTGGTCATGAGAAGGTTTCATCTGATCTGAAATAGGTTTCATTTGGTCACAAGAAGGTTTCTTTTGGACTGGAAAAATTGCATGTGGTCTGGAAAGGGTTTCATTAGGTAGTGAGAAGGTTTCATCTGGAAATGGATTAATTTGGTCATGAAAAGGTATCAGTTGGTTTGAAATGTTTCATTTGGTCTGGAGAAGCTTTCATTAGGTCGTGAATAGGTTTCATTTGGTATGGAACAGGTTTCATTTAGCCAAAAAAAGATTCATTTGGTCATGAGCAGGTTTCATTTGGACTGGAAAGGGTTTCATTAGGTCGTGAGAACGAGGTCATCCCACGGAGAGCCTGGACCCAGGGACCCCCGGGGTTGCTGCCAGGGGATCTCGTATGGTACACGGATGGGTCCAAGATGGGAAACGGATCCGGCCTGGGGGTGTACCGGCGCCAGAATGGGAGCTCTCGCTCTCCCTTGGTAGCTGGGTCACAGTATACCAGGCTGAGCTGCTCGCAATAGAGAAATGTGCTGAGGAGAACATGAGGAGGGCCTACCGAGGTAGGCGGATCCACATCTTCTCTGACAGCCAAGCAGCACTCAAGGCCTTAATGGGATCGAGCTCTGACTCGAGGCTGGTGCTTGAGTGCTGGGAAGCCCTCCAACTACTGAGTGGAACAAACAAGGTTGTCCTCACATGGGTCCCGGGCCACTCAGGGGTTGAGGGTAATGACCGAGCGGACGCTCTGGCTAGGCGTGGGTCGGGGACTGTCTTTACGGGACCTGAACCATGCCTAGGTAGGTTCAGTACCCTACTATCGGGGTGGGTGGCAAACTGGGTTCGCTCCCAGCACCAGAAGCGCTGGGAGCGGACGCCGCGGCAAGAACACGGTCATATCATGATGATTGGTCCTAACAAAGGTAGGGCCATGAGATGCCTTAACCTTAACAGAGCTCCCCTGAGACTCACCGTTGGCTTATTTACAGGACACGGGGACTTCAGGAGGCATCTCTGCAGGATTGGGGTGCGCAATGGTACCCCTGACTGCAGATTCTGTGGCGAAGACGAGGAGACAGCGTCTCACATCGTCTTCAATTGTCCTGCCCTGGAACACAGGCGTTTCAGGACCTTCGGGACTTTGGACCGATGGGATTTCCTCAACCAGGAGAACCTGGTCGGAGCTCTGCTGGATCTAGTCGGGAACACGTAGCTTCGGCCAAGATGAGCTCCAGGGGTTAGCACAATGGGCCACTAGGTCTAAGTGCGGGGGGCGGGCACGACGATGGACGTCCCCTCTACCCCTGTGTAATTAATCTAATCTAGGTCGTGAGAAGGTTTCATTCGGAAATGGATTCATCTGGCCACGAGAAGGTTTCATTTGGAAATGGATTAATTTGGTCGTGAAAAGGTTTCATTTGGTTCGGAATAGTTTCATTTGGTCTGGAAAATGTTTTATTTAGTCGTGAGAAGGTTTCATTTGGTTCGGAAAATGTTTCATTTGGTCAAAAAGTGTTTAATTTGTTCTCAAGAAGGTTTAATTTGGTCTGGAAAATAATTCTTTTGGCCGTGAGAGGTTTCTATGGTTTATTAAAAGGTTTCATTTGGTCTGGAAGTGATTTCAATCGGTCAGAAAACAGTTTCATTCTTCCTCATGAGAACGTTTCATTTAGTCTGGAAAAAGGATTCATTTGGTCCAGAAGATTCTCCATTTTTCGTCTGTAGAGGGTTCTATGTATTCTACGAACAAGTCTATTTGGCATACATTGAAATGCTATAAACCCACCGTCGAAGAATCCTTTATTGAGCAGCAGATCAATCTTGATTCATTGCTTCCTCGCCAATAGTAGGCCCAAAAGTAACGCACTACTATAATGATGGATAATAAATTCCGTGGATTGTGATGTCATTTAAAATTGAAAACGCGCCTTATGGCCGCTGAGTCTGCCAGTTGCTTATCATCATTACATTCTGAAGTTGGCCTCAAGTGAAGGTGGATAAGTTGACTGACGTTTTTGAGATTAACATTGTCCTTTTTGTGATTAGACATTGAACATTGGGAACATTGAAAATTGCCGTCTTTCGGTACGAATATCCAGTTCTATTATTTATTGGTACCGCTTGAGCCATACCGATGCAATCTGTTCATTTCTAAATGGATGCATTCCGAACAGACAGCGCAAAGCTCGACAAAGCATTCGCCATCAGAATAACTAGCTCCAATACTCCAACAATAAAACTGAGAAAACAATGCTCGTAGAAATACGACCTTCTCCCACAATACAAAACAATGAACTCCGCCGAACAAATGAAATTTTCTCTTCGAAAAGGAGAAGAAAACCCTTCGAACAAAACCTCCTTTCAACGTTGGAAAACCTTTTGACCAAAGGCGATCGAGGATGGAGCCCTTGTGAAAGACACGCGTGGACAGTGCGGCCATTTTGATTCGTGTTGAGTTATATTGTACGTCAGAGACTTGTTAGGTGTGGAGGGTCTTCAGAGAAATGTATTTCTAAAAAATGGTAGGGGGTTTGACTTTTTTTTTTTTTTTTTTTTTTGCTTTGTTGTGAAGGAATGATGTGTACCCACCTGTATATAAAAAAAAAGTTGCAAGTGAAAAGGGGATTGTCAGTGTGTAGGTTTAAAAAAAAAAAAATCATCATACACACTATTTCTGATGTATATGACACATTTTCCCCCCTTTTCATAGTCATGGACAACATCATTTAAAAACAAAATTGACCAATTTCAGACCCATTGTACCCCCATTATGGACATTTGAGTCAGCTTCAAAGTCGGAAGTTAGGGGAGAAGGGGTAAAAATTTGTTTTCTGAAAAATGGATTTTCGAGATGTTTGGCGATTTAGGCGTGTGGGGTATCATTTTCTACTACATTTTGGACGCTGAATCAAATGACATAGGCCCCGGAACGATTGGCGCCCTCTGGATGAGATTATGGGTCAAAATGGGTGCCTATCTACCCATTTCGAATATGTGTTTTTGACATTTCTGGTACCTAGGCATGTGGGGTATCATTTTCCACTAAATTTTGGATCCTGAATCGATTGGAATGGGTCCGGGACCCGCCTCACCCACTGTTTCCCCATGTTCCTCATTTTCCCCAAGAAATGAGTCTCCATGCGCCTGGTCCGAGGAATAACCAACCCCTGGGTTTTCCACTATAAAATGAAAGAATCTCGAACATTCCGAATATTCGAATCCACAACATCTCGCATAAGTCACAAGTGACTAGGGCAACAAGGGTGAAAACTGTCGTCTCGCCGCCTTTTGCATTTCCTCCCCCGTTCCGTCTCGGAATGCGACAAACTTTAATATCGACAGCTTTTTCCCTCGCCCGACTTGGATTCATTTCAAAAGGTCACGGGTTCAAGACCTTCGACGCCAAAGGGTTTCTTTCTCGAAGAAATATCTTCCCAAGCTCATCATTCTGTCATATCAGACCATTCGACCGTGGCGGCGTGAAGAATGTGCTCCGCATTAAAAAGAAAACCTTCAAGGTTGAATGTGTTCGATACGCCCAACAAAAGCGGCGTTAACAGTCAAAAAATTATGCAATTACGAATGTAGTCGTCAAGCATCTGTGAGAATTTCTCATTTCTTGTCATTAGTCATCCGATTTTTACGCTCGTCTCTCTCCGACCCTGAAACGTTCTTTCTCCTGTTTTAATTGCTTCCATTAGTTATAATTATACCCGATGGTGTAATGGAAACGTTCATCATCCAAGCAGAGGAGCCACTCATGCTGAAACTTTCAGTGTTGGCTTCTGAATATTGGAATGATGAAGCGACCTTCGCTTGAGGTATTCCTCGAGTTGAGCGCCAAATTTGTGTATGAATAGAGTTCTCGGGTTCATTCATTTTGGCTATGAATACGTAGCTTGACGGGACCCTCCACTCCTTTCATGTCCTACTCGGCACGAAGATGAAAACGTCCCTCGACCCTGTCACGTAGAATAACTTGAGGAGAACAAGCCTTGTCTTCAGGTACCAAGAAACAAGAGTTGCTTTGAGATTTAATTTTGACATGCAGCAGTACTTACTACAGCTGCAGCTGCAGAATATTACATCAACGTTTCTTTAGTAAATACAGCTGCATACACAAAATATGTCCAAAGCTTGGAGAAGTCGATAACCAAATAACCATTTTTTTTCTTTAAAAAAAAAAAAAAAAAAAAAAAAAAAAAAAAAAAAAAAAAAATTGAATGTAGAGTGGTAACAGTGGTAGTGGGTATGGATGTACATTAATCTAGTCAGAAATCTTAATAAATAAAGTAAAAACCTCAATTTAACGTATTGGTATTCTGCAATAAAACGTTATTTATCTCAGTAGAAGTCTTTTCATCTTGGTTTTGGATTCCTTGAGAATAAGAGTTTCAACCTACCCAATTACCCCCAAAATTTGACAATTCGTTTCAAGATTAGCAAATTCTTTCACAGAGGTTACCAGGAACATGAAGACTCATTCCTCCACACGCCTAGGTACCAGAAATCTCGGAAACCCACATTCGAAATAGGTAGATAGATTTCCATTAAGATCCACAACCTCCTCTGGTGGCACCAATCGTTCCGGGACCCATCTCATTGAATTCATCGTTCAAAATTTAGTCGAAAATAATATTGCACATGCCGAGATCGCCAAAAATCTCGAAAATCCATTTTTTGAAATACACATTTTGACAACCACCCTTAATTTGGCTCGATTGGGCTGAAGAGTTTTGAGGACCAACTAAAGCCAAAAACATGTCCTTGATCCAAATTTCAGATTTTCAGAAAATTTTGTACCACTAAAATCGGCGTGGACGGTGGACGGACATTTGCCTAATTTGATCCAGACACATGAGAACGCCCGGAATGAAATTTTGGGACAAACCGGAGAGAATTCAACCCCTGCATGAATACATAGGTTGATTATTCAAGGAATAACCAACCAAAATAATGCGAAGAATTTCTATTCATAAGGTCTTCCTCTTCGTTATTCCATGGGGACGAATCATGGAATAAGTATTCCATACGTATTCCATGGGGACGAATCATGGAATAAGTATTCCATACTTATTCCATGGGGACGAATATTGTTGTAACACTCTCCCAAGTTGAGAGGGTGACGGAGGAGTGGCCTCAGGTGACCCTCTCCCCACATTCAGGTCAGTGTCTCATAACGGTTTTTCCCTCAACAATGCAGCTCGCACCTGCACTGGAATCAGTGTACCCCAAGTGCTTCTAGTGTTGACGCCCTGGTGACTTGACTTCCTTGGACTCTCCTATGTAATTACGTTCATGAGGTAACGTTTTGCTAGTTCATAAGTTAAATTCATTTATGGCATGTTTACTATTGAGCAACATGGAACATTAGAAGGTTGGGTCTGTCCATGTTTAGGCTGGAGTATTGGAAACCAAGACCAACATCAAGCTGGACCACACCAGTCCCATGGAGGGAAGGAGAAGGATCTGCAGGAAAATTTCCACAAATTTAACATACTCCTGTGATCTGTGTGACTACAGAACTGCAAGGGCAGGGACCCTGCATAGGCATATGAGTACTCACACAGGAGCCAAACCGTTTGCTTGTGATCAGTGTGACTACAGAGCTGCACGGTCAGATTACCTGAAAAACCACTTGAGTACTCACACAGGCGCCAAACCATTTGCTTGTGATCAGTGTGACTACAGAACTGCACGGACACAGCACCTAAAAAACCACTTGAGAACTCACTCAGGAGCCAAACCGTATGCTTGTGATCAGTGTGACTACAGAGCTGCACAGGCAGGGCACCTAAGAAACCACTTGAGAACTCACTCAGGAGCCAAACCATATGCATGTAATCAGTGTGACTACAGAGCTGCACGGTCAGATTCCCTGAAAAGCCACTTGAGTACTCACACAGGCGCCAAACCATTTGCTTGTGATCAGTGTGACTACAGAACTGCACGGTCAGATTACCTGAAAAATCACTTGAGTACCCACACAGGCGCCAAACCATATGCATGTAATCAGTGTGACTACAGAGCTGCACGGTCAGATTCCCTGAAAAGCCACTTGAGTACTCACACAGGAGCCACACCATTTGCTTGTGATCAGTGTGACTACAGAGCTGCACGGTCAGATTACCTGAAAAAACACTTGAGAACTCACTCAGGAGCCAAACCGTATGCTTGTGATCAATGTGACTACAGAGCTGCACAGGCAGGGAACCTAAGAAACCACTTGAGAACTCACTCAGGAGCCAAACCATATGCATGTAATCAGTGTGACTACAGAGCTGCACGGTCAGATTCCCTGAAAAGCCACTTGAGTACTCACACAGGCGCCAAACAATCATGCTTGTGACCAGTGAGACTAGAGAGCTGCAAGGAAAGGCCTCCAGAATAACAAGAATTTATTATGAGGACTTGTTTAATTTATGGATGTCCCAATTAAGCACATTCAGACTTTGTATACTGGTTTGAGAATGAAATGTTACTTAAGGTTTTGACGCATAGGTGTCTCATGAAATAAATGTTTCTCATGTCAACCTGACTTTTGCCATTCACACCCAGTTTTTATCTAGACATCATGAAGTGTAAATGTCAACATTTTGGGTCCAATTACTACTGCTGTTCAAGGCCAAATTATTCACTCTACAGGTTGGTGTCTCCGAAGGGCGTTTTTATGTAATGGTGGGGAGGTTGGGTGTCCGTTGGGGTGGGTTTTAGGTTGCTTGGGGAATCATTGTTGCTGATGATTTTCGGATTGATCAATAATTGATCAAACTGGTTGGGCTGCATAGGTGTCTGGGACGTGTGACAATCAGATTTAAACCGGTTTCCTTTATTATATGTATTACATAGTCGATTATTTATCATATTCGCAGAAAAAGTGAAGCTCTTGCTTGATCCCTCTGACTACATTACTTTATAGCTTTTCCTTGATGAGTCATTCAGTGGTACTGGGATATTGGCCTGGATATCCAGACAATTGTTCGTTGATGACGTATCACCGCTTGCTGTCCATTAAAGCCTACAACGTGATATAGGGCGCACCAAATTTTTGGAAACAAAATTTATTCGAATCCGTTTCTTCTTTCAAGAGTCTATAGGGCATGAAGGACAGCCAGACATATAGAATCCGCTCTCCATAATGGCACCAGTGCTCTGTGGCCAGTTTTGTAGGAATTAATGTATGAATTTCCGCCATTTTGCTCATACATCAGTTATCAGTCTATGGAAAATGTACTTCCTAGCTGCATAAAGAACACAGAAAACAGTCCAGTAGTGACAAAACAACAAAGAACTATGACATTTCAGACAATAGGAGATGAAACGTGAAGAGAAATGTAGCGCTTTATCTAGTTCAATTCGCCAGAAACGTTCGGTGTTCACAATTTTTCTTCTAGGTGGATATTTCACGATCATTTCCTAGATGAGAACTTGACAACATACCACCGACAGGGAAGAATGCGGAACCTGGTAAAATGTTTTTCCCAAGTCCGTTACGGCCAAAAGGATATAAATAATCTTATTAGCAGAGGATTTCATCGAGGGATAAACTTCGCTTTCTTATAATTAAAGTTTTCCACCGAGCTGCACGATGAAAAGAAAACCAACTGAGGTAAACGGATCAAAAGCCGCGTTTATTTTCCGTAATAACCGCAGACAAAAGAGCAACCTTCAAGAAATAAGAAAAGTACAGTTTTACCAAGTTGGAACATTCATCTGGAAACACTTCCCGATGCAACAATAAATACCCCCTGTTATAACACCCGAGACTAACGGAAGCGATAAATTGTGAACGTGTCTTGAATAAGGATCAGTTTACAATAACGTTGCAAAATCGAGTTAGAACACTATTGAGAGTCACCGTCTTTTCGCACCAGACATTTTAGCTTGCAATAAAATTCTTGAATTCTCCATTTCAAAGCAAAGGTAAGTGCTGAACACATTTCATACCGCACAATAAACGCGTTAATATCCTGGTGCTAAGAAATGCTGTTCTTCCCGGGCCCAACTCCTATTTTTGCTGAAAAGAGTTGTTACAAAACCATAACATCAGATCTATCTGCTAGATCACAGTTAATAAGTTCATCGCATTACACAGTGTCTGAGGCTGATTTTGCCAATTTTCCTTCATTGGACATTGGAAAACTACTTTCAATTTTGAATTGATTGATATAATGGTTTTGAGGTTTACAATCCGTAGAATAGTTTAAATGGAGATCCAAAAATGACATCCCTCAGCGTGAAAAAGTGTGAATTTTGGAACAAAACGTCGCTCTGATATCTAAAATCAATCTGGGAAAATTGAAATGAAATTTTATTAAAATTGGAGCAAGAAGCGCCTAGAAGAAATATCTTATTTCATGTCCAGAGTCATTGATGAAATACACAGAGTAGAAAAATTGGGTTATACACAAAAACGCTGCGAATTTTTTCACACGGGTTGGTTATTCGTCCAACCAGGTGCATGGAGACTCATTTCTTCAACATGGGGAAACAGTGGGTGTGGCGGGTCCCGGACCTATTCCAATCGATTCAGCGTCCAAAATTTAGTGGAAAATGATACCCCACACGCCCAGGTACCAGAAATATCGAAAACACATATTCAATAGTGCAGATAAATACCCATTTTGACCCATAACGTCATCCAGGAAGCGCCAATCGTTCTGGGACCCATTTCATTGGATTCAGCGTCCAAAATTTAGTCGAAAATGATACCCCACACGCCTAGATCGCCAAAAATCTCAAAAACCCATTTTTTGAAAAACACATTTTGACCCCTACCTCCACCCCCTCTCAAATTTGGTCCGATCGGGTTGAATAATTTCGAGGACCAACTAGAGCCAAAAACGGGTCCCTGGCCAAAATTTCAGATTTTTAGAAATTTTTCTACTACCAAATACGGTGGACGGTGTAAGGCGGACGGACATTTGAATTTTTTTATCTGGACACCTTGAAACGCCAAGAAAAATTGTTGGGCCGGATTGGACAGGTTGGCCTTTTGCATGAAAACATAGGTATATCATTCAAGGAATAACCAACCAAAACGCTGCAAATACATTCACAATGGTTATTCTTTGGACCGGGAGCATGGAGACTCATTCGAACCGATTCAGCGTCCAAAATTTAATGGAAAATGATACCCCACACGCCTAGGTTCCAGAAATCTCGAGAAAACTCATTCAAAACTATAATTCTAACCTATAACATCTTCCAGTGGGCGCCAATCGCTCCGGAACCCGTCTCATTGAATTCAGCGTCCAAAGTGTAGTCGAAAATGGTACCCCACACGTCTAGATCGCCAGAAATCTCGAAAAATCTATTTTTCAAATAAACATTTTGACCCCCCTCCTATTAGGTTCGATTGGGCTGAAAAGTTTCGAGGACCAACTAGAGCCGGAACCGAATGTGGTTCCTTGACCCGAATGTCAAATTTTTTACTTTTGATGTAGATGTTTTTCTTCTCAAGAAGCAAAATCGCTGCAAAGAAGAAATAAGAACGATTGACGCCCACTGGAAGGGGTCATGAGTCAAAATGGGCATCTATCTGCCTATTGTGAAAGTGGGTTTTCGATATTTCTGGTACCTAGGCGTGTGGGGTATAGTTTCCATTAAATTTTGGGCGCTAAATCGATAGGAATGAGTTTTCATGCTCCTGGTAACCCCTGCGAAAGAATTTGCGAATGAATCATGAAACGTATTAGTATGAAAAATGTTTTATTTCAAAATCATGTTGTTGTTGAGCGTTTCATTGTTTGTGGTAACAGCTTCGTAGCTAACTTCCTTCCTGTCTATCTCCACACAAGATTTCTGTATCTAATCTTATATAGTTGAGCGTTCACTTGAATTCATCTCATTCAATGCTACAGAGACATTTCACGAGACAATACGGCTTCCGCTTCATTTATGACTCTGTGTACATTATTACCAGCTTGTTGGCAAAGGACCATCCGTCATTATGAAATTCCGACTCCCATTCGCAACCAGAATAAACGACCGCTGCAGACAGTTTATATTCGTTCCAGTCAGACGTTCTTCAGTGTTTCCACGAACCAAGGGTAATTTAAACCTGGAGGATTCATATTCAACCATCCGCTGCTCTCGCCTACAGCCCATTCATCTCGCTTGAATAAAAGCCGAGGACTTTGTATAGTTTATTTTATTGAACAATCGTTCAATCGAATTCAATAGTAGTTGAGAATTACCAATAATTGAATATTTCTGGGTGTGACTTAATGAATTGAATATTCAGGCGCGGATTCAAGGGGGGGGGGGGGGGGTCACAAGGGTCATGACCCCCCCAAACCAGGTAGAATTTTGAAAATTTTTGAAATTTTGAGATGAGTTGGAGTAGAGTTTTGACATAAACTATCAAATTATGAATAAATATTGGATTGGAATAAAATGGACTTTATTGTTAAGAGATTGAAAAAGTGAGAAAATTTAGTTCATTTTGTTTGTTTGGTTATTTTTTTTTTTTTTTTTTTTTTAGCTTTCGATTTTACCATTTTACCTCCTCCCAAAAAAATTTCTAGATCCGCGCTTGTGAATATTACTAAACGAAATACATTTAATAGCATTTTTTTCTGCCCATTTGATTGGTTGTTCCATGAATAATCAACACTTCGATTGGCTCAAAAATTTGACACTGTACGTTTCATGATTTTTAGATCAAAAAATTTAGTGGAAAATGATACTCCACAGGCCCCATTTTAACCCATAACATCTTCCAGTGGACGCCAATCGTTCTAAGACCCATTTTATTGGATTCAGCGTCCAAAATTTAGTGGAAAATGATACCCCACACACCTTGATGGCCAATAATCTCGAAAATCCATTTCTCGATATACACATTTTGACCCCTACTCCGCCTAAATTTGGTCCGGGTCGAAAAGTTTCGATGACCAATTGAAGCCCGGAACGGGTCCCTGACCCAAATTTCAGATTTTTAGAAAATTCTCTACTACCAAAATCGGCGTGGACGGCGTACGGACATTTGCTAATTTTGTTCTAGACGCCTTGAAGCGTCTAGAAAAAAATTTTGGGCTGAATCGGATTAACTTTTTGCATGAAAACAGGTTGATTATTCTAGGAATAACCAACCAAAACGCACCAAATTCATTCACAATGGTTGGTTACTCTTTGGACCGGGCGCATGGAGACTCATTCGAACCGATTCAGCGTTAATAATTTAATTAATGTAAAACGATACCCCACACCCCTAGGCACCAGAAATCTCGAAAACCCACTTTCAAAATAAGTGAATAGATACCTATTTAGACCAGTAACCTCATCCGGTGGGCGCCAACAGTTCTGGGACCCGTCCCATTGGATTCAGCGTCCAAAATTTAGTATAAAATTGACCTAGATCGCATGAAATCGCGAAAATACATCCATCAAAATACAAATTTTGACCCCAGAAATGGTTCGTTTCAACGCTAGCCCGTGTGAATGCTGAAAATACCTACTCCATGCATCACAACATGACGAAGACATTCTGTCCATTCCTTCCTAATGTCTCCCTCTGCTGCAGGTAGAGACTTACGTTGAAAATGTTCATCCTTTTCCATTCAATATGTTAATTCTCACTTGTTGAATGTTACGTTTCACTAGCTAATTTGTTATTGTTATCTCAGAATTAACTTATGCATTTCTGTCATCCTACAAATTGATGTATAAAACTCCCAATTTGATGTGAAAATGCTATATCTACTGTCGATGTCACCCGCCAACACAACCCCTCCCCCTCCCTAAATCCATCTTGTGTTAGATCAGTTTCCGGTTGTTTCAACGGAAAAAAGTAGCCTCATCCTTCACCACTGGACTTGGCACCCGTCCCTCGTACTGAGACCCTCGAGGGATCTGGTGCCAAGTCCGGAAAGTGATCACACACCTTTCCTTCGCCCTTTCACACTTACTTCAATCGCCAATAACCTCTTTTCCTCCTAACTTGATGGACACGGTGTCGAGGGGTAGTGAGTCTTGAATAATTCACGCTCTTTTATTCGGAAAGACTGATGGATGGTAGTTTCGAGTACGTGTCACTTTGTTGGTTCGTTGCTGCGAATTTATCCCAGAATACGACGCCTCGTTTATACTGCAGATATCAACTTCTGTAAGCAACGACGTCACTTGTACTTGTCTCACAGTAATTGCACCGTAAATTGAGCACTGTTTCTTCGCCGCAATAACACCGGAACATGAGAGCGACACTTATTTGAAGTAGAATCGTAAATATTGTCCCTCAGACGAAAATGAATTGAAAAACTTGTCCAGTCCGTTCTTTTATTATAGTAAACAAAGCTATTTGGAAGATGCTATTGAGTAGCTCAGATATGGAAAGACCGTCGGAAATAGAGTCGGTTGTCTCGAGGATTATATGTGCGGCCAACCGTAAAATTCGTTCATCGAGGAGAGTTTTGACCGTAAAATCGGATTTGGTTGTAAGAAGAGTCCGGCCAGAAAATTGGGTCTGACTCGACGAGTACGAAGTTCCATTTTTTACGATGAAATACGAGTATACAGAATTATGAGAATTAAGGTAGTCAATTGTATGTTCCTAACTCTATAAGGCGCTTCTCGTTTATCTCGCTGGAACACAATGTTTGGTTAAGGAGAAGGAATGACGAATGATGCAGCCTAGTTACTATACAGGGACAAGATGAAGGCAATTTTTTGCCAATTTGATGTGACTAGGGATCATGGCAGGAGCATGGCTTGACTTCTTGCTAACGAGTGATTAGTTGACAATTAGGGCAACGGTTAGGATTCTGCCTATTACTATCATCAGTATCTATCAGTGTTTCCTCACACCTGACAAACAAACAACATGACAACTTGAAAAATCATATGTTTGATGCAGTTGGCGCAAAGACAACACTGTCAACTGCCCCCTCTTCCCCTTTGGCCACCTAAGGCAACCCCTAGAACCACTGGATTCAGATACCCACCCCACGCTTCCACTCTCCAGCGCTATTCTCTATGATTCCTACTACATCCTACTTACCCCCTCCAGCTTTCTTCCCATAGCTTTTTTCCAGAACCTTTCAATCCAGCCCATCCCAGACTCCTTCTAGAACCTCCCAGACTCAGGTTTACTCTACAACCTATGGTAGTTGGCTTCAGGGCTGGTGCTGGATTACCCTGTAGAAGAAATAAGCTCACTGTTTGTAGTGGGGTGGACAGCTACTGCTAGCAGAAACAACAAACATTTGGACCAATCAGCTATCAGCATTTGATCAGTCATGTCTCAAGTATTGATCCACCATGTTGTTTTAAAGTTGAACGTTTTGACTCACAAAATGAGACTTGAACTGCAAATTTCTCTGCTGCAAGTGAGCCGTTTTGTTTGGAATCATGAGTGTTCGGCCCCAGGCCTCCCTATAAGATCTAAATACGCCAAGGAACAGCCAGTTCAAATTACCCGCCGTTCAGGTCAATCGGGTTTAGGCTCTATTTGCTCGCGCTAGATGACCCGACACTAGCGCTCGTTCTACTAACTAACGGGGTTAACCTGCCGTGTTGGGAATCCTTCACTTACTGTTCTGTCTTTAACGAAGTGTTCGCTCTGCTCATCAATTGTGTATCCATTTACATCCGTTCATATTCATACAGTTATTAAAAGGTCTGTTAACTGTTACCAAAGTTCTTGAGTTCAAACCCACGGTCTCACAATGAGTTTTACAATGTGCCTGGCAGGCCATCTTTCACATTATTACATATACTTTGTCTGTCAATAAAGTTCCTTGCTCATTATTCCAATAACCAATCCAGCAGAACCATTCTAATAACGATTTAGATTGTATCACGATTTTAAGGGCCCCAATGGTGAACACAAAAAACTCAATGCCTACAAAACATGTAAGTCTACAGAAAATCTGTGCATAAGATAAAAAAATACTGTAGGCCACAGACATTTTGGAGGTAACATGCCTTAGTTCCAATGGACAGTCACCAGGTTGGTAGCAAACTGGGAGAAGTTTTTACATGAGTGAACCTTCTGTTTGAGTGTATCCTGTGGTCTTCAAATTGGAAGTGTTGGAAGTAAGTCAAATGGCTGCATCCACTAATATAATTACCTGGTCAGAACCAGTAAAATTATACGGAAAAGCCAGATTATGAGTATGGAGATCAATCCATTATTTATTAACGATTTATCTAGAATATTGTTGCGAGCTGGCACCTGCGCCAGTCAAATGGGCTGCCAGCGTCGCAGGGTCAACGACCTGTGGAGGGCTAAGGGTCACTCTCAAACATTCGCGCGTCGTATTGAATTGGCTGGAACCTTCCCGTTGGCTCGAGACAACACGTCGAGTTCCCAGAACCAGGGAAGGTTTGAGAAGGTACTCGACCAAGGATTGCCGCAGTTCAGTTCAGTTTGGAGTCCAAATATGGACGCTTCAGGTTATAAATCCTGCCGTGTTATAAATAGTGCAACAACCAACTGCCTTACAACAGCGAATTGTGCTTTGTGATTGTGTAAGTGTGTGAACAAAGACAGTGTATTTGAGTGAACAATTGTAATAAATTATTAACAAAGAATGTAAATTGTTACAATATTTACTATCAATATATGCGTTTTTACACATTGTACCTTCATAATTCGTTCATGAGATCTATCAACATCATTTCCACCCAGCTAGAGCGAAACAGCGACCCTAAAAACTGGGAGAAGAAGCGAATCAATGTTAATCCTGACGCTCGTACATCCTTCACTCGTTTGGTGTGTCCCCCACAGCGAACCTGTCCAATCAGCTAGGCTAGAATGTCCAAGTGTCGTATTTCCTCTCACTGTAAAATACCGGTAACCTCCAAAGTAATGTGATCTGTTTTCCCTCGAGCCACACCTGAGCGAGTCCCGAACGATTCTGTGGTCTGTTCATTCGATTCTTTTGACCGCAGAAAATGTCCAAGGTGACAATTGGCGTTCGAAAACGCCTCAGCAATATTTTATGAGTTTTCCCCCCAGAAATTTGTGAGTTGATTGCTAGGGATGTTAGCAGTTGTACGTTTGGGGCGCGTACGTCACGAAATGCTGAGCGTGTAAAAGGGGAACAGCCAAGTTGAGAACTGTGACATCACAACTGACAGGATGTTGATGTTTGCTGGATCATGGATGGTAAGACGGATGTGACGTCACACAGCCTAGAGTGGTTTTTGCGACGCGGAAGGTGACCCGTGTAGAGGGTTACTTTTGGTAACCCTCTAATAATCGAATAATCAAACTATGTTTTCATGCAAAAGGTTTTCCAATTCGGCCCAAAAATTGTCTGGGCGTTTCAAGGTGTCTAGATCAAAAAAGTCATAATACGAGTAAAAATAGAAAATTTTCTAAAAATCTGAAATTTTGGTCAGGGACCCGTTTCCGGCTGTAGTTCGTCCTCGAAACTTTTCAACCCGATCGAACCAAATTTGGGCAAGATAGGGGTCAAGATGTGTTTTTTGAAAAATGGATTTTTGAGATTTTTGGCGATCTAGGCGAGTGGTATATCATTTTCCACTAAATTTTGGACGCTGAATCTAAAGAAATGGGTCCCGGAACTACTGACGCCCACTGGTAGAGATCATGGGTCAAAATGGGTATCATCCACCCATTTCAAAAGTGGTTTTCGAGATTTCTGGCACCCTGGAGTGTGGGGTATCATTTTCCACTATATTTTGGACCCTGAATCGGTTGGAATGGGTCCGGGACCCGCCACACCCACTGTCTCCCCCATTTTCCCCATATTGAAGAAAGGAGTCTCCATGCACCTGGCCCAACCCGTGTAAATGAATTTGCAGCGTTTTTTTTTTTTTTTTTTTTTTTTTTTTTTTTTTAAATACTAGTAGGAGGTAGATTGGGTTTTCGCTGATGTTTATCACTTTGAAATTTTAGTACCAAGATTAATTCATCTTTTTATTCCCTATTTTTAAACTTATTTTGATTGAGACACAGTCATCCAGGCCATGGTTTACCGTGAATGAAATAAATTAAAACCAGTTGATTCTCAAAATGTTGTTTAGTACAAATTTGCAAGTTGTTTTTTCCAACAAAAAAAAAGAAAATATTTCACATCTTTTTGATTAAAAACGTCTAACCATTTCAAAGAGAAAATCCAAACAAGGTTGGAGAGTCGGCACGCAACGAAGTGAAATATTGAATGGCCTTGTGTTAGAACCTCTGTGTCCCTTGGTTTGCGAAATCAAGTCGAAATTTCCTAGTGTCGACCAGTGTGCCTGGTTGCCTGCTGCTAACTCATTATTTAACAACCTTATCCAACTCGTGTATACCTGCTCAGATGGGGAAAGGAGCTCCGACTGTACATTCCAGAGGGGAAATTGCCCAACGATGCATGAGCGTAAAGAGGGACACGCGAGAAGGTGTTTACGTATGCAGCAGCTCTTTCCAATCGTCAACACAAACTACAATAATTTCATCGGTGGGGAATTCACAGTAACTGTAAACAGTTTGGCCATGTTAGCAACAACCCCTGGGGGCACTAGGCGTCCACAATACACGGAGCAAGGGATGTTGACGAAGACTCAGTGACTCATGACCCCTTTCAAAGTAGTGCGCTCCAGTGGCCACCTGGCAAACTAGAATATTTTGTACCTATTTTGAACTCCCGCAATTCCACAGCAGAAAAAGGCCTATGTTCTCCAAAGTAAGGGCGCTCGGTAGTCTAGTGGTATAGATGAAGGATTGGGATGGTGATCCGAGTGACCAGGATTCGAATTCCTTATATTCGTCCTCTTCACTTATGGGGTGAGGCAACAAGTAGCCATGAGCAAAATCGTCAGGCCAATTCACGATCCTCTTTCAAGGACTGCTGACCACGTCCGCGACACCTGGCACAGGTAGTTGGACGAAAATCCAAGGTGAAAGACTTGCATACTTTTCTTTACTTTACTTAATCTTCTTCAAAGCAGCCCCTTCCCAATGACCACCCTCATCTTGAGGCCACATTGAAATGAGAGTTTTTATTAGAAGCCTTTCAACGTAAGATAATGGGTTACATTTGCTTGTTTTTCAGAGATTGAAGTACATGTCAAGCACAATAAATCACCAATAAGTACTTTAGATGAGCACCTATCTTACCATTCATATAATGGTGCAGTGATGACCACTTGGTATGACCAAATAGAATGAACCCCAGTCCTAAAGTATGTATGTAATTATTTCTTCTTACTGAGGACTTGTTCACTCTTATAACACGAATGAATTAGTATATAATTCACAATCACCACCTAAAAAGTGATCAAAGTCCACAAGTCATACGACGCAACTTTGCCACATGTCCGCCAGAGCGCTCCGCTTGGACAATACACACAGTAGGTATGTGAGTGTTTCCATGAAAAAGGAGCCGTTCAATTTGGAAAGACTATCTCGTTTCTCTTTTCAATTAATTACGCTGGAGTAGGGAAGGTACTCAGAAAACCGAGCCTTCCTGTTTCCGTAAAAGCAACGCATTTGACCCTTTTAAAAGTAGTGTACAGGTGTGCGATTGGAAACTAAATCGGCGTGGTGGGCCGAGCCCGTTTATTGATCCGAGTTTCACCTTCGTTTTATTTCTTCCCGTTTTTCCTCTCTCTAGAATGTCCACCTTGTACACCTACAACTTTGGAAGGAAACTCGAAAAAAAAGCTCGTTGAGGTGCGAGATCCCTTATCTCCTCTCATGTGGGTGATTAGTTGTGAAATGTGTACCAGAAAACCCAAGAGTTGCAAGCTCAGAATGACACCAGTTGAATGGTTGAGAAACATTGGGTCTTGGGGCTTAAAAGCACTGTGTGAAAGCTTCCTCACCAGTCAGATCTTTACACAGACAGTTGCGTAAAAGAGACGATAAGTAAGAGCGACACTAGCGTTTGGAGTGGAGGGATAAGATTTGTCCTGGCTGGAGTTGACGCAGTCAACTTGGGGTATTTTAGTGCCTGTCATCAAAATTATGGTCCTATCAGTTAAATTCACTGCTTTGGGCCATGATGATTGATTCAATTTTCATAATTTATTTATAAATGTCCTAAGAAGGCAAGATACAGTCGGAGCAGAGCAGGAAAGTGGGCCACCGTGACATCACATTTGTTGTGCAATCTGTCGACAGAGTGTGTTAAGATCAGCCGTTTCATATCGATAGTTTTACCTTTTGTATCCTTACTTTTTATTCAATACCGATTTAAGTATTGGAAGTATTGAAGGTAAGTTGTAGAAAGATTTTTTTAAATTGTTGATAAATTAGAAATGACGAATCATTAAAAATAATCGATTCTGATGAACCCAAAGTCGAACCATACGACAAATAAATCGAACAATGTCAATCCTTCCGAATTAGGTTTATTTTTTTCAAGTGCCTATGACAGGGCAATGCAGTGGAAACAAGGGTTCTTTCCCCTAAAAATTCTCAAGATTACGATCAATTTATTTTCGTCTAAATAAAAAAGGCAAAGCCAAGTGGGCGATGAGCCTAAGTCGACAGCTCAAACGAGGTCAACCAAATGTTTGTTCATCCTTGAAGAGCGATCTCGCTCAAACAATAGTAGACAAATGGCTTCTAATCGAATAAATGGAGGAAATAATTTTTTGTCGGAAGCGTGGGTGCCAAGACGGGAAATCCCGTTTACCTCCCACGGAACATCATTTACAAAAGAAAAGCTTCCACAAAGAGACGACATCGTTTATTCTGATCGTTTCAGGTGTCTGAGGGGAACCGGTTGTTTTTTCACCAGCTATCAATTTATTCTGTTTTGCGTTCTTCTTTCGCTGGCAAATCTCTTTGGCGGACTCCTTCGAATGACAATGACCTATTAGCCACTTCATTTTATTCCGGAAAATAATTACACTTTGGTCATCTTTATTGAGTGAAATGAGTTCTTACTTATGTGAGTCCTCTCGAGGCTGAGCGGTGATTTGAAATACCAGGTATTGATGAACTTCCTTTGTTATGCACGCATTTTGTAAACAGACAGCTGGAACAACCCAAATAGCACCATAGATGTCGCCACTAGCTGCTCATGTCACCTCCTAGCGGCTCCATTGTGAACTAAACGAATTCATTTTTTTGTGTTTTGAGTTTGACAGAGGTGTGCCACATAATTGTACATTATGCTGCACATTATTTGAACAGTGACTGTTGTTGAATTCACAGCGGACAGAGGAGAATGGTAATCGGAGTAGATTGTTCTGTTCCTTATATTTTTTCAAGTTCTTTAATTTCTTTTTACCTTATTGCACTTGTAAAAAAATGCTAGAAAATGTGATGAAAGCGAATGAATGAATTCAAAATGATTTTTGAACGCACTGTACGCGCGTTCTTCGCCGTACCACCATATTCTTCTTGTTCTTCGCTTTCAAATTGTGAATAGACGATGAAGAAGAAGGTGAAGCCAGTGACGAGAGCTTTTATGTGTTCGTGATAAAAGTAGTTATTTCCTCTGTAAACTGTTCTCTTTCCAAATGGTATGACTCCTTACTGATGAATGTGTGGACATTTTGCGGTACAAAAATGGTATTTTTCTTCTATAACGGAGTGCATTTGTGGGGACGAGTATGATCCAGGCTGATACTTGACTTTTATGATTTTCTGTGATCTTTCGAGGTGTTCACAGGACAATCGTTCAAGTTACGATATTCCTTGTGAAGAGGTCTATGAGAGCCTCCTTGTGATTACACCATAATGCACTTGGACAAACTTTCTCAAGCCTCAATATACCCCCTTTCCCTTGTCTTGTCCTTCGGCAAACTCGCTTCTGATTCGGTATAAACAAGTGTATCACGTGAGACAAACTATCAACCCCATTTGACAGCCACTAGAGCGCTTTATTTTCGCTCGAATAATGTTCCTTCCACCCCCATCTCCATGTCATCATTAAATCCCAAAAGAGTGTTATCCAGGCAATGATCAGCAGAAATAAAAATAAAAACTGGACTTCGAGCGAGCTTTTTACGAGCTCTTTTCCTGTGAAAATTTTACGTTCGTGCAACACCGGACGTTACAGAGTCCGCCGAGGTTTTACGAGACTGATGGAGTTTTAAAGGGTAGTTTTTATCTTGCTGCTCTTGGAGAGGAAATAACTAACTGGGTGGAAAACCATGAGAACTAAATCAAGTGTGTTGCAAAGACTGTTTTATGGAATGAAAAAACCGGTTAGTCTCACATTTAATAGTGGGGAAAACGATAAACCGTGTGACTATCAGTGTTTTACTACAATACGCACGACATTTCACAACACTTCGGAGCATCATCAAGCTAACGTAGGCGAATGAGATTGAAGATGTTATACTATTAAACTAGGCTCGTCACTGGTCGTTATTCTTGTTCAAAACCATTTCCTTCAGGTGGGGAAAGCGTTAGTTTATTTCGGTTGAAGTTAACAAGAATAAGCTCCTTTGAAAGTACTCAACTCTCGTTGCATGTAGATTCTCGTAAACTATCCTGATACAACCTAGGCCAGTCATTAAATTCTAACGAAGCTTCCACTTACTGTCAGGATTGTTGAATGAATAACCGTGACGCTATGACGTCAAACTTGACTGGAGAAGGTCGCCATAAAATTATAGCTTGGCAGAACAGGGGCGATAAATATGAGTTGAAATACTATGCATAGGCCTCCTCTCAATGTAAGGGTTGCGTGCGATCTAACAATTTGATAACAAAGAGGGGAATGCTTCTGGATGAGGTGTACCCATGGATGTAAAATCGGGAATTTATGTCCATAACTATGAAAGGAGAAAATGTGTCAGACACATACAAAATATTGTAGATGATGGATTTTTCAAAAAAGCTATCCGCTGAACGGTGACGTCACAATCCACATGAAAACCTGATATGACGGCTGTTTGAGACAAATCAGCGAAGAACTACAGTAGCAGTCCTTGCCTTCGAGGATGCTGCACTCTAGTGAACAATAAAGACGGGTCACTGTAGATGAAATGCAGACAGATTTTGATTTCAAAAGAGAGTGATGCGTTTTATTCTCTCAAAAGTACCTCTTTTCAGATAGGTACATTAATCATTGGAAATAGTAGAAACACCCAGTTAAGACACAATTTTCATAGCAGTTCCTAGACACACCCTGTTTTAGCCTAATTCATTTTTAGCATGGTCGCCAAAACCAAAGGTAATTATTCGGTTGAAATGAAATCTTAGGAGGTTTTTTGAGCTTTTTAAGCACCGTCTGAACGTACAATCATCAAATTCAGGTGCGTAGCGTGGCTCAGGAATGAGCGCTTTGCAAAGGTAATCAGAATAGAAATTCTTTTGTTTTATAGTGTTGCGAGCTGGCACCTGCACCCGTCAAATGGGCTGCTGGCGTCGCAGGATCAATGACCTGTGGAGGGAGTCATTTTGAGGAATTGTGCGTTGTATCGAATTGGCTGGAACCTTCCCGTTTGCTCGAGACAACATGCCGAGTTCCCAGAACCAGGGAAGGTTCAAGAAAGTTCTCGGCCAAGGCAGCAAGTATAAAACGGACCCAGGAACGCCGCGCAGTTCAGTTCAGTTCGGAGTCCGAATATAGATGCGTGTGATAAATTGTGCCGTGTTATAAATAGTGTGACAACCGCGTAACAACCGTGTATTGTGCCTTGTGATTGTGTATTCAAGTGAACGATTGTAATAAATTATTTACGAAGAATATAAATCGTTACAATACATTGATTGTAAGAGGAGACTAATCATCACTATTTGTACTCGTAAATTAGATCAGTTTGTCAACTTTTTCAAGAAACACATCAATTACGAGGTCTGTGATGTTTGATTGCAAAAAAGAGTTAGGTTTTGCAACCCACAATCTCTCAATAGACTGTAGAGTGTACTCACTGTTTTGTTTGGAAGAGTGTCTGCCCAAATTGATAATATGCTCTCTTTCTGTTTGTAAGGACGTTAATTAAATGATGATGTAAGAAATTGCAACATGCAACAAACATAACACAAAACAACAAAATGAGATTCATCCAACATGAGAATCTTTCAGTGTAACCTTTTGATTTTGTGCCTCTGAACTAATCAATTTTTCTTCTTAAAAAATCTAAAAACGCGAGTGACAAAGCTGAGGACTAGCATTTGTCCTGCAGTAACTGCTGGGTGGAAAAGTGGGAGAAACTCCCAATACAAACATTCAAACTATTAATATGAAGTAGGAAGGCAGTCATTGCTGAGCGAGTTGCAGTGCCAAACAGATAATCAAAATCAAATTGATTCTGAATTGAATCAGTCAGAATGTGCCCAAATTCAACTTTTTGGATTTATTCGTTGTTTAGTTATTGATGTTTCTCCCTTTTGTCAAAGGTACTGGCGGTACCTGAATCTACGACTCTGATAAAATTGGACCATTTTTATTCTAAACTAAATCTTGTTTTTTGATACCTACAAATACAGCTGTATTGATTCAACCCGGTGGTTCATTAGGGAAATTACCAAGTACACCGTTATCAACAAACCTTTCTACGTAACATTAGGAGTGGTTATTCACATTAAACGACACCCTTGAGCTCATAATCCCCAGGGAAATGAATACTGAAAGGGTAAACTCCATTGCGGAATCAAGTAAGTTCAACGACACGCCTTTTACTTGTTATATTTTTCTTTCTTTTTTTTTTTTTCAACGAATCATTTATGCAAGCCCACGTAGAGACAAGAGAGAGAAAACCTGTTGCTGGTTGCAAATGTTTACCCTTCTACGAATGATTTCCTGAGGTTGTTTGTCTATTGTACAACGTTTTCTCTCTTTCTTTTTTTCTCTCGACATTTACTTCCAACAAGGGTTTGTTGAGGTTTGTCACTGCTCGTTACAATATTGTTTTTGGAACTTATTATAAACGTAAAGTAGTTCCATGTGAGTTATGCGCAAGTGTCAATTGATAGATTTTGGCATTGATTGCTCTCTATCAATGGCTCATGCTATAATTGATGTGACATCCTAAAAATGCAGTTATTACTTGTTGAATATGGTTTATCATGGACTGACCCTGGCCATCTTGCTACAATATCCATTATTTTGCCGTTCTATGGCTTGGGGTGTCTTCCAATGCATGGGAAGTTTTTGGTCATGTTTTCATTCATTCTTCATTTTAAGGTTTTCCAAGCTTAGTCTGCTTGTTCATGCTGAAGTGGCTCTTGCGATTACGCAAGATCTCAGCAGGAGGACCACCAGGAGAATTCATGTGTTCTTAGAAGCTGACTGGACTTGACACAATAGATCCGCTGCTCCCATGACAAGAATTCTGCATATAATTTTTCATTGGAAGGATAATACAAGTAGGATCACAACGGGAAAATTTAACTTCCAAACAAGAAACAACACTGTTGTACAGCAGCTACCCAGCTAATAGCACTCTAACAGGCCTTCCAAGGACCAGGTTTGTTACCTAGCAGTTAGCTCAAAAGTGAGGGTTGATAGAGACAATTGACATACATAACTGCTACATAGCACTAACTGCTGAACCTTGATAGTGTATGATGGAACCATCAAGCCTGCTCTCTAGCGGATTTGAATCAAAACCTTGACTACTTCCATTGCCTGACCCATTACAAGGAAAGTACACTACTTATGAATGGCAGGAGTCAATTAAGAGGACTGTTTCCTTCCTTCAATTTAAGCGCTGCACTGTGGCTGCTCTTAGAACTATCAATTGCTGGAGTTGGAGAAGCTGATGTCAAGGTTGTGATCAAGAGGTTGACACTGTTACCTCAGCAGGAGCGACTAGCGTCACGTCACCAAAACGACGCAAAATGCAATGTTTTTAGAACATATATTTTTATCTAAATCTGAACAGATGTAATCATCCCTAAATATCAACTTCTAATTAATGTTTTTAATTACGTCGCAATTCTTGTCTACTGTTTTGTATGAATGTCTATTAAAGGATAAATTAAAATTTTCAATTTAGAACGCTGCTCTATAACGCGGTAAATAGGTTCCGTCTCAACAGGGTATTAGCGTCTCCCACTCCGCGTATAATTAACTCAGAGTGCTTTCAGCTAGACTTGTACCCCTATTTCTCGGAGTAGCCAGGGCGTAAAATGTCCCACTTTCTAAGCTTAAGGGGTGACTTGTTAGTTCATTTACGCGTATGAGAGACAAGTAAGGCGGAATATGACCCAAATCCTGACGAAAGTGTAAGGAAACCTCATTGTAATTTCTTCACGTGGTGGAGAAAGAGACAACTACAAATTCAGTAGGTTGAAAATAAACAGTGTGGCCATCGTACCAAAGTACTCATTACTCTGATGAACTTATGGGAAAACACGACGAAATAACGCGTGAGTTGGTCGCAAAGTATAAAACCATGTGTAATGCGATATTTGCTCGTGTTGATTAAGTTGAGAATTCAATTTGTTGTATAAATATTGTTGCTGTTCAAAACTAGCTGTGTATCTGGCTGACATGTCATGGATTTTGGATGGTGTTTCCTTGAATCCCTGTGTTTTCATGCAAAATGTCAATCTCTCCGATTCGGCCTAAAATTTTTTTCTGGGCATTTAAAGGTTCTAGATCAAAATAGGCAAATGTCCGTCCGCCGTCCACTCCGATTTTCGTTGTAGAAAATTTTCTAAAACTCTTAACTTTTGGTCAGGGACCCGTTCCCGATTATAGTTGGTCCTTGGTGTTTCTCGAAAAATAAATAATCGAGATTTTTGGCGTGTTGGGTATCATTTTCGACTAAATTTTGGACGCTGAACCCAATTAAATGGATCTCAGAACGATTGACACCCACCGGAAGATGTTATGGGTCATAATGGACATCTATCTACCTATTTTGAATGTGTACGAGATTTCTGGTACCTAGGCATATGGGGTATCACTTCCCACTAAATTTTGGACGCTGAATCCAATTACACAGGTGCCGGAACGATTGGCGCCCACCGGTAGAGGTTATGGACGCTGAATTGATTTAAATTAGTCTCCGTGGGCCTGGTTCGAGGAATAACCAACCTCTGTGAAAGAATTCGCAGCGTTTAACCCAAAGTTTTAAGGTTGGCGAAAGTCGTTTTGACCACATCCTCTGTAAAAACGTTCGTTTTTCACCCTGAAATGGATAAAAACGGATCTAGGATCCACACAAGGGCAACAACAACGTTGTTGATAGTCATATTCATCTGACTAATATTATTCTAAAAGTTGTATAAGCAAGGTTTTCCGTTTTAGCAGCCATTCTCGAAGAGCTGACTTTATTAGAGCGGCATTTGTCCACTCCAGAACAATTTATTTGACCGCACAGAAATGTACAACATCTCAGCTAAGACCCGAAGTAATTGAAACCGACGCTCGCTACGAGAGACCATTCAGGAGGACAACGTCCCTTCTTTTGTAAAGGGTGGCTTATTCGCCAGTTTGACCCACTGGCATTTCCCACTTTTAGACGTTGGAAGTCCACCGTTCAATGGTGGAATGAAGGAGTTTTCTTCGGTCGATGCACTGCAGGAGTGGATCTTACCGCGATGAACCTCAACGATGTATCTCGTCAGAGAAGGTCTATATTCAATACCTGGATATTCAATTTGGCGTCAAAAGAGGGGTGCTACCTACAGTATGAGAATTACGGAATAGTTTTCAAACTAATATGACTCAAAATTGTATTGCCTCACGAACGTGCCGAGACACAAACACCCCAGCGTTAGTCAAAACACCTCTTACACGAGACTCCACGGTCGAATGAATTATCCACGCGACGATCACAACTCCTTGGCCGAATAAAGCGGATAAGAGGTTGAACTAAACCGAATGCAAACAAACCTCGAGCAAACAGACGAGAGTTTACCTTCTGGTTGTAGTAATCACATTGTATTGATTACAAGACTTGCTCACCTTTCAACCCCCAGGGATTCTTTTACAAACTGTACATAGATGGACCACCGATTCTTTATCTGGAAAGTTGCACTGATACACTGAACACATATTACTGATTCACACATTTTCGGAAAAACGCAGCAAATTCTTTCACACGGGTTGGTTATTCCTTGGACCAGCTGCATGGAGACATATCTTTAACGTGGGGAAAATGGGGGAAACAGTTGATGTGGCAGGTCCCGAACCCATTCCAACCGATTCAGGGTCCAACATTTTTGTGGAAAAAGATATCCCACACGACTAGGCACCAGAAATCTTGACACATACAAAATGGGTGGATACATACCCCAAAGCCGTCCGTCAGGTCTTTTCCTTCTTCCCGTTCCTACGCCTTGCGGCTCTATCGGGGCTTTGCTTGATGCCTGGACGGTTGCGCTCACTCTCCTGCCGTGCGTTTTTGCCACTGCTTTACTCAGCAGTGCCCAGGATGGACCTCGCAGAGGTATCACGGTTTGGGACCACGAGGGGCTTCTTGGCCTGATTGGACTTGTGGGCCATCCTTTTGCAGCCGTAACTTGATGGGCAAACTTTTTGGTGCCTTCTGCGTTGTTCCTGGATTGGAACGCAGCCTGCCCCAGCCGGCCAGACCCAGCACTGCTAGCCATCGCCTACGCGCAGTTTCGTGCTTTGGACACTGGATGTAGACATGGTCTGGCCGTCTCAAGCTCGCCACACTCACAGAGGGGGGAGGGCTTCAATCTCATGTCCATGGAGCATTGGCGTTGAAGTCGCCATGGCCAGTGGCAAAACTGCGAGACGTAGTGGTCTATATCTACATAGCGATGAGACAAGCGTGTGTGGATGTTTGGCCAGATTTTGTGTGTGCCGTCCATTTGGAGACATGTCCCATCGTTCCTGCCACCTGTCTAGGCTCCACTCAGAGATTGCAGCCTTAGTTGTGCATCCAGCTATCATGCTCTCTCTGCCATGGCTGATTTGCCACATTGATGCCAGGACCTGGAGCTTAAGGTCCAAGTCAGGACGTGGAGAGCTTCGTGCGACACTGTCCTGTATGCCTGGCTGACCATGAGGAGGGCACTTCGCTGTGTCTTGAGCAGTTTCTGCAGATCTTTGCCTTTCACGTCCCTGGCCCAAACAGGGCATGCATACAGAGCCACCGTCTCGAAGATGGACTTGTACATCAGTCGCCTGTTCCAGAAGCCTGTGCCCCATGTAACCGATGACAGAGCTCTTGTTCGGCCAAACTTTGCAAGTGCTCTTGCTGCAGCGCTCTGGATGTGCTTGGTTGGGTGAAAGCTCCTGCTTAGGAGGACTCCCAGGTACTTTGGTGTTGCACAGTACCTGATAGTTGCTCCCCCTATGCGAATAACTGGAGGGCTGGGGATGCACATACCATGCTCGTACATCCCTTCAGCTGGCACTGGACGGTCTTACTTGCTGCAATCTCCAGCTTGACTTCGGAGCACCATCCCTCAATGATGCTGGCTGCCAGGTCACCCTGCTCCTCAATTGCTCGTTTAGTTCGGCCCTCCAGCAATACTACCAGGTCGTCAACAAAGGCAAGTACGCGAGATTTCTGAAACCTAGGCCTGTGGGGTATCATTTTCCACTAAGTTTCGGACCCTGAATCGATTGGAATGGGTCCGGGACCCGCCACACCCACTGTTTCCCCCATTTTCCCTGATGTTTTTTCATCTAGACACCTTGAAACACCCAGAAAAAATGTTTAGGCCGAATCGGACAGGATGACCTTTTGCATGAAAACAGGTTGATTGTTCAATGGAATAACCAACCAAAATGAATTCTTTTGTACAAGCCCCGTTGTTACCGGGTTAAGATATTCTACTCATTACTGATGAAAAGGTTTTCGCCGAAAGAGTAAAATAAATCGTAGATGGCAGAATGACTTACTCTACTAACGAAATTACACTGATGAAGGCGAGGTCTTCGTCTCAATAAAGTCTTGTTAGCGAATCCGAAGCGAAAACCCGCCGAGTCTTGTTAGTTATTTACACGGTCACCATTCAAAACCGACTCTTGGCATTTTCCCCCTGACTTAGTTCAACGGAGTAGAATTTCGAGGACGCGTAATGCAATGAAGGTGTTTCTTCATTTATTTCGGGGGGAAAATTACATCGTGCAAACTGCTCAAAGCTACGAAATTTAATTTTCGCGCTCTTCACGCTCGAGTGTACGTTTCTATATTATTTGTCAGCAGGGTCCATTTTACCGAATGAACATCTTTTGGACGGTGTCCCGTATTAGGGCAATCTGGAGGAGGAAGTTGACGCTGTTATGCGAAGCAGTTGGTACGAAGCCAAATGACAACGAGGGGCAATATGTTTGAATTTCTATCCGAAAAGATTTTCTTATCGATCGCTATCAAGTTTCACTGCGCCAGAGCTAAATTGCTCTCGGGTGGAGGAGTTTCACCAACACGAAGGCAGTAAATCCGTCTCGATTACTCCTCTAAAGGATTCCCACAGAATGCGCCTCTAAAGTGCTCAGGGTCGAGACTCGTACAGTCCGAACCAGCTGGCTATCTCCATACGTCTTGGCGATTAGACCTGCGCAGAGAGAGATTTATAGTCCGGTGGTTAAGCTTGGGCGGAACGCGGAACAAAGCGCCGTAACTCGCTTTTGTTACAACTCAACCGTTTGGAGCGCACGTATTGTCTTGCAGTGTCGTATATGAGACAACCGGTTGTAAAATTACGTTTACAGGCGCTTTAAGCTGTAAGTGGTGGGTGGTTCTCTCTCAACCGAAGCTTATTGCTGACGGGTGGGACGTTGAATACGTCACATTCAACATCAATGTCAAAAGAGAAGTTCATGCAGCGAACTACCGCAAAGCAAATTTCCTGTAAATACTCCTCCATTTTAGTTGGTTATTTCTAGAATAATCAATCTACCTAATCATGCCAGAGACCGATTGGGTGCCATACTTGATGGTATTTGTTTCACAATATCCAAATCAAAAAACGCTTGCGAAAATTAGTGGAAAACGATATCTCCTAAGATCCAAAAATATCGAACATGGCGAAAATGGAAAGAACAGTGGAAATGGCGTGTCTCGGACCCTAGATATATGGTATTCAGCCCCAATCTTTCCGGGTCCATCCCATTGGATTCAGCGTCCAAAATTTAGTGGAAAAGATACCCCACACGACTAAGTCAACGAAACTGTCGAACATGGGGAAAACAGTGGGTATGGCCGGTCCCATTCCAATCGATACCGAAAAGAATACCCTACACGCCTAGATCGCCAAAATCTCGAAAAACAGATTTTAAAACCCCCTCCCCCTCCCCCTTCCCCTAATATGGTCCGATCGGGCTGGATATTTTTGAGGGCCAACTAAAGCCAGAAACCTGACCAAAATTTCAGATTTTTAGAAAATGTTCTACTCGGCGTGCAAGGTAGATGGAAATTTGCGAATTTCGATCTAGACACCTTGAGACGCCCAGAAAAAATCGTTGGGGTGAATCAGAGAGATGAAATTTTACATGAAAACAGGTTGATTATTAGAGGAATAACCAACCAAAACGAGGAAACTATGTTCGAGGGCTCATCGACAAAAACCCAAATACGCAAAATCTGTATTACTTGGATGGTTGAAAGAGATGTCATCAACCTAGGGGCTATTGATATGAGGCACCGTGATATGAATAAAAAATAAACTGTACTATCGCAAAGCAAAGCTCTTTGTCTGATGGCAAAGATATTTATTCTTAGCAACCAACAAGTCTTGTACAACATTACATTGCAATGGTACAGGTAAGTGCCTGGGATGGACTTGGCTCCTCTTCAACGAATTCACCCTGAGAAAGGCAATTGCGCCGTGTAATGAGTCGTTCAGTTACGTGAGAACAAAGCCAATTTCACGTCAACCGACGGAAACTGGAGAAAAAGCTCACGAAAAACGGCTCCAACTAAAAACGATTGGCACGGATCGACGAGGAGGCCAATATACTAGGTGGCCAAGGTATTCGGGAGAAGAGAGACGGTTGAAAAAGAGACCGAAGATAAAGAAAGTGGACTTGACGAGGAGCCTGAGAGCTTGGAGGGAATGAAGGAGCCGCGAGGCGGCAAAATGGAGCCAACTAACAAAAGAAAAGCTGCATTGTTCGACCAAACAGAATATCTCGGTTTCCCGTCTTCTTCTCTTTATAACCTGCCTGTAGAGAATAATTGATGGTGATATAGTGATATTGGGGCCTGACAAAACCCGCGACGGAAGTTGAAGAGGTAGATCTGGTTTTTGCAGCTCCCTATCCGCAGTATTGTACCCTAAGCCCTTCACTTTTCCATGGCTCCATCCTTGAATGCCATTTTGTGGTATATTGCCAATATCAATTACAACGTCAGTCAACAATACGTTTCGATAGTTTTTACTTTATGATGTCAAAAATTTTCAACACAGAATGCGTTTTGGCCATGGACTGACTAGCCAGAAAGGTAACAAAATCTGGGACGACAACCTAGATACCAATGATTTAGGACTTTTTTTTTATGGCTGTGATTATAAGATTCTGATGTAGATGTATCTAAATTATGTAAACGCAGAGCGCCAAGTTTTTTTATATGCTATCGCC